>VXBZ01003951.1:280894-315789 GCA_013399135.1 Heliornis fulica
CCATTAGCAGGCTGCTTTGGGATGTGTAACATTCAAGGTATCTACTGCTTTTGTTGTGCTTCCCTATCCAAACAGTCCTAAGTAGTTACAGTGCTGCCAAAGAATCACAAGTGAAGGAAAACTACTTGTTTCCACTCTTGCTGCAAGCTCAGAGCAGTTGTGGAGCCTGTCTGGTGACTCCCTGTACTACCATGATCTAATTCATCACAGTATGAGCCACTCTGTGAAAAATGTTTAATAGCAACTGCGTTCAGCTGCACAGATGTCATACTAAGCGCCCCTGGAGAGACGGTTCACACTGAGGACAGAGAACATGTTAGTGCCACCCACGTTACTGGCACATACAATACCTAAGCCCCCTCCCAATGTTGTCCAGTAGCAATTCTTTCACAATGCAGTTTATAGACCAGCTTCTGCTCTCCACAAGAGAAACAATACAGATATTACCTAACAGTGATAGATTATCTCACCAAGGAGACTCCCCAGCCCAGCAACAAAACAAAACCCCTCCATACATAAGAAAGGCATCCTTACCAGGGGTGTATCTGGCATCAGAACTTCCCCATCCTCCACCCAAACGAAGGGAATTATCCCAAGTGGACAACGGTGGTTTCTGGCCTGTCAGCCCTGGAGGTGGGCGGGACGGAGCAGTGATGCTTTTAGGTGGCAAAGGGACCTTCCACAGCTCATGAGCCAGAGAGGTGTTAGTGACTGATCCAGGAGACCATGTTGATTTGGAATCACTGTTTCTGGCTACTAAAAGACATGAAAAGACAACTGCAATCACTATGCTGCTGGACCAGTCACCTTGCTACAAAAAAACCTTGCTAAATTACATTAAAATCAAAAGAGCTATTTTGAAAATGAGAGTGCAGTTACCACTCAGGTGAGACATCAGGATTGCTTTTCATTAATGCCTGATGTCCCCCAAAGTGGCTGAGATGGGGAAGAAACACCAGCTCAGAGCAATATAAGCAGACATCACCTGAAGTGCTTTGTGCTGTACTGCTGAGGGAAACATTGTAGTTGGAGGCACGAATGGATGACCAGGCACTAGTTGAAGGCAGCGTGGTGTTCAAAGATGAGGATGACCCTGCAATAAAGGCAGAAGTCAGTCACACCACAGCACACCACAAACAATACACTTAAAAGTCACGACTTGTAGTCTAGTCTGAACACAGTCAGACGAGGGACCTCCTCCACTTTTCTCTGTCCTCACTGCTGATCAAAAGACATGTGGTGGAAAGCATGCTCAACAGCAGGAAGCACCCTGCACTCACTCATTACAGCACTGCCATGGCTGGATTGCCAAGTTTTGCTTGCCTACTTCCAACCACACAGCCTCTCCATGCACAGAATTACATCAGAGTGCAGAGCAGCAGCACTCTTGCTCTGCCTGCATTCCTGGAATATCTGGTGCATTGCACGAAGGAGCTGCACTTGAGCCAAAGATGAGCTTGTCAACTGTGAAATCCACAATACAGAAGATAAACAAGCAAGAAGCAGACACATCTCCAAGTAAGCAGTAGCTCTGTGTGGCTGAAGGAAGGTCAGGACACATTTAGAAGACATATCACCCAAACATACCACTGTTCCTGTCCCTGAGGTGGTCAACTTCCCGCACAGTATTAATTGAAAGATTGTTTATGACACTGCCAGGAGTGACGTAAGGGTCAGTTTCAGGGTCGATGTTTGGATAACCTTTCCATGGCTCACCAGGACGAAACTCTATGAACAGAGATTCAGAAAAGAAGCTTATTTTGATTTATTTTAATAGGAAACAGTTGTTAAACAATATCTCAATGACTGAAAACCCAAAACCTTTTAAGCATTTAATTTACTTAATTCAGTCTTATTTTTACTTCAGTCACTTCATTTCTATTTTTTCTGGTCCTGTCTCACCAGGGTAACAATCTCAAAGCAGGGAAAATACACTTCTCTTTGGACACTACAACTTCTGCTCTCAATTCTGACTGCTAAAAACACACCCTTAACACTTTTCTATGGGCTGTTTCCCTGCCCCCCTCCACATGCAGGGCCTGAGGCACCCAGAAATACAGCTGAACCACAAGAACCACACAAAGAGCAAGCCTTGGTGCTGCATACCTGGTGGCCAGTTAACACTGCTAGAGCCATTAGGCGATTTGGCACGGGGCCAGCCATCCCCAATAGATCCAGGAGGACTGGCTGGTGAATTACTGCTGTTCATAAAGTCATATGGAACAAATGGAGACTCTTCCAGCCTAAAACCACTTGAAATAGCACCTAATTAAAAGAAAAAAATGTCAGCAAATATTTTTCATTGCATATAAAATATAAACATTGGTTTATATAGATATAAAAACATGCTCCTGTAACACATTCATGAAGTATATAGCAGCCTCCTGTTCTCTTATGATGTCAAGTTATACAGGAAGTCATACAGGATTATATAATCTAAAGTGAAATGTCCCTGAATAATTCAGTTTTAGGAGAAAACCACAAGAACAACCTCCCATGAAATCATCTCATTCAAACAGCATACTTAAATTTATTAAGTAAAATATTAATTCAAGAGGGTAAGAGCATTTTGAGAGACCCTAACTGGGTAAAACAGGGCTAGCAAATACATTCTGTGGTAGGAGGCTCATGGAAGGAAGGACTTTTAGCCAGTGCAACCCTGTAAGTTCAACTCATATTCCTGAAAGGGGAAAAAATAAAAATCACTGGCAGGAGAGCAAGGAACCAAAGCACTGCACACAATATAGGTGACTCTGTGCAAGTCCTGTAAGGAGAGCTTTTGAAGTTACCATACAGCACAGCCAAGAGCATTCTACAGTTCTGATGGGGTAATTCATTTTACCAGTGATTCAATGCAATACAGAGTTCAGATAATCACATTCCTAGCACTCTTCAGGAAGCGTTACCTAAACCTGAAGTAACACCAACACTCTGACTTCTGTTCATCTGTCACAGGCAGATAGGTTCAGAAGTGCAATACCAGGACATCTCCACTAGATGCTTAAGGCAGAGAGTCATTTCATAGTAGTAAAGCAGCTGACAAATCTAAAAATATCCAAACAATCTGAAGACTGAACAGTAATAGGAGACTGGAGACATTTTGTAGCTATCTTTAGACACAGAACCTTTGTGCTACGGACTCAAATTTTAACTGGATGAGATTTCAAGCAACTGAAACAGTTGAAATATCAGATGAATCCTGATTACTGGAATGAAATATGAAGCAACCAAGCCCACCTCCTCTAAAACTAGACACAACAATGGTACCAGACTACCCCTTTGAAGCTCTCCCACTTTTAGAATGTAAAATGACACATTCAAAACCCAAACCTGTAAATGTCACTAAAAATGTCACACATGACCAGAATGTGTGTACAGAGTTAAATCCCCATAAATCACCTTAAAGCCATTAGGTAGGGGGAGAAAGCTAGAAAATCTAAGGCTTTTGGTTTAAAAATATATGAAGCATTCCAATCCAGATTAAGGTGAAGCTAGTAGCAATGGTCACACTTAAAGAAAAGTCTGGCTAAAAAGGAATTCTGCACAATATTTCTACTAAATCTTATCACAGGATTGTTTCTCTTAAGTAAAGCCTCTCAAGAAGGTTACAGGCTGCTGTACAGGACACGCAGTGAGTTTGGCACAGACAACGGGACAAATTCTGACAGCTACAAACTACACTGTAGTTACAACTACAGGACTACTTAGAGCAACCCTGCATTTTATACCTGGAACAGGAAAATCCAATGTGTGATGTCAAATGCTGCTTAGTGACACGATTAACATACCATGTTTGCTGGAGTTTTGATCTAACGATGTGTTCACAGAAATGCTGTCTACTGTAGTCCATTTCCTCAATCGAGATTGTGGCTCTTTAATACTGCTCATATCCATGTTTACATTCAAGTTTGAGTTCATTCCTGAAAACACATATAGCTTATGAAACACTGTCCAAGTGTTTCTCTTCTGCTAATTACCACTACTGTCCTAATACACATGTAATTAAGAGCATATTACTATGGTTACTTCATGCTTCCAAGTGTCTGTTTTTGAAAGCATTCTAACAATTAATACAGTGAACTTACTACAGACAGAAGCTAAGCAATGCAAGGCACTGTGAAGTTCTTGGCTGATACCTTCATGCAGAAATATCAGTGGAAGAAGCCATTGAGGAAGTCAGAGAAACTAAAACATCTAAAAAACCGTGGCATTTCTAACACCAATCTGGCACTGGCACAGCAACTGATCTCACCTGTCCAAAGCAGAAGTACTGTGCCTTCCAAGAGGCTATAAAACAAACTTTTCTCAGCAGGAGGGTGTCTCTGTTCTCATCCCTATTCAGCAGAAATTCTGTTATCTGCAGGTACCACCTCATTCCCATGCCCACCTGGGCTGTTCAACAGGCCACCTTGCCAGCTTCCAAACCACGCCTGTGCAGAGAGGTAAGTGCTTGGCATGGAACTGCACAAGTAATGCAACTCCCCTCCTCCATTTATCCAGTTCACACTGTACTGAAACCTCATCAAGACAAAACAAACTTGTCTGTGTCTGTCCTAAGCTGTTGTCTGTATTTCAAATGTTTATCTGCCAGAGAGCAAACAACAACCCACATCAATCCAACTATCTGTGATAATCAGCTACTCTGGGCTCAAACAATGTGCTCACGTGTTTGAATTTGGCACGCCTGCTCTTTCCAGGTCTGTAAGAATCCTGAATTCCCAATCCTACCTGGTTACCTTTCCAGGCATTCAGATCTATTTACTTTGTTTCTGAAAACAAACTACTGCAACATTTTAATTGGGGCCAGAGACATACCAGGAAATTCTCAGATCTCTACTGGAAACGCCTTCAATCAGCACTGGAAAGGAGTGCTTAATTTTGTTCCCAAGTCCATATTCACCACTACATAGAAGCTGCTTTGGGTTTGTTTGGCTGGTTGGGTTTTCTGTTTCTTTTCCTTAAATACATGATCAGGTGTTGATACCAGTAAAGCAGCCCCATGAAAAGCCTCAAAAAAGTATCTTGTAACAGAACAGACAAGTTTAAGAAATACAACCACTATCACAAGCTGAAACAGAAAAAAGGAAAAATACGATAATTCCAGTTTGACACCCCTCCCCTCACCATTTGCTGCTAAAGCAATAACCTATGCACAACACAATAACCTTTCTTCTAACTCTGAAGAAGCTTGCAGAAGACAGGCCTCTAAAAGAAAAAGGTTAGAAAGATCAGAAGCTGGCAAATAGGCACATCTAGCCCTCTGGCAGGCACAGAGGTATGTCTACAGCTCTGTCTTTGAAACCTGTGGACTGAGGGATGAACATCAGTCCCAAGACATAATTTACCAGTCTTCCCAGGAGTAATTTTTCATATCCAATTGTGGAAGATTGTATATCATTTGACTATACTCTCTGTTTGGCAGATAAAGTTATTTTTAATATTAGGTAGATTAAATTCTATACATGAATCAGGATGTGATTACAGTGTTGATCAACTAGAGAGAAGGACACCCCTCACCCACCCCCAATCTCTGCTTCTGATGAAAAAATATCTAGTGAATCTCGACAAGCTCTGATCCCCACAATGCAAACAGGAGATCCCTGCTTTCGTTGCTAGGTGTCCTGATGCTATTATTAGAACATGGAGAAAATAACATACCTGCAAGATTTTCCAGAAGACAACTTGGCAAGTTCAGCTCCTTCCCACATGCCTATGCCTCGGTACTTTCTGCACTTAGAGGATGCTACCAATACTGCTCTTAACCCAATTTTTCACTAAAGGATGAAGAAATTCCAGCAATTTACTATTTCCACCCTTAAACTTCTATTTGTGTGGTTCTACTTGCTTGTATCACTCTACAGTACTCCTCCAGAGAGATCCCAAAGCAGTATCTTACATACACTGCAGGTTCCTGAAACGTGGCAGTGATTAAGGTGAAAGCAGCTACTTAACAATAGTGCACAACAATTCAACCCAAGAAATGAAACAGAAAGGAACCTAATGTAGGCAGGATGCAATTACTCAGCATGGAGCTTGGCAAGAAAGTTAAATATTCCTTTCATTAAACCCAACATATTCTCTCTAATAGCTAAACAAACTTTAAGTTTATGCCTTGCCCTGTGAATGAAAGCAGTAGTTAGATCTCGATGCCAATCATCATCAGCAATTATTAAGCAGCAGCCTGGACTTAAAACTGGCCATAAGCAGAATTCCTGTGTGCCACATGCATTGCAACAGCATGGCCTGCACCAACTCACTGGCTCTGCAACACTCCACCTAAAAGCACAAGGACTTCAGCAGCAGTCTCTATTTAACTCTTCTACGAAGGGCAGCGCAAATGCAAAGGAAATCAGCCCAACAGAAATATCAGATTAGAATAATGTGGAAAAGAACAAACTGAAGAGGAGGAAAAAAAATAGGGATAAGGAACAAGAGGTCATGGTATACAATTGTAGTAAGTATAAGATAGCATTAAAAAGGGACCTAAAGTAAGGAGAAAATATACAAGCCTGGAATTTCTGAAGTAGAAATTGGACAGAAGCCTGGAAACGTAGGGAGAAAAACAGGAGACGTTTGTATTTATAAATGTTCAGACATTTTGCCTGAAATGAGACACAGCCATTCTTTAAAAATGCATAGCTAAAAGATTTCTTTCCTGAACAAAGCCACTAAAAGAGAAATTTACATTTTGGTCTACCTATGTAATTCCTGATCCATTGAAATTTTTTAAAATCCAGAGAAATGAGATCACATCAATGGACTCTTTATATGGATTCTGCTTCTGGAAGTCCTTTAGTCCTAGGAATCCTAACTGCAGGAGGACTTGGTGCTATCCTTGGGACCCAGAGGATAAGAAAGAAGTAAAAGGAGACAGACATTCTTTAAGAATGTAAAGTTTTTGGCACTGAAATACCAACAGTTACTCCTTGGAATGAGTGTACTTGTGGGGAAAAAAAAAAAGTCCTTTGGTGAACAAAGATAACTGGCTAAGCCCCACAAAGAACTACTACTTCCACGATGATTTTAAGTGCTAGATGGATTACAATCACTACTATTTTCTGAGGAGGCAGGCAAGGTGAAAAGACTGACTATCACATAAGCATTAAGTATGAAATTAGCACGGAGAAACCCACCTATAGGGAAACTGCTGAATGCATTTATTGGTGATGGCCCTTTCTGTAGCTCAGGAGTAGCATGGGGTATGACATTCTCGAGGAAAGATTTCATGGTGGGCTGATGGAGTGACTGCTGTTGAGACTGCTGTGGAGTTTGCTGCTTCATTAACAGGTTTGGATCAAGCTGACGGGACTGTTGCATCATCTGTTGCTGCATACTAAGAGATCGACCCTTAAAGAGACAGAGCAGTTACAGTATAAATAGGCAAAAGCTTTTCTACTTTTAAAGACAAAGAAACACATCTTTGGGTTCCGTGCATAACTCTGCACAGAAAAACCCCAGCACCAAGCCAAGTCCAAATCCCATTCACTTGCACACTTTAATACCATTTGCGCACTTCTTGCACACTTTAATACCATTTGTAACAAGAAAGGCAGCTCAGCATTAGGAAAGTTTTTAAAGATAGTTTGAAAGGTTAATAATAAACATATTTACCTGCTGCTCCTGCTGTTGACGACCACCAGAAGGCATGCTTCTTTGATTCTGCGCTTTTTGCTGCTGAGCCAACAACCGCTAGGAGACAGTGTTTTGTGGTGTTTTTTTTTTAAGAACAGTTCATATCAGACATAAGTCTCTACTTAGACTTTCAAACAGAACATGGAGTGACTAGCTTTGTTAGCTTACCTGTAACTGGGAGATCTGAGAAAGCTGGTTTAACTGGGACAGTTGATTCAACATGGCTACCTGTTGTGGGCCAAAAAGTGGGCTCAGGCCACCGTTGTTTGGTGCATACTTCAGTAATGATACTGGAACCTGTAAAACAGAGCAGTATGAAGAGGGACTGACAGTGACATGCCATTAGCTATACCAGACGTGGAATATTATAAACTCTGGTTAACGGAGTTAAACTGATCAAGCCAAATAGGTTTTGAAATATTTACAGACTAATTATCAGCAACACAATAAACCCACCACACTATTCTGAAGCAGCATCTGGTAGTTTATACACAGAATGTTCTATGTACTCAATTACCTGAGGGGATAGTAATGGAGGAGGCACTTGAGCACGTGGATTAGGCTGAGATGAATTAAGAGGTTGTGCTGGAGACTGCTGCATGCTCCTGGGCTGTGCTGCTATATTACCAACACCAAACATACTGGGATTGCCATTCTGGAGAAAGGACGGACAGTTAGTGACAATAAACCTCTTCCAGCTTCTCCCACCCCTACACATTTAAATTAGAAATGAAACACTTATCAATCACATCATTATCTAAGACGTTAAATCAAAAGGTATTAAATGCTGTCAAGTAACATGCCAAGGATATGCACACAGCCTTACCTGTCTAACAGAATTCAAGTTTTGCATACCCAGCCCTGCTAGGGAGCCAAGGGCTTGGTTAGGTAGTGCATTATTTGAAGGGGGAAGCTTCATGTTTTGATTGGACATAAACTGCATGTTTTGGGACTCGTCTGCTACAATGCCATCCTGATTGGACAGACAAACCGATGCGCAACAACCAGCCAGCAAGCAAGCAGAAGGGAGAAACCATTGCCAGGAACAGAAGGGAAGAGTCACATGACAGTCCAGCACCAGCAGGAAATAGGCAGAAAACAAAAGAGATCAGGTTAGTCATTTGCACTGCAAACGGGCTACAGAAAGTGCTTAGTATTAAATATCAGTAAGTTAATAAGAACAAAACATCTATCTTATGGATTAACAAGAAAGCCCTAGTTTTCCTCTCCCCTAAATGCAGAAAGCTAAGGGGCACACAGATAACTACTTAAGAGTGTAGAGTCAACAAAGTTTAGAAGTGTCCACCAGTGAGACACTGACTAACCTTATCAAAGTAAGGACCGCGATCCATGGAAGACTCTTTGGAAATCTGAGGACGAGAACCAGGGCCTTTTCCAACCACACGATTGTAATCTCCAACACCGAGGCCATGCTTATCCATCTCCATTCGCTTATCTTGCAATAACCCTAAGCAAAGGGGAGAGATGTGACTACAACACTGCACAAAAGATTATTCTGTTTTCCAGATAAACTGGCTTCAAGTGTATGCTTGAGAAGGGCTGAGCCAATACTGCTCTCAAGCTCAAGAATAATAAAAGGTAACACCAGCTTAGCTTACAGCTCTCCAAGCTTTACTGAAAAAGGAAAGGAAATGCCATGAGTTGGTGGCTATGGACAACTTGGAATCAGCAAAGCATCAACAGATTTTGCTAGGTGTCACAAAAATGGTATTCTGTTTTCTCTTAAAAGCAAGAAAGTATATCTGTTTAAACCTGAGTTTCCAGCTGTTAATGCCACTTTTTTTTTTAGTATCAATAAGCACTGCCTTGGCTTTGAAATGGTATCTTTATGATATCGTAGAGGATTTACGGGTCTCTGAATTTTACACAAATTTGGGCATTTCTGTAACACTCCAGAGGCCATTTAAATTGATTCAGTTAAGAAAACAACTATTTAGCCCCAAATCCCCAAAACCAAACCCACAAATTTAAAGTATTTCTGTTTATTAAAAGCAATTTTAAAGTTAGCTTTTATTATTAATTCCACTAGGCAAGCTAGATCAAAATACAAGCAGTAGTAAAGGATTTCGTTTAATACTTCACTGCATGCAGAGCAAAAGAATTATTTTTCAAGTAATTACATGCAAGCAGGTGTTTTAAACTCAAATTAAAAAAAATAAAAGAGGCTTGTGATTAATATTCAAAACTGAAATTCAAAGAACAATTTCTTTATGGAATACAGAGCCCAAAAGTGAAAACACCCAATTTTAAACTAGAATAAAAGGAGTTCAACTACAATAAAAGCTGCAATGCTACAATTACTTTTACTTATCGAGTTGTTATTAGTGTGTTAAATAATTATACTATTTGCTAGAGGACTCATAACAGTCAATGGAGTCAAATAAAACCAGAACTGCTCACAAGTAATTTTACACCCAGGTTTAAACATTTATAAAAGTAATTTCTCAGTCTTAATTTAGTTCTTTGAACCAAAAACATGTTCAAGAATGAACCACAATTCAGATGATTTCTGTTTATATTTTGGGAAGGTATCCAGACAGCAATCTAGACACACAAGACACAAACCCACCACACCCTGAAAACACTCTTTCATGTCAGCTTCATATACATAAACCTAGCTGGAGTTACTACACCAACCAGGTGATTCAGGCCTGTAGTGTTACTAATATCACCTCCACAAGCGCATTCCTTTTCTTTAGGGAAGCATATATATAACTCCTTACAGCTATATATATTATATATGATTTTTAAGAAGTGATTTACAGAAGGATATAAACCGAAAGAACAATAAATGCCAGCTAGTTTCTCCTCACCTCCAGACATGTCCATCTTATTGCTCTGTATGGTTTCTTCTGGTGATTCTCTCTGAAGTAATAAAATTAATCTTAATTATTTAATAACAATATTTTTAAAAGGTAAAACAAAGACTTATTTATACTACTTCAATGCAAACCTGCAAGAAAAAAATATCGATACAAATCAGATGATATTTTAAAACTTTTTCTCCTAGCTGTTACCCAACTGAAACCCACTATCTTCACCAAAATATGTATTTAACATTACAGTAAACCAACTGATGAATAACAGAAACATTTTAACACTTTCCACCAATAAATAAGTCTTTTTGTAATGAGGATGCAAAGAAAAGGGATGAATGACATAGAGGAGACAAACAGAGTAAAAAGGAAAACGCTATGAAGATAACACTGGGTAATTAAGCATCTTCATTTGTGTGCATTATAACTAGCACTGTAAGGCAGCAGTAAAGTCAGGTAGAAGTAAATACTTACTGAGAAACTGAGATTTGTGAATTGCTTAATGAATGGATTGATCCATGTTTCATCTTGCTTATTTCCACCTTTCATTATTCCCTTAAAAACACAAAGGAATTACTGTGATACTCAGAAGATGTTCACCACCTACTGCTTAAATTACATCATAAAATACTGTGATGAGATGAACACTTAGCAGTACTCAGGGCAGCAATCTGTTCTGACTTAGCTTTCAGAAACAAAAACAGTTCAAAACCCTTGACTGAACCTCCTCATTACCTTTGTGGGCATTTTTTTCATATATGGTGGCCAATTTAAAGATGGGTTAGCTTCTTGTGAAGAACTGCTGTTCCACATTCCAATCTCTACATCCTCCTCTTCCTCCCAGCTGGTCTGACGACTGCCTGTTAATGGCATATCATCTCCACACCAACTATCTTGCATAGATTTAGGCCCTGGTCATGAAAATAAAAATCCACCACATTAACATTTCAGAATTTAACACAGAAGTTAGCTTTATATATACTTTGAGATAAAAAGCCCTCAAAAGTAAACTTCTATAGAGGTATTTTACTGTACTCAAACACCCTTATTCAAAGATGATGCAGAAAGCACTCACCAGGTTTATTTGAAGCCTGTTGACCAAGAGAAGCATTTCCCCAGCCAGAGGTGCCTGCTGCATCGCTGATGGGTTCTCCCCAGCTAGTACCAGTATCCATGGGTTTACCCCACGCTGAAGTTCCATTATCTACAGTAGTGGCTGGAGTAGAAGGCTCTCCCCAACCTTTTTAAAGCAGTATGAGTTACTGGCATGTTTTTTTTAAACAGGATTAAAAAAATATCTAAAGAGACTACAGTGTTTTGCCTTTTCTAGATCCATAACACAATAAAAAGCATATCAGAACACATTTACACTTCGTATGGAGGTAATTAGTACAACTGTAAGCTGTTGCATTAAAAAAAATTCACAAAAATACAAGTTTTGTATGTGAAGAATTACATTTTGATAATAGAAGTTTCTAAGATACCAAGTTTCTATGAGATACTCATATTTAAGCTACTCCTCTTCACACTTCAAAAAAAACCCAATCCAAAAGCGAACACAAAATACTTCATAAACACCACAAACTCATCTGCAAGTATTAGTATTCACTGCTCCCAAAACTACAAATAAAACCATCAGTGATAATGCCATCATCCTTCATTCAAGCTTGTAGCAGCTCAGTGCTTTTTTTTTTTTGGCAGGGGGAGGGCCCATGCTATTTAGCAACACCAAGTTTTAACTTTTTCAGAATCAAAAGAGGAAAAATACTTTAGTTCCTCAGACACTACTTTAAGTACTTTTGCTGTGTTTCCACACCCCAAAATTCAAGTACAGTTGTCTAGTTTTTATTACTAGAACTATTTAAAAACTAGAACTGATCTTCCAATCTGTACAAAAATATCAAGCGTCTATGAGTGTCGCTGTTACTTATAAATAAAAGCGGTTCTGCATTGGCACCTTCCCTGTTTCACTCTGAAACTAAAATACTGTTACATAAAGCAAGAATAAAATAGGGGTTTTTTACAGTTAACATAAAACTCAAATTTGTGTAAAACCAAGCCTTACCAGAACCCGAACTGCTCTCCTTGCTAGACATGGCACTTGAAGACAGTAGCTGCTGATGTACCTGTGCTTGCTGGTCTGAACTGCTGCTACTGTTTGGGACATTTTTATTCCACATATTCACATTTTTGTAGTTGTATTTGCTTGGATCACCCCAAGCAGAAGTTCCATCATCAATTTCCATCTTACGGCGTATTGATTCAGGGGATGGCTCCTCCCAGCCAGTGGGTTCTTCCTCCTTTGCTGGTGCCGGCATTGGTCCGCCCAGCCAGCCTGACCCTGGGGGTTTGTTTGTGGCAGATGGTGCTCCCCAAGAGCCAACATCTTGTTTGTTCCATTCTGGAGAGTTGATTGGCTTCGATGAATCCCCCCAACCTTGAGACTGATTGGATTTAGGAGGGTCTCCCCAGCCCTGGTTCTGATTAGGCTTTGCAGGCTCATCCCATCCTGAAGAGTTATTGGGGTTTGTATTATTACCTCCCCAAGTAACAGAATTTGATTTACCTGGCTCATTCCAACCAGATACTGATCTGTCACTGTCGCTACCTCCTGAACTGGATTTCTTAGCCTCACCCCAATGGTTACTTCTTGAATTTTCACCCCAGCTATCACCGGCAGAAACTGCCCAACCCTGGCTGGCCTTTTGTCCATCTACCCATCCCTGTTTGATCTTCTGTGCGTCATTCCAAGATGACTTTTCCTCTTTGCCACTTCCCCATGATTGATTGCTCTTGACCATTACTGTAGCAGCAGAATCTTCTTCCCACCCCCCTTGGCTGTTTGACCCTTTGGAGTCTCCCCACCTTGTAGCAGACTTTGGATCTCCCCACCCTGATACAGATGAGGTATCATTATTATTAGGGTTAGGTCTATCCACACACCCCCCTGAGCTGGAAGTCTGTGTCACAGAGCCTCCCCAGGCCTCTGTCCCATTGTCAGTTTTTCTTTCACCCCTTGGTGATGTTTCGGTATCCCAGGCAGTGTTCTGTTTGATTGGAGTCTGTCCCCAACCAGAGTTGGAAAGGACACGCGGATCTAAGTCAGTTCTGTTCACAATACTTTGGAGTAATGCATGCTGGTCAACTTTCCTTCGTTCTCGATTCTGGCCTTCCGTAGTTACTCTGTCTTCGTGGCATCCAGCGCTCTCCGAACTCCCTTCGCTGTCCCCCGTACCTGTTTTGGCCCATGCGCTGTTTTGCTCAGTGATCTGAGAAGCAGCAGAACTCTGGCTGTTAAGGTCATCCTCCTCAGCAGATTTCCATCCATTCGTGAACTTCCTGCCGTTGCCATTCATGCTTTCATTGGAATGCTGATTACTAGGCAGTTTACTCCACTCCCCGTTTGAAATGTTAGTGCCAGTGTTTTGTGCAGGGTTGCCCCATCCTCTTCGATTCCCGCCAGCACTCGCACCATTTCCACTTCCCCATGGCATATTCTGGGAGTTGACCGTCCCTGCCTCCCACACCCCTCCTCCTTTATTTCCATTGATTTGAAAGTTAGTGCTGCCAGGCCCACTGATGCCTGGCTGCATTAGAGTTGCATTCACAGTGTCACCATTAGCTTGGCTGTTTGGGCCTGAACATTTGTCTCCAGAGTAATTAGAACCATAGGCACCCCATGTAGTACCGTAAGATCCACCGTTTTTCGTCTCACCGTTGCTAAGATGAGAGATGGAAGTGCCGTTTGTAACTGGAGAGGCCTGAATCTGAGAATGATTCATTGTGCTCACACGCCAGGCCCCATGCCCTGTATTATTAGGCAGTTCGTTAATCTGCACTGAACCAGCAGAGTTTGGTAAACTAGAGGTCATAAAGTTAGTAGTGTTATTTGGTCCATTCATTTCAGTGTTAAGGTTTTGAGGTTGCCCACTGAACGAAGCCTTCCTTGTACCATTTACTTCAGAATCACAATTTTCCTGAAGGCTTCCCCAGGAACCATGGGCTGAACCACCCACTTTAGAGTTAATACTCTGACTATTAGCTATCTGACCTATGGTACTGCACTGAATATTTGTGCCAGGATTACCACTCCCTATAGACCCTTTCAGGGCATGTCCATTGTTCTCCAATACAGGCCAGGCACCATGGTTGCCATTTGAATTCAAAGTGCTTGGATTTAACCCTCCATTTGATGAAGAGTTTATGGTGCCCCAAGCATTCATTCTATTGTTGCTACTTTCAGATTTGCTGTCAGGAGCATCCACAGAAACTTGACATGTGCTTATTATGGTTCCATGGGATAAACCCCACGGCCCATTAATACTTCCATTGCCCACATTATTGCTGTTGCTACCAACCACAAACTTATTTTGAGAACCATGTCCAATGCCATTTCGAATGCCATCATTTTCACCACCTGTGCTCCCTGAAGCCATTATAACGAGGTTTCTCTCTGACCCAGAGCTAGAGGCAGAGTCAGTGTCCATACATTCTGATGTCAGCTCTGGGTCACTGCCAGTGATTGATGGCCATGCTTCTTTGTCAGAGCCGTCTACAATAACTTTATCCCAGTTTGTGCTGGAGTCACTATTTGAAGAGACTGGTCCCCAGTGAGAATTTTCATAATGGGATCCTAGACCACTGTGGTTCAGATCTAAAGAGAAGGAGGAAAGTCCAAGAGCATTATTATAAATTTAGTAGTATTACTTCATTAAGCAGAAGAGGAAAAAAATGTATAAAGATACTAAGCCAAGAATTAATTTGCTTATTTTAACACTGCAGTCACTGAGGTTGACAGAAAAAGCTTTCAAGTACAGCTGCTCACAATACTGCCACACGCATGACCTAGAACACTGCTCACCAGCATGCAAAGCTGCACTCTCACAAGCAGCAGGAAGAAGCACTCCTAAAGCTACAGTTGTTTTTTTTACTCCAGAGAAGAGTTTTTTAAAAAAATACTCTGTTACCATACTCAAATTATTTTGTAAAGATGCATACATATTAAAAACTGAAACACAATATAGCAATGAAGAAATATAAACAGGATAAATTGATCTAGTAGCACCAACTGCAATGTGACAACACCTAAACACAGACACGCCTGCATTAAAAGACATCAAGATTTCTTAAGTACAAGTTAAGGTGTATATATATATATTTATATATCTTTCTATACAACAGTCAGACAAAAATCACAAGACCAGTCTAAAATTCTGCTCCTGCAGAAGTACAGATTAAGTGCAGTAGCCAAACCAACTCTTCTCATTTTCATTTATGTAAGAACTACATTTTCTTTTTCAGTAAATAAGCTGATCACATCTGGGAACTGAGATGACACATACCCTAATTCACATATGAACTTTTCATGGTTAAATAGATGCACCATGGAGTATCTGCTACAAAAGAAGAGCTATCAGTTTTCATCCTGCAAGTCTAAAACTTCAGTGCAGAGACCTCTCACCAGCCAGAGTGTTAAATCAAAACATAGACAGGTGCACCAGAAGATGAAACTATGGAAGTGTGAAGCATGTGAAAAACAGGAACAAAGTTAGCAACAGAACACAAGTACAAAATGACAGAGTGGTTTTTTTCCTTAGTGTTTGCTTGAACTGAAAGAATGACCATAGTAGTGTATGCTCAACTACTGTATACCCAAAGTGTGCTTCTTGGCCTGCTAAAACATCAGTTTTTAAATAAAAACTGACCACCTTACTTGACAATGGTCCCTTTTTGTCTTTACTTAGAATATTCACAGTACATGTACCTAAAACCAGAAATTTTCTAGCTCCTACAGATTATCAGACTTTTACAGCACATGCCTTACATCTGCCTAGGAAAAGGTGCAGTTGCTTTGCCTGAACACCTTCATGAAACTGCACCTGTCCATGTTCACAGTGCCAACAGCAACAAAACGCTGCAATTATCAATCCTTATTTTCCTCAAAAGCTGATGTCCTTTTGTTTCTCAAAAGGAATGTTTAGGGACTTGCTACTTCTAAAGCATAACAATTATTTACAGGCCTCTTGTGCTTCCAAGGAATCCACATTAAATCTGAGGTCTGCAAGGCAGCTGCCAGTGTCACCCTTCTGCTTGTGCTGAGTGCCAATTTCACACTGAAGCCCCAAACCCTGATGCCCACCAACCCCACCTATGGCTCACAAACAAGTAACTGAGTTGCATCTACTCTACAAAAAATGTGAAGTCAAAAATGCCACCTCCACAAGATGTTCTGTATTTTGGCAATAGCTCAGCTCATTCGGCTGGAGCCTGATCCTGGTGCTTCAACGCAACCGCAACAATGGCTGATGTGGTTTACTGTGTGTAAGATGACTGACTGCTCTGAAGAGAAGGGTGGTTGATGTAGATTTAAAGAGACCTTGTGTCAGTGCTTCCATCTCGCAAAAGCAATTTGAGAATACTGTGACAAACAGAAAATCCATATTTTTAAGTCAGAGTAGCAAATTTTAGCTACTACGTTATTCAAATTTATGGTCTTGATGATCTACAGGAAACGGAAAAGAAAACAAGATACCACGGACAGTTTACTAATATTGACTCTGATGCACAAAAGCTTCTGGTGCCATTTTACTTAATTTTTAACCAATATCAGTATTATTTATCCTACAGAGAAAAGGAATCTAGCCAACAACACTGCCTCCAAGACTACACAGCCTAGAGCAGCACAGAGCAGGGATCACCCACTGCTCCTCCACTGCTCAAGGGGGATGGAAACTTGAGACAGTCAAAGCAATCAGTTAAGCTTGACAAAAGAACTTAAAACATGAGAAACAAGGATGCTGGCACAGCAATTTGGAACACAGAGTAGAGGAAAAAGACCTGTGGCAGGTAGAAATAGAGCTGTGATGGTTAGAAGTGCCTGGCAGCTCCACAGTCTCGTAGAGGGGAACCACAGAGAATCCTTGGAAGGACATTCACCCAGCTGAACATAACCCATTAATGTGTCACTGAAAGAAATACTGTAGTATGAGAGCAATTGTCCAACAAAACCCCAAGATTCCAAATCTCACACTGGTATTTTAAAAACAACATTTAACCTGTGTTAAAAGGTTCATTAAGAGTCATCTACACTCTCATGAATGAGAGAATTGTCAGAATCAAATGCTGCCTTAGCAAAATCTTGATCATAAACATTATCCCAAAAACACGATCAGTTTTAAAAATAACATTAAAGTACAGAGGTGGCAAACAGGCTGAACTGCATGTGGAGAAAGAGATACAGGTTATACCTACAAGCCAGAGTGGAATGGTAAACAAACCCTAATTTGCACAGCAACAGAATACATAAAGAAAGCCTGTAGTTACTAAAATTCTTTTATACCAATTTAGAAGCGATACACAGTTTGTAATGAGCCAATACACAAACAGCATATAATGATTAATTTCCAGTCATCCAGAATTGTATCCTATTACATACAAAGCTACCTTGACTAACAATCTTTATCTTGGACACAAAAGCCAGGTAGTGATTTCCAGTATGAGCCACTGTTCTGAAATAGTTCTACCTATCTGAATCTCCACAGCCCACAAGCTTCTGAGATTAAGCATAGAAAAAAAACAAAACAAAAAAAAGACAGAGATAATGGCTTGTTTATTCAGTATTTCTATCTGGCAGATACCACAAACTCTCAAAATTGGAAAATTGCAGTTGACAACATATCTGGTGCACAGCAACACCAGGCAATAATCGCCTATAGTTCTACTCTTAGTTTTCTACCCAAAGCTATTTAGAATCTGCAACTGAACTTTTGCTGCTTAAATACTGGACCATGAAAAATTATGCAAACCTAAGTTTCTTAAAATTTAGTAATATGCCAAGGCTTTTTCACAAGTTTGGAGTAATTTAATGCTTTCTAGCTATAAGCTACCCATGCAGGAAATGTTTGTAGGGAACTGCATGTATTTTCTAATGTAGTTTGTTTTAAAGTACCATCACATGGTTTAAAATAAACAGGAGGACTGAGAAGTGTTAATTTAGAAACACCTGAATCAGTCCCTTTGTCTCCTTTTCCAGTTCCCATATATGCTGGTACCCCCAGTCAGTACTATACCCGGCCAATTACTGTACCCTCAGTCCTCATGAAAAAACATTTTAGCAAACAAGATTTTTGGCTTGTTTATTAAAAGCTAAAAAGCACCTTTATTGTATGGTAAAACAAAAAATAATAAATGCTGCTTGTTAACATGACACATCTGTTTCTTTGTGGTAGAGAAAAAAGTCCTGAAGTCTGCTTGTCTTCTGAAGTACTCTAACGCAAGAATTAGTCAATGTAGCTATTTGCATGTAGCTGCAATAGCTTCCTAACTGTCAACTCAGGACAGGAAAGCTGCCAAGACAAGGATTCAGTGTCCCTCTGCACATAACCCAGCACAACTGGTGGCTCCTAAAAGGGATGATCCTGTGTCCCCCGGGATGGGCTCTGGCTCTGACCTGTGCCAGCCCAAACAGCCCTGCAGCGCTGTGGGGAGCCAGGACAGCCTGCCGAGCCACCGGGAAAAGATGAACCCTGGGGTTATCTTCCCATCACAAGCAGCTGCACTAAGCAACTAAGTTCAACAGACACAGAAAGGAGAGGGAAGAGGAGAGCATGATAATCCTTTTTGGAGTAATCTTCAAGGTAAACTAAGAGATGCAAAAATCCCATAAGCACTGTACCCACAGCAGCCCCAGAGGTACATGGCACAGACAGCAACAGAGACACTACAAAACATCCCATGGCACTCTCTGCACTTCCCCAGAGCACCTCATAGAGCACATCCCCAGGCCCTCACACTGCACATTCACTCCAAAATATTACTTAAAATAAACAGCAAGTATTCTTCACATCATATCCACTCAACACACATGCAGCTGTGGGCACCCACATATGCACCAGCCCAGTATAAACTCAGCATTCAAAACAGAAAGGTGCCCAGATGTGGCTTCATCCACAGTGCTATGAAGTGTCTCTGACACAAAGAACAGGGTTGCACAGATTACTCAATTTAATACCACAGAGGCAATATGACATGTAAGCTTAAAGGTAAAAAAAAAAAAAAAACAAACCAAAACACAAAACCAAAAAACCAAAAAGTCAACAGTATTTTAAAGCTAGGCTGCCACATAGTTAAAACATTTTTGGTATGAATTCTGATCTATTTTAGAAAATTTAAAATGTTTAACCAAATGTAGTATGCAATGGCATAGAGAAAATATACTGAGTCATTCACACAGCAGATGCTACTGAAAAGCCTAAGTCAGAGACTAATTAAAAAAAAAAAGAAAAACAAGACAAAGTTGTGTGAAACATGTAAGTACAACAAACACGTAGTGAAAAAAAAAAAAAGTGAGATTTAAATAGCTAACCTGACTGGTTAGGGGAGTGGCTCACCAAGTCCCGAATGGGAGGCATGCCTACAGGGGAAAAAAAAAAAAAAAAAGGCAAGAAAAGTACAGAAGTGTTACTTAAGTATAAAACTAGTCCTTTGAGAACAGTCCCCAAACTACTCATTACTTTTAAACCACTTGTTAGTACCCCTTTGTCAGGAAAGGTCTCCCCTCAAAGCCATCTCTTGATCTTGCTGACCCTGCTTGTGACAGCGTTCTGAACTGCCTGACCCCAGCACCGAGCACACTGGGGAAGCGACACTGACAGCACATCCAGTCCTCTACATGTGGCATTTAGATCTAATGATTAGCAATTTTGCTGTGTTTACTAGGTATTTCCAACACTAGTTAGTTTTTATACACTTGGCATTTAACCAGTTTAACACATTCTTAATTTTATAAGTTTGATTTATATTAATAAAGAGGAAGAATTTACAGTCCTTGAAACCACAGCCAGATAATTTGTTGACTGTACTAACTTAGAATCTCAGAGGTCAGCCCTGAAACTTAGGCAAATTCATATCACTTCATGAATGGCACACTTTCTCCACCTGAAAACCATTATTTTGCTACACGATTTAGCAAACAAATAAATACAGTCCAACTCTGACTTAGCCTAAACATGTGCATAGCAAACTTTCATTCACCACTTTCAAACAGCTTCTTCCTCCTAAGTGTCCTACAGGCAGTGTATAAAATAAAAATTAATGTCTCAAATTCACAGATTTTACAGTTGGAAGCAAGGCAGTGTTTCCTAAATTAAAACCTCTATCACTACTAACTGCAAATCTGAACTGCTCACTTATTCCCTGACTCCTACAATAATTGAGAAAAGCTCCTTAGGTGACAGGAAGAACCCGTGGCTCCACTGAGAGATGCACAAGGATAAATAAATCAAAGACCCACTAGCCTGAAAGGAGGAATCCAACTAACTGGACTAATGCCAGGGACCTGATGGTGCTCTCTGGTTTTGTTCTATCCCACAATTGTAAGCAATTACTGCTTGCAAATATTTCAGTTCTATATAAATTGCTTCATTGTAGAATAACTGCCTGGCTACTCTATTGTGTTACAAAGCAGAGGCAAGCAAACACAGCACTCAAGATCTCCCTCCCTTTAGTGTGAAGTTTACACATGGGAGAAAATTTCAGTAAAGCAAATAACTGAACTGGGTATGGAAATGTTCTGATAAAGAGCTACTTATGTTGATTTCTTAAAATAACTACCCTAGGACAAGACTCTATCTGTTTCAGATGTACTACATGGCATCAGCCTCACTTATGTGTCGCTATTAAAAAGATATGCCAAATATCCTAAAAACTGCAGAAAAAACCACCCCAACCCACAGGAATATCCCTTCTTAGCAGCTTTACTTCTAAACAAAGCACTTAATTTCCAAAACAGAAGATGACTGTCCACGCAAATCAGAAGAGACTCTCTCCCACGTTGATATAACTAGAAAACTCTCCAGTACCAAAGATTTAAAAACTTAGCATGGCCAGGGTAATTAAGGGAAGACTTCAAATTCAGCAGTACTTGTGTTTCCTGGCTTTTACAAAGCACCTACCAAACAACTATAACCACAGCTGGAACCAGGGAGAGATTCCACTCCAGCGTTTGTCAGGGACTGACAGACAAAAAAACTGGAGGCATTATCAATTCCATCAGTTTGGACTTCAACATTTCAAGCTTGTTTTTCTTTTAGCCCTAAAACACAAATTAATCCAAATATCCATTAAATAATGCTTACAAAAAAGTCAGGAAATTAACTACCTTCAAAGATGTACCACTAAGGTGTAACATTTGTTAAACCAACTGGCCTGTACATGGATATTCTTTTAATATGAAGAGATCTACAAATATCTCCAATTTCATGAGACTTTTAATTACAGAGATAATAGGGAGAGTACCTAGAAGTTGCCACTGGAGGCTAAAAGAGGAACTGGGACAGTAAGATTGAGACAGGCAAGTGACAGTAGTATTTCCCTTCAGATATAAAGGTGTCAGAAAATATTAAGTCACTCTTGCATGCTGCTGGACTATGGCCACCTCCACGTGACTTAACAGGCAATTCAGATAAGATTTTGAAACCATTAAAGAAACCACTCAGAATTTAGAAGGAATCCCAAGGATCATCGAGTTCCAACACCCCTGTCACAGGCAGGGCCACCAACCTCCAGGCCTGGAGCTAGACAAGGTTGCTCAGGGCCCCCATCCAACCTGGCCTTGAACACCTCCAGGGTTGGGGCATCCACCACCTCTCTGGGCAGCCCATTCCAGCACCTTACCATTCTCTCCATAAAGAGCTTCCCCCAATATCTAATCTAAACCTTCCATCTTTTATCTTAAATCCATTTCCCCTTGTCCTACTGTTATCTAGCCTTGTAACAATCTGATTCCTGTCTATATGCTCCTTTTAAGTATTGGAAGGCTGAAACAGGGCTCCCCTGCAGCCTTCTCTTCTCCGGGCTGAAAAAGCCCAGCTCCCTCAGCCTGCCCGCACAGGGGAGGTGCTCCAACCCCAAATCATCTTTGTGGCCATCCTCTGAACCCTCTCCAAAGAGTTCCACATCTTT
Source organism: Heliornis fulica (assembly GCA_013399135.1). Classification (NCBI taxonomy): domain Eukaryota; kingdom Metazoa; phylum Chordata; class Aves; order Gruiformes; family Heliornithidae; genus Heliornis; species Heliornis fulica. The sequence continues at coordinate 303,325 of VXBZ01003951.1, forward strand.
CTTGAATTGGGGGGGCCAGATCTGGATGCAGATGGAGCCTCCTGATGGCAGAGCAGAGAGGGACAATCACCTCCCTGTCTCTGATGGCCAACCCTCTTCTGATGGAGCCCAGGATGCCATTGGCCTTCCAAGCTGTAAAAGCACACTGCTGGCTCATGTTAAGTTTGTTGTCCACCAGAACCCCTAGGTCCTTCTCAGCAGGGCCACTCTCAAGGAGCTTTTCTGAGAGATTAGTCTGGGATTCCTCCAGTCCAAGTGCACGAAATCCAAGAAATCCGGCAGTGAATTCCTTTACATTACCATCTTACATCTCTGAAAGAGCACGACAAAACATCCAACCAGACACTATTGATGGTTGTACCTGATGAAAGATCTTTCAAGTCTACAGATTCACAGCACCAAGAAAAAAGACCCTGGCCTCCCAAACCCACTTGTCCTTTCTGACCAGTCTACCCTGGACACATGGGAACACCCTGAGCACAGCACACAAGACCTGATAGTGCCACGACTGACAGGATGCTACAGTGCTACAGACAGTACAAACACTTTTAGACAGATCAGTGATTTGGCCAACCTTTCTTTCCCCTAAAGGCTCTCCAAAACATTTAATTACCAGTTGGACACACAGATACATTCAAATACTTAGCACACTAGTCAAACTACTTCCAGCAAAACCCTGGCAGCATCGCACAGGGACACACTGGCATCTCCCAGCCTAAAGGGTTGTCTAGTCACAAGCAAAGCTGAACGAAACTGGGAAGAACAAAATACACATATGAGAACCCAATTAATTCATATTAATTCAATATTGGGCTGGTGCTCACAAATAGTGAAAAAAAAATGAAACTAAGTGTAAAAAAACCTCTGGATATAATTATGAGGTTTAATAAGCTGTATAAATTGTAATGCTTCTTAGCTTAGTTGAGACGTGAATTTTGATTTAAACCACTACTTCCTGCCATACAGTTTGGCCAGTAGAGGATATGCTGAAGAAGTCTCATCTTAGAAGCACGAAAAGTATATGAAAGGTTACTTAAAACCTCACTAAGTCAGCAACAAAAATATACAGGTGAAATAAAGCCCAACTGCTTAATAATCACTTCTGGGAATGTTAAAGAGTTCTATGAGTATGTTACAAAAATAATACTGTTAAGTAATACTGGAAACATTCCTCGAGGGGCACATGGATAAACTGCTTCCAACATTTTGATGATTTACTTTCATTTTTAAATACTGCTTCTTCAAAGTTCAGTAATCAGAACAGCCTAAAAATCAGCTAAAACTTGAAATATCTAGGCTATTTCCAGAAATCTTTGTAACTGAAGTGGCTAGGAGTCACATCCTTTGCAGAGTATGAAATGCTACTTTGAGAAACACTCTGTATTAAAGTTCAAGAGGAAACTACCTGTGGGATAGTGCACACCACTGCTATATGCACATTAAAAAATAAGTGTAAGAAAAAACCCAACATAGTATTTGTCCAACATATTGTTAGTATGCATTAAATCCCTTTGAAAATCTAGATACTTACAAATAAAGGTAAAGGCTGTTCCATTTTGTAAGACAACCTAGCTTCAGGTAGATGAAGAAAGAAAACCTCTGACATAACAAAATGCAATTTCGATATTTAAATTAAGTTCTACCCTGTCTATATTTCTAGATATAAACAAGTAAAAAATGTCTGGATATACTGTTCAGAATGCTTTGGAAACTGTCTGAAAGACCCTTCCCTGGGAGATCTGTGTATCAAAACTGGATGCAAAAAAGATGCTTTTTACCAGGACCATACTTGGATATATTATTAGGATAAAGGCTGGAAATTCAGAATATAGCAGTGGTCATACAGGCTTCAACATCCATTCAAAACAGACATGCCTATTGTACACCACTGGCAACAAGGAGCAACTAAGATGTCTTCAGTTTCAGTATGAAACTTGTACAAAGGTGGATGAAACCATCCTGCAACATTAAGCTATGAAACAGGAAAATCTCTCATCATGCTACAGCTTACATTTAGTTTAAATAATTAATTGGATTTAAACTATTCAATTTTAGTTAAATGAAAACAAGGTACCTGTCCCTCACCTGGCTGTTTTTTGCTGCTGTTCGGCACTTCTCCGTTGGTCACCGGCTGTTTATTTGTGACAGTGCTGCCTCCTGACTGGCCGTTTAATACTTTAGGAGTAGATCCCAGGTTTGCAGCTATAACTGGTAACTGCTGACCTCGTTTCAGAAGCTGTTTCTGTTCCTGGTGTCGAAATCGCGGTGGTACTTCACGAGGAGGGTATCGAGGCAAGGTCTGCTGCTGCTGCTGACTGTTGGCTGTGGCCCGCTTGGCATTATTATTAGTGCTGGTTACTGTGGAAGTGCCGTTAGAGGTGACAGGCTGAGGCTGGCTTACACTTGTCTTTGTTTGTTCTGGCACTACCCCCACCCCCAAAAAAAAGAAAGTTGGACAAAGTTATTCATAAGAACAGCAACTTCAAAAATTGAAGACTAAGTATTTAGATGTGCTTATACATTATGTAATGGTAGATTTTTTTTTTTGCTGTTTCAAGTTGTAACTCATTCCCCATTAAAAGCTCTGTTATCCCATAATTGTGCAGCTTTAATAGCAGATCTGAAAGCATAAACATGCCTTGCTATCAGTTATCAAAGCTAACTAACAAAGTTATCTCAGTTAAAAGTATGCTAACTAACAAGCTTCCTACAACAAATAAGCACTATGTCAGTTTATTTTGGCACTTTAACTTCAATTAAAAATACTTAAGTACAGAAAAAATATTAACTTAAATGGGAGAAAAATGTTATAGTCTTGCACAAAAAGAACAAGAGATGAACAGGACATGCAGAAAGCACTGTTAAGACTTGCCTGCTTTAGCAGCCCTGCCATCCAAAGGGAAATACATTAATACCCACAGTCAATCTGTTGCCAGCAGGCAAAGCTAACAGCACAGGTAGCCCCCAGACACAATCTGACAGGACTGTGCAGGCACTGATAAAACACCAAACAGGCAACTGTGGCTCCAAAATATCTTTCAGTCTTGACAGCACAGCTACTTCAAAGCAAGATGAAGGTCAAATTGCAGAAGTCAACTGTGAGTGAATGCACTAAACTTAGACACAGAATAAAGAGAAAAACCGCAACATCCATGAGATCTCCACCCCAAACAGTACATAAGGGTGTAGGTAACTGATTAGTAAGTCAAGAGGCAGGAAGGAAAACCCTGTGCTAGTGGTTGTGCATTTCCTGGTGCTGCTGCCATTCATCCCAACCACTCTAACAGGCAAACTGTACTTCAAATCCCTTACAGGACTGATATGCCAAAGTACTTTTCAAATTTCTTGGATGAGATACCCATAAAGCATGTTTACATTTACCATGGAGCTTTGTTCGATCGTGACCTCCCTCAACACTGACCTACTGATGTGGTGAAATGATTATCTCTAGTCAGAGTTCCACAAAATGAAACTGGCTGGTTTAGAAGTTACTGAAAGAAAAAAATAGTTTTGTCTGTGTGGCATTCCTGCTGCTAACAGCAAGGGTACAGCTCCTTGCAACTCCTCTGGTGACAAACTTACCAAGAGGTTCCTACTGGTTACAGGTCTCCTCCTCCAGCAGCACAACCCCTCTGGGCCCACGCAGCCCACAGCGGGGAAAAGCAACTCAGGTTAAGAACTCATCCCCATTTTTATCAATATGTGATGAGAGAAGAGTTCAGGATGCAACTCCAAACTGCTCCAATGGCACCACTAAGGTGGTGGAAGGGTATGGAAGAAGACAGACCCTGTGTGCTAGGAAAGGGGGAAAGTGAGGCAGACACTGCTGCTGGGGACCAGCAAGGGCTCTGGCTCTGCACTGCTGGGTGAGGTGTCCAATGACAAAACAGGTTTCGGTTACTGTAAGGCTGCATTTATTTTTAAGAACAGTTTTGTACACTGGCAGCATCTAAATCCTATACCACTTCTGGCTTCAGAACAGCATCCTTAAACTGTTTCCATGCTGTGTTCCATTTAACAGCTTCCTGGCATGACAGCAGCAGGAGTATTGTTACTAGGTGACTGAAAAATGTAGATTTCTGGGACTTCTAAGTTTTGGGGGTTTTATAGACCATTTAATCATTTGCTTTCCAGAACTGATACCTGTAATGCAGCATAAAAACCCAACAAACTCCTTAAACTTTTGTTTAAGGAATCAGTTTGAATACAGTGTTACTTAGGACATTTATTAAAAAATTTACTATAATATACATGTTTTGAAAATGCAAACATGAAAGGGCTTTGAGGAACTCGCCACCTAAGAATCAGCAGCTGAGTTGTATTTTAATGAAAGATTATATTTAGGCAACCAAGAAAAGTAGAAAAGAGGAATTTTCACAGGTGGCCAGACAGGGGCCTTTGACAGAGGTCTCAAGGGGAAGAGGAGTGCCCAGCTTCAGCTGCTCCTCAACACACTCACCCCACAGCCCCACCATCTCCCTGCTCCAACACAGCAGTGACCCAGCTCTCTATTTCACAGCTGACTGGAGAAGAACAGAATTAAGGAGAGGAAAGGCTAAGACATAAGTCAATTTAACATACAGAGCATGGAGAATAGTAGGTATTCAAAAGCTATTAGATAAATGGGGAAAGTGATAACAGCCACCAACACTATATCAGATTCCATCAATTTATCTATACTTAAAGAAATAACAGATTCCTTTCACAGTGTTTTGATAACACATCTACATTATCAAAACCGAATTTCACAAATATGAAGAAATCTTAAACAGATCTATTTTTATATATAGCTTTTCAAATTTCCTGGTTTAGAAGTAATTAAAATAGCTGAAAATATCTTAAACCTGGGGGTGTGGTGAAGGGAAGCTATTTTAGCAAATAGCTAAGAATTTGTCAACCATTTAATGCATAAGCACTTAGCACATTCCTGTGGTCTAGGTACTGCAACAAGCTGGGCTAGGGGGGAGGGGAGAAGAGATAAAAAAAGTCACATATCCTATCTGTGTAACTACTGCCTGAATCTTAACTTTTTCATCTATCAGTATGCTGTCTGCTGAAACTGATTCGTGCCAAGTACTTTTTACAGTTTAAGGCACAGTTCACCCAACACCTGAGGCATGTGACAGTGACACACAGAAAACAACCACCTTCTGCAGCCAGTCTATCACTAGCAAACCAAAGTCATAGATAACGGCACCGCTTAGGGACACATACAGCCTTCTGCATACTGTATTTAGGCTGGGGTTTTTTAATTGTCAGCTTAAGAGAGAAATTCCTCACTTGAAGAGATTTTTAATCCAACCTACACCACCCCATAACATGGTCAATGTAATAGATTCAGCTTTCCTTTGCTACTACTACTGTTCACATACTGCTCCTCTCAGATAAAGTGAAATCATTTCTATATGACATTCCATGAGACATATAGAGTTGCATGTTTAGGCAGTACTGCAACTAGCAACATTAATACTTCCCTAATTAACACTACTTCAAGACAAAGTGCATATTATTACCTGCAATCTACTGGTTTCTGTTATTGAATCACTTCTGACGATAAAAGAGTGCAACTAATAAACAAGCTGCTTTCTGCCAAACCAGCCCCTAAACTATGACATCAACAAAACTTCACAAACAGTTTAAGAAAATTATAGATCTCATAGTCTATGCTTTTATTTCCTTAGCAAACATGGTTATTTTTTCTACCACAATCAGCAAACTAAACAGAAATCTTAGCAGATAATAGGGTAGTACTAAAGGCAGCATTTACACTCGTACTTGAACTTCAAAGTGAAATTAATCAGAAGTGCAACAAAATTCCCTTCCCTTTCCTAACTACCACGGCATAAGTTTCAAGCTAAACAATTTACCCTGCCCAATATTTTCTGGTCCACAACTTCTCAGAAGATGAAAAAAATATATTTATATTCCAACACGGCTACTATAAATTCCAACACCCCTAAATTGTTACCTTAATATTTTGATTTGTTATAAACAAGTTGCCTGTTTAATAAAAGCTTGTTCTGCACATCAGTATTGTATTTTTAATCATATTAAGGCAGAAAGATACCATTAACAGACCCACAGTCTATCCCAGATAACTAGCTGACTAATAACAGCAAATTTACAGAAACGAGTATTAAAAATGACAGATTTTCAGAAAGAACAAACCTGCTGAAAACCCACAAAGCAGGGGATGGTGAAGTTACAGTTTACAGAGAGATTCCAAAGAAAGACGCTTCCAACTTGTGTTGCTTTCCCACTCTGCAGATTTCATTAGAAAATGGAGGAGAAGCATGGTGTCATTTTACTGCTCCAGGAGTGCTGGCTGCCAACTCCTCCTGGAGTAGGGGCCCAGTGACTTAAACTCCCCCTCCAATAAAAAAAAAAAAAAAAGATGGCAGCTGTTTGAATAACTTTAATGCAGATGGAAAACAGTTTCTCACTCGCACAAAATCAGCGTACACAGATCAACTCGTCTACTAAACCACACAAAGAACAGCACCAAGCTGTCATTTAAATGTTTCTTCTCACTGCTGCTGAAGCTGACCTCTTAAAAACGTATTGTAATGCTCTCTGCCTGCATGTCATGCCCCAAAGAGTTGTCAGTGCTGGAATGCTGAAGGGCAAACAGAGGAAGTCTGGCTTTCAAGCTGACACACGTAAGATGTAGTGCTAGAATTTTCGTGGTGGAAAAATGGCCGCAGCTGTAAGCTCAGCTAGCTGATCTGGAAAATATCTAACTGTTTGCCAATTCATTAACCCCTGAAGACCCGCACAAAGGTAAGCTGAATGCTATTCCTACGGGTAATCTGAACAGCGAGCACTTCTTACTCTGTTCGGCTTTGCAATTCGCTTTCAGGATTTAAAAGTGAACACAGCAGGTTTTTTCCAAGCAGGAAAAGCACAGTTAAGTAACTGAAAAAGAGAACAAATAAAACAAAACCCCAAGAAAACCCAGAAGAGTTAGTGTATTCGGGCAATTTTTCTTCCGGGAGAAGAAAATGAGTAAGAAGTTTCCAAGGTGGGAAATATGAGTCAAAGATTTCAGTTCCACACCCAGCTATTTTTAAAAGCACTTTCCGTTTCAGTGGCTGATTTAAAGTTTATTCTGTTCTGCAATAAAAGTGGTACTTTATGCCTCTGCCTTCTACAAAGCAGGAAAATTCAGAACTGAAGACTGACAGATGTTTTCAACTCTAGTTTGTACTGTTTCGCAAAGCACAAAAGCATTCAGAACTAGCCACAACACTGGCATCAATTTTGCTGCTCAGATATTATTAATTACCTCACTAGGGTATTATGTATGCACACTAACACGTGTGCAAAGGGATATTTCATCTAAGGAAATCTTCTGCAAAGCACATCACAATTAGAGGTGAGCAGATACAACAAAGCTCAAACATTCTTCTGAAATAGCATTTACGTTGGTGCTTGGCTTATTATCTACTCATGGCCACGGCACAGTCTTCAGAGTCCTGTTTTGGAAGAAATTCTGGGAAAATAGATTTGTCAGGCTTTAATAGTACTGACATTAAACACAGCAAAAATTCCTGTTTTGCCAAGCTGGAAGGAATACCACAACAAATGACAGTTCTATGATATTCTCAACAAGTAAGGACTTTCATATGATACTTTTTTTTCTCTAATATACCTGGTACAAGAGCACTCAGAGGGCATTTGTCAATGTACAGATTTGTTATTGTAGCTGCTGCACAAACAGAGAAGCTTTCCACTTTGCCCCTAAATAATACATTCATCTCTAACTCCTATGAACTTCCTTTTCCCTCTTATAATAAAACCAGATGCATAAAACTAGACAGGCTAGAAAATCTGAAATCCACAGGAATGACACACATGCATTTTTAATGGCAATACTAGAGTATTGAAATGCTACTTGTACAAGAGACAGTTATATTAGCATCATCTTCATTACTGCCATTCCCAGTCCACAACAGGGCTATTAACTTCTTGGAAGGTAGCATCACAATTTTACATGCATACTGGTAGCTACTTTAGCCAGTACATCATCTACCTTTGCTAAAAGAACATTTTGGAACCATCCAGACCATGCTTAAAAAACAGGAAAAACATCCTTACCCACCCCCACCACTTAACCAGCTACTTTTCTGAAAGAAGGAACAGAATTCTGAATTATTTAGAGATCCTATACTCCGATATTTTATCTTCAGCTCATGCACAGAATAAATTATTTAAGACATTAACGCGATGGAAACTTGGAAACTAATGAAACATTAATTTGCATCCTGAATACAAGTAGGCAAAACTGTTGAAACAATGAAAGTGCTATGTGCAACATAAGCAACGAATTTTGTTCCTACAGAAACCGTTGCAAGAAGTTGCATGTCTGAATCCTGTAAGGTCTATTCATCTTCAGGACTGCCACACTGTTTCTCCTTCACAATTCCAAATTTCTCCTAAACTCCCTGAAATACCTTTTTAATAATAATATCACATTAAAGTTTGAACTTAATACTTCCATAAGTAAACTCTCCTCCAAGGAGAGTAAGGAAAAATATTTTTAAAAGGGGAAAAAAGAAAGAGAAATATTTACTTTGTCCTTTCAAAGAAAGGCATTTTATTTCAATTTGAAGATTACCATCAGGTAGTCTACTGAGCAGAATTATTGCCCTCTTGTCTTCATGCTATTTTTAGCCATTTGCTTCTGCAACCTCGTCCCTGATGTGACGCATGGATGCCAGTGCAATGCAAGTAATACATGGGTCAAATGTTCACTTGAAATGGAATGTTATTATTTACAGCAAAGTATTTTATCATTTTCCTTCTTGATTATCTTTTCAGCTATAGTTTATTACTTCAGAATAAAACCACTTTCACAAATCTTTAAATCTGGTCAGTATAATATTTTAGAAGCCTTATGGCAGGAGAAAAAGAAGTGCTTAGTACTTTGAATGTAATTCTATGCACCACTTGAAAAAAAGTGCTTTAAAAAAGTGACAAGCACTAATTATAACACTCTTCCATAGCCCTTATTAAGTATCTGGTTCTGTTCCTCAAGGCAACTGTTTTCAGTGACCAGAGTCAGGCTGGAAGGCCCAGGACCTAGAGTCTGTCTGATAAAAGCCATGGGACTGTCGCACATACCGACCCGCTGAAGCATTTGACACTCACTACAGCTGCGGTGCACTCCTGCGGTGGCTCTCCCGCAGCCACCGTGATCCGGCAGCTCCCTCTGCCTTGGGCGATCAACACTCCACACCAAAACGTCAGCTGAGGAGCACGCAGGAGAACTCCAAGACACAGAACACGGGCTGCTCCCCTTCCCTCTGCAGGGCACCATCACACACCGAAAACCTGCTTCCCCCTGCCCCCTCCCCATTTAAACACACGGAGTAAAGTGGACTTAAACAAACGTGTCTCCAGATACCTGGTAATTGGTACTGCAGCCCTCGGCAGGCAAACCGGCACACTTCACATGGAGAACCTGCCTCCCCCATCTCATCTCATCCACACACAAACTAGCATGCTTCTTCAAACACACACCTTGGGAACTGACACTCTCTTTTGTTTCCTTGCCTCTTCTCAAGTGCAGTATGTCCTCTACCAACAGCACTTCAAACACTTTCTGATTTTTCCAACAGTAATTGCATCTCCACCAAGCAGAGCTTCTGAGCTCCCGTTTCAACCACTGCTCAAGTATTAAATCAAACCCCAACTCCCAGAAAACAGGGATTCAGCAAACACTCCACATAATCACTCAGGCAATCTTTATCCACTTCCCAACTAGAAGGTTATAAGCTAGAATTAAAAAGAAAGTGAAAAGAAGGTTTTTCCCCTTTACAGAAGCTGTCTGGAATGGAGATCTGTATGAACTCACAAACACTGAGAATAACCAGTGTTCCCAGCCTGAATCTCCTCTGAGTGTGGAAGTTACTGCTTTCATTTACTGTCAACTTGATTGGTTTGTCAGGATGAACTCTGCATATCTATTAGTGATAGCTAGATATATTAATTACTTGTTTATTGGCCTTTCCAACCCTGGGTACACTTAGGATATTTGGAAATTAAGTTTCAAACAGAACCATTACGTGGATCTACACCTGGTCACACCTGAAGTGTTAACAAGTGTTTGTGCACTTCTCAAAGCCAAAAATAGCAAACAAGACCTTGAGCTGTTACGTATATGCCTGCTGCTGAATATGTATGCAATTAAGAAAGGAAAGTAGAAATAACTGAAGACTCCAATCCCTGGAATAAACCCTTAGCCATCACTTTTCTAGTCTTTTGTGGTCACTGAAAAAGGGTAACCTAAGTTGAAAGGTTTTCTCAAAACGAAAAGATTAAATCCTTGCAAGTGACCCATATGATTCAATGTATTTTTAAAAAGCCCAGAAATAATAAAGTAACTTACCTTTGATTTTTTGTTCAATGGCCTAGAATGAGAAAATAAAAGTGTCAGTGATTTGTGCAGATAAGAAAGAAACCACATGTGCACGTGCCACTTCATAAAGCAACATTAGCTTTTGACTTTCCTCTTTAAACCATTTTAAAGTTATTTAATTATGTACTTCAGAAGTGTCTAACCAACCCATGCCTATTATTCCTTATGTCTAGAAAACTGTTTAAATATTATAGAGGACAAAATTAATTTGAAAGATAACTACATGAAACAGATTGAATTAAACTTGCAAATTAAGATGTTTGAACTGAGTTAAAAAACATGCCTGGAAGCAAAGAACTGCCACCACTTTCATTACAGAATATGGCAGGAGAAGAGGGAGGGCCCTAGAAATTTAAAAGGACAAAAGTAAATGCAAAAGCTTTAGGTCTCATGTAGTCATCTACCTGGACTTGTGCAAAGCATTTGACACTGTCCTGCATGACACACTTGTCTCAAAACTGGAGACATGGATTTGATGGATGGATCACTCAGTGGATAAGGAACTGGCTGGATGGTCACACTCAGAGGAGTTGCAGTCACTGGCTCAATGTCCACGTATAAACCAGCAAGAAGTGACATTCCTCAGGGTTTGGTATGGGAACCAGCTTGTTCAACATCTTTGCCAGTGACATGGACAGTGGGATAGAGGCACCCTCAGCAAGTCTGCCAATGACATCAAGGTGTGTGGTGTGTCTGATGCTCTGGAAGGGGTGCCATCTAGAGGGACCCCAACAGACGTGAGAGGTGGGACTGTGCAAACCTCATAAAGTACAAGACCAAGGTCCTGCACATCCCAGACACATCCACAGGCTGTGCAGGGAATGGCCTGAGAGCAGCCCTGAGGAAGCCATGGGGGTGTTGGTTGATGAGAAGTTCAACATGAGCTGGCAACATGCGTCTGCAGCCAATCATAAATACCAACCATGTCCTCAGCAGCATCACCAGTAGCATGACCAGCAGGTCAAGAAAGGCAATTCTGCCCTCCTGCTCTGCTCTCCTGAGACCTCACCTAGAGTACCACATCCAGCTCTGAGGTCTTCAAGACAAGGAGGACATAGAGCTTGTTGGGAGTGAATCCAGAGGAGGTCATGAAGATGACCAGAGGGCTGAAGCACCTCTCCTATCAAGACAGGCTGAGAGAGTCGGGGTTGTTCAGACTGAAGAAGGCTCCAGGGAGAACTTACAGTACCTTTCAGTACCTAAATGGGTTCCAGGAAAGCTGGAGAGGGGCTGGTTACAGGGCATGGAGTGACAGGACAAGGGACAATGGCCTTAAAACTGATGGAGGGCTGATTTAGATTAGATATTAGGAAGAAATTCTCTGCAAGGATAGGGAGGTCCTGTCAGAGGATGCCCAGATAAGCTGTGACTGCCCCTGGATCCCTGGCAGGGTTCAAGGCCAGGTTGACTTTGGGCAACCTGGGCTAGTGGAGGGTGTCCTTGCCCATGGCAGGGGTTTAGAATTAGATGATATTTAAGGTCTATTCCAACCCAAACCATTCTGTGATTCTATAATGAATTCACAATTCAACTGGTTACACCTCTGATATGGCCAAGACAATAGATCTATCTGAACAAAAATTTAATCACAGCATAAAGATGGGGAGAGAAAAACTTATTTTAAGTGCAACTTAATTGTGCAGTTTTCACTATAAAATGTACTGAAACCTATTCCATAAAGTTCTTCCTATCTGAAATGACAGTGTTCTTAATTATCACTTTTAAAACATACTATCACCAAAGCAAAATGAGATTTAATTTGATATGGCCATTTTGGTAGCTGTATATAATATTCTTGTAATTATAACATTACATATATTACATCCCACTCCTGACATCTCCTTCTGGAAGATGGAGACAGGACACAGAACAAAGTCCCAGCAGTCAAAGAAGTGGAGGTCACTGACCTGCTCCTCCACTTGGATGCCCACAAGTCTATGGGGCCAGATGGGATCCACCCGAGGATACTACGGGAGCTGGCGGAGGAGCTTGCCAAGCCACTCTCCATCATCTACCAGCAGTCCTGGTCAACTGGGGAGGTCCCA
>VXBZ01003951.1:316521-331625 GCA_013399135.1 Heliornis fulica
GAAGGGTCTGGAGAACAGGCCCTATGAGGAGCAGCTGAGGGAGATGGGGGTGTTTAGTTTGGGAAAGAGGAGACTGAGGGGAGACCTTATTGCTCTCTACAACTACCTGAAGGGAGGTTGCAGTAAGGTGGGTGTTGGTCTCTTCTGCCCAGTAACAGGTGACGGAACTCAAGGTAATGGCCTCAAGTTGTGCCAGGGAAAATGTAGGTTAGATATTAGCAAGAACTTCTTTACTGAAAGAGTCATCAAGTATTGGAACAGGCTGCCCAGGGAGGTGGTTGAGTCCCCATCTCTTGAGGTGTTTAACAGACGGGTAGATGCGGTGCTTGAGGACATGGTCTAAGGGTAGACTTGGTGGCGGTAGGTTAATGGTTGGACTGGATGATCTTAGGGGTCATTTCCAGCCTTAACAATTCTATGATTCTATATATTCATAGTATGCAATAAATTTGTGGTAATACTTAAGCTGTGATTGTCCATAATTAAAACTGTGAAGACAGAGAAAGAAGATGGGTGTGAATGCAAGAAAAAGTTATTGATTCACTGATTTGATGTAAGATTTGGTTTGATTCAGACATTAACCCTGTTAGGGCTGACTGCTGACATTTTATTAATGACTCTTCAGTGCCATATCCTTCCTTCTCTTAAGGAAATAAAGAATACATTATGAGAAAAAAAAACCCAACACACAAAATAACTCATTTCTCAACTTAAGCTGACAAAGGCAAGGATGCATACAAAAATTTGTTATATTGTCCAGTAGTTCAAAACATAGCCTCTTGCTCCCAAGAAACCAGGAGGATAAGCTTTTTTTTTTTTCCCCCCTAATTTATGCTCTTAGAGGTTGCTAAAAATAGCTAAAGACTTCAAAATCTCTTCTGAAGAAAATCCACTCTGCTAACAGCAATGCATCAGTCCCTGGAATTAAGAAAGCAAAAATAAAGCCAACTGCTGCTTACACAAGGGTATCAAATACCCACTCGTTTTTAGATCTGCCTCTCTCGTCTTTACTTCCCCGACTCCTCCAGTACCACTGTCCCACCTCGCCTTCCAAAAGGCAGCTGAGGTACTGGGGGCAACATGTTAACACCACAACATTACATTTTGCTCTTTGTTCAACAAAGCTGGTTAAAAAAAAAAAAAAAAAATCATTTTGAAGACCTGGGAAATTTTGTGTACTCTTCAAACTCTGGGGTGCTGTATGCATAGCAGCAGGCTTGGAACCAAGTGTGCAAAACACATTTTTATATGATCAAAATGGAAATGCAATGTAACAGCTGATGTCCCACGAGAGTCTCTCACTGTCAGGATGCAAGCTTTGAACTTAAAGAAGGTACATTAAAATGTACCATAGCTTCATTCAAATCGTTGGGGTTTGGTTGGTTGGTTTGTGTGGGTTATTTTATTTTATTTTATTTTATTTTATTTTATTTTATTTTATTTTATTTTATTTTATTTTCCAAAACCAAACAATTCATTAGCTTGGCATTTGAGCCATGAACACCAAAGTTGAGACAAGTTAGAGTTTTGTGGGGCTTAGGGGTTTTTTCTACTTCTGACTATCCACAACACCCAGAGAGATCAGCAAAGAGAAACAATTACAGGACAAGGCCACTAACTACTGTTTTATACTAAGGTGCTATTCTCTAAAAGAAAACCAACAAACCCAGACACCAACTCCTCAACATATTTCAGCTAGGCACTACCAAAATATGTAAGTACTTGATGCACAGATAAATTCATTCAAATCTGTTCTCTAGAGACGATGGTTAGTAATACAAGACAGTATGTTCTTCAGAGGTCCAACAGAAAAAGTTAGTTTAGAAAAAAAAATGAACAATTTTGGTCAATCTGAAACTACTCGGGAATATTTACAGAACAAAAAAAACAAATGAATTCTGCCTCCCTTGTGACCTACATTAACAAGTTTTCACTTTAATTAAGCTACTTCTCTACTAGAACTCTTTTTTGGTTTTGTTTTTTTGTCTGTTTAACAGTAACTGGCATTTATTTGTTACCATGGTTTTTCTTTAATCTAGATTAAGTTTAAGCTTTTCCAGGAATGAAGATGAGCATCTTTGTGGCATCCTACTACTTTGTCCATGGAAGCTGCCTAATTGTCTGATACACCAAGCCTACACACTCACACTTCTGTTACTTTCAGAATACAGCACATGACGTGGCTTCTGAAAAACACTCACAGGTGCTCCAGAGCAGGAGAGAGCATGAGCAAAACCTTCAATTTTAGGCAAACATCTGGTCTCTTTACTCTCAAAAAGCATTTGTACTTTTATTTCTTCTACAAATCTCAAACATGCCCTTCAAACACACTGAAATCCTAAATTTTGTAGAAGAACGCTATAAAGAAGCACTTATTTAAGACTCAAATTCTGCAAATAAACTAACTCCTTTCCCATTACAACCTCTCATTAAAAGAGAATGGAAAGAATTAAAAGGAAAATGAGTTCTAAATTTATAATCGAGGACCAAAATTATTATGCAGCTTTTCTGTCAGCTTCTATAAAGAACCTCCCATTCTGTAATATGAGCAAATACTTCTTATAGAAACATCCCTCCAGCACAATTTCATTCCCATTTGTTGCAAAATTAGACTTAACTTTTTATATGGATGCACAAACACACACCTTTATTTGGGCCAACAAGCAGGAGAGCTACTACTGATTTTTTGACTCTAATAAAATATCTTGCATTAGTCAATGGAATCAAAGAAAAACTGTTAAGCCAGTTCACTTTGCTACCAGCTAGCAAACAAGCCTGAAATGGACACGTTTTTAAAAACAGATTTACAAGCTCCTCTGCAGCTTAGGGTCAATATTTAAAATCAATGGTCATGATTAGTATCTTGACAAGACACAGGGATTCTGAAACAGTTACAAGCATTTACACAATGTTTCCATCCCAAAACACCTTTTCTATCAATATTTTCATTTTTATTCACCTTCCCTTAAGGCAAATTGTATTATACATATGTTTCAATACTGAAGGATAAGGAGATGTCCTAAATTAAGGATACAGCAGGCAGCCACTATCTTTAAAAAAAGTCTATTCTACTAATAAATGCACTAACACTTAGGAAGTTTTCAAACTTGAAACTGCTTCAACTGAGAATAACGAAAAAGAATGGTCACCTCAGAAAAAAGTTTAATCTCTGAAGAAACAGCAAAGATGTTCAGTATGTTAATTAACACCAATTAACTGACTGAACATTGAAAGCATAAAACTTTAAAAAGAAAATGCTTCTGAGTAACAGCTAAAGCAGTATTTACTAGTGATAAAATAAAAATAACCAGCAACATAGGCTTTTGGTTTTTAATGTTCAACATACCTTTTTTTGAGCAGCTTCCTTCTTCTTTTTGTCTTCTTTTCTCTTTTTCCTTTCTTCCATCAACTGTTCTTCCTCTTCTTGCACTAAATCCCTGAACCACACAGTTTGTAATTAACTCTCCCAAAATACAATCTATACACACTTAAGATTCATTTTAGAACAATTATTTCACACTGACTCAAAGGGAACTGGGGAATTTTACTTCTAATTGGATAGTATTTCTATAGGGACTATGTACTTTTACTGCAAATCACGAGTGACAAAACTTTAAGAGCAGATGCAGTATCAAGCCACGTTGAAGACTTTTTCCATCAAAACATAACATAAAGGCTTATACACTAATTTGACTCAAAAGCCAGTGCACTTTCAGATGTTATTCAAGCTCTACCTGCTACTATGAATCTATATAAGACTGAACTCTCACACATCACATTTCCCAAGTGTCACATGCCATCACTTGCAACCCAGAACAGAGTTTGACTACCCTCAGTGTAAGGCAGGCAATGGGTTCCTCCCCAGCCACACACAACCTTCTGCATCGACATCGGTGCCTTGACAGCCATACAGCAATTTGCATCAGCTCACCGGTCTTAAACATTGCCTCTGCCAAGAGAGAACCAATATATACACATTTTCATGCCTGAGGAGTGAGCTAATTCAACTGGCTGTGTATCTATATGATATAAAAGACATGAACCACCAGGAAAATGAACTAGAGAGCGTAGTTAGACCCCAGCTTTCAAAAGCTGAGAAATTTTAGAGCACCTTAAATGAGTGACAGACTGTAACTTGACAAAAGTGAAAACAAAGCCTAATACATTAAATTCAGCTAATATGTTTAACATGCTAAAACATAAGCTTAGCAGCACCATCCCTTTCCAGATGATGCTGATTAAAAACAGACTTCAGCAACGGCAAGACCAAAGGGAGAACATGGAGAATACGAGAAGAACTGAAGACATGCAAGCTACCAGGGTGAGTAGGAACTAACACATGATACAAAGTGAAGGCTGATGAAAAGAAGCTTTTCCTTAAGGCCATGCTTGGAGAGATGCAGTCATTCTGGATAAGAACAAGAGCAAGCTCCACACAAGCACAACAGACAGAAGACTATGGGAACAGGCAGACAAAAAAGCACTTGGGCAATGGTGCAAAAAGCTTGTGAGAACATGGAACATGCAACTGAAGATCAGTTGTTTCACACATGAGAATAAAAATTGCTCACAGAAAGGATCCTAAAGTTTAAGAAGTAACAATAAAGCTGAATATGAAATGGTGGCAGCAGTTTGCTTTTGTTACAGCGCTGTAAGAGGGAGCAAGAGGGAGCCTACTAATCCTCACTTCCTTCAAAGTTCAAGATACACAGAATAAAGCATTTTTGTGTACTAGGAAGCCTATGTGCAAGACTCTTCTTTGCCCTTTTGGGGTCAGGAATGTTTCTAAGTTCAAAAGCTTGAAAGCTTTTGGGCCACAAGCCCTGACCATATTACAAATTACTTTGTACTGAAATCTCCTTTAAAAACAGTAACCCTCACATAATGACGCAGGGTTGTACAGACGTTATCAAAAGACAAACCTGTCATAAAAATTTCTAGGGGAAAAATAAACTCACAATGTCTGTTACTGGCTTATTTCTGTCTACAAACACTGGCTCCTTTTAAACTCTAAACTATGTAAAACCACAAACCTCCAGTTTCAAACATTAGATATGTGTACTAGAAGCAAGGCCAACTGAATGCAGTAAAACACAAGATACTCCCCAAGTACTAAAACTTATTACTTAGATACAGAACCAGGACGTCAGTTCATTCCTCTTTTAACTCAGCTCAAGTCCCTTTTGAAATTAATACAGGCATCACTTTTGGTCTTGCCATTTATTTATTTGTTTATTAATCCACAAGTGACTTCCAGTTCTCAGTTCCACTGTGGCAAATTCTGATGACTTCTTCACTTTTTAATTAGACAGAACAGTGCTTTTGTGGCAGCAGCCTCTCACTGTAGGCAATACTAAACAGCAGCTCATCAGGTCTCTTTTTAGCAGCCAGCAGCTGCTTCTGTTTTGCATTCTGCATAACACTCCCACCTTTAGTGTGACAGTTACAAGTACCCTGTACCCATCCACTGTGTTGCACATCTAATAAAAAGCAGTCTGACCCTACAGATATTTACTTACCAGGGGCAGAGCTGCAGTATGGCTTTGGGAAGGAACAACCAACCACCACCAGTATTCTTTCCACCCTACATAAGTAGTAGTGTACTACAGACAACTGCTCTAAAATGTTTCCACAGACTAAATTCTACCTTTAAGATTTTTCTAACAACAAAGAGTAATTTTTTTTTTTAAATTAATTATGTCTGATGTGTTAAGATATGAAAAAAAAATCTAAAAAAAAAGTCTGGCACCCCTCTAATTCTGCACTGCAAGACAAATCACAAACTAGCAAATGCAACATGGCTATTTTGCATTTTATCACAGTTTTACCATCTGGCTGAAAGAGTCATTGAGGACAGTCCTACTACAAAAAGCAATCTTGCATTTGCAATTAGGTTTTAAAAATTATGTCATGAACAACTAAGAGGTTAGTCACTAACTACAGAAAACACACTCAGCCAGTTTAATTTAAAGCAACCCCTTGCATACTTTACAAATCTGAGATAATGATTAACCCACGGTGACATCTGTGCACCATAAAGGTGACACAAGTCAGTTTTGTCCATCACTGTCTGAGTGCTGGTAACCAAACTGAAGTTGGCAACACTGATCCCAAGTTTGAGTTAACTTGGAATAATGAATAATGAATTTTTAATTAGTAAGCAATACAGGAAACACGTAGGTCTGAATCTATAGCTTCTATAGAGCACAGTTCAGTTTTTTATAGGACACACAATTGATTTGCAGTTGATTTGCATACAAGTGTCAGTGATTTGCTACACAGGGAGACAGTATTCCCTGAAGTACCATCTTCTAAGGTACCTGAAGACACATCTAACCCAACTGAAAAAGCCAACTACTGTATCTTCCTCCCATGGCCAGAAAAGTTATGCCCACAGCCCTTCTCTCAACACATCAGTGCCTCTGTGCATAATGCACAACCACCCTGCACAAGTGCTTCTGGGCTGACACCTCCCAGGAAGGTGAGTTCACCATACATGTTCTATGAGCAGCTCTCTGCCTGCTTTGTCCCAGGATCACCCTACTAAAAAGCACCACCACAAGCAGAGTGTGCAACAGGAAATCCTGGTACCTTTTCCAAAGGCTACTTAGATCCAGGGAGGGAGCAAGCTGTGACCCAGAGTTCTGAACCAGCAGCCTAATTTGTCTGCTATCCTTCCTAGGGTCCCAAGTACCCAGGTCTACCTAGCACTGGCAGCACAATGCGGTCTGAGATGAGCTGCAAGACCTTCGCAAGAGATGTCACCTGGGGAACACACTACTGCTAGGAGACAGTTGACCCATCTGGAACTCATCCTTGCTACAATGCAGAGACTCAGGGAAGAGTCTGGCTCCCTCCTGCCACCTGAATTACTTGTGCCAGTAAGCCAGAGTCTATGGGCACAGGCTGAACACCTCTGATGTATCAACACTGCAGTATGGTATGTTATCTAGGATTGTCTAATCTGATAAAAGGTTATTTACAGGATTTCTAATAACCTCAGAAGAATTCCAAGAGTTAGAAAAGCCACTAGCACCTTGTTTTGTATCACAAATTTCTGTGTGTTACATGCAAAAATTACATTAACTGGAAAATCATTCAGCTCTCAGAAGAAAGCTCTTTGAAGAGCAAGTAGAATGCAAAATAGTATTTTCACAGGGAAAAGAAACCACATCAATCTTACTATAACTAAATCCACAAACTTGCACTTTATTTTTAGAATACAGATGTTAACAACTAATATACCAATATCTGGAATATCTAATGGGATCATTTTTGTGTTTCCACACAGGAACAATAAAAGCCCCAAATTACAACTCTGATCACACCATTCTCACGTGTTTAAGAAAAACAATTTAGATTACAAAAACAGGTTAGAACACAAACCCCTCTGATGAGAATGAAGGATGCTAGGCAACCTGAAAAAGACATCACTCACCTGCAGTGCATTACACGTTTCTGAAAAGATTTACTAGTTTACCGTTACAATGTTAAAACTCAAGTGATGGGAAAGCAGAAGTAACCCATGGTGTAACTGAGTAACAGTAAAGCCCTTCCCACCCATGTTCTTCACTGAAAGATGTATCTTTCACAGAGGGTAGTCCTATTCCCACTATCCTCTTGCATAAACATAAAACTGAAATATAAATTCAGATTTGCCTATTAAGTCATCACAGTCTAAAGCAGAACTCCCAATTTCCATCTCTGTCAGCTGGAAGCAGAAGTTTTCTTTATTCTCTAACACATTAACATACGGCCCTCTCAACAGACAGCAAGTGATAGTATTTGTGCACCAGATTCCTACACCCATTAGAACATATAACAAACAAGCTACATTTTTAATGCTATTCCTTGAGTAACATAAGCATTACATAGTATTTCCCATTTATCATCTTAGACTTTAATAGCTACCTATTCCCACTACCTACTCAACACTTCATATTATTGTGTACAAACTATCAGCAGGTTCATGTTACTTTACAGCCTTAGGAAAAGGAAGTAGGAACCCAGTCTTGTAGTAACAAGACAAAGGCTGGGTTTTTCCCTGCATCTGGGTAGATTTACTCCACTGACATTGGATGGCAGAAGTGTTTGTAGCAGCATGTTGTAGCTGTCCAAGCAAAAAACAATGATTGAGAATTCTGATTCATAACATGAATATATAAACAGGCTTCTATATTTCCCCTATCAGTCATCCAGCTTTAACTAAGACACATGTACAGGGAATTTCCTTTTCCTCCTATATAATTGGATTAGCTTGCTCAAGGTTAAATGGTCTTAGCAGAAACGCAAACCTTATTTTTCAATTTAGATCAATTGAAAATAAAGTATCTGCGCCATACAAAATTCACATCTGAGACTGGAGCAAAGGCCTTCAGTTTAAATAGCTTAACTTGAAAGGTGCTCTAATTTCAAGAGAGACCAAATGAAAATGGATCTTGCTCTCAGGAGAGACTGCACATTTGATGGCTCTGAGAATATACAAGTAGAAGCTGCTATTTTCTGCATAATTTTAAAGAGGCTGAGTGTCAGATAAATATTTACCATCATATATGAAAAAAAAAATCTCCAATTTTGTGTACTTCAGTGCAATCAACAACAAACTACCAAAATGCCTTACTAAAACCATTAAAAAATTAGTACATTTTAATCTTCTAGGACAGGTATCGCTTTGGCAAGACAAAGTACCTTGTGATTCTGGGTGATTTTTGACATGAAGTCTTTTTTGCTTCATTACTATCACAATCACGTGCCATTAAACAAAGAGCAGCTGCACTCCTACTTCTACAGTCAGAATTCTTTTCCCCCTGTCTTAAGTTTTTGACAGTGTTAATTTTATTCTTGTATGGTCTGATTTGTCATTTGGCTTACAAACTGGAAAAAAACGGTACTGCTCAAAATGTAAATATCTCATGTAATGCATCAAATAATATTTTACATATTACTTGAATTTTTAACAAATGTTCTAATAATCTCTAATTTCAAAAACTCCAGTTTGACATTAGAAAAATAGATAGGCTGAAACAGTTGTATCTAACCTCTATTCTGACATTAGAGAGGAATCAAGTATACCCATATTTCCCCTGGAAGACATACCAAGGATGCAATAATTAATGTTTGTGCAGCATGCCATCTTTGCTATTACAATATACAAAAGGGAAACAGGTTATGCCACAATTAAATTACAATTCTAGTCACTTCACTGAGAAAATTATGGTTATGAGAGGAGTTCTGACAGAAATTAATATCTAAGACACAGCACTGCATTATTATGATTTCAACTCACTGTTTACCTCTGAATGAAAGCGTGTGTTGCTTGCACACAGATTTCAACACCAAAATACAACAAGTCACCACTGCCTGTTAATGCCTGTTACCTAGCAGTTTCTCTGAACTATTTATCCAACAGGATTCCATTCTTTGGGCTTCCAGATTCTTCAATAGCTAGTGATAACAGCAGAAACATCTCTTCCCAACTGCTACAAAAGATGCCATCACTATTACAGATGCTCAGGTACAGCGTTTACTAGCCAAACAGATGCCTTCAAAACTAGCTCCCCAACGGCACTGACGGCACGCTGCCCCACAAGATGGTGCTAGCACCTCTTTAAAGACACTTCTTCCATCAACAACAAATGCTTCTGGAAGCCTTGAGGCTGTGAAGAGGTTCGCCCAAAGGCACAGCATGTTAGGTGTCCTCTGAAGCACTTCAAAGTCTAGAAAGACCACACTGAGGCTTTTGGTGTCACTGCTACGGTTCTCCACACTGAACACATCTACTGTGCCTGACCAGCAGCAAGCTGGGGGCACACAGGGGAAGAATTTTGCTGCTGGACAAAAGGAGACCAGTTAAATCACTCTCCAACCTCTTAGTGGCCATGTGCTACTAACTGAGGGTAAAAAGATATTCAGCAGTCATTTCTCAAGCGGACTCGTGTCATTCAGCCTACGTATTTGTGGCAGAACGCAGGACACACCAACAGCTACTGAATCCTCAGTCACCAACCTTTGTATTAACTATTTATGGCTTTTACCTCTTAGATGTTTACTACATGGATCAAAGTAGAAATTCAAAGTGATTATACACAGTGGCTTTTGAAACCACTCTAAAATTTCCAGTGATGAATACATCAAATTTGGGGGTAAATAAACAAACCCTTTCGACCATTTGCTTTTCTAGTTATAAATTAACTTGTAATGCTACAGGTGGAACACTGCCAGCTAACTATACTGAGGTGTTTGGAACTGAAAGGTCTTCTACAATTTTGCAAAGATAACAAACAGGTATTCATGCACAATATATCCAACCTATGTCTGATACTCTACACAGACTTCCAAAGAGATGGCTGACATTAAGTTCGCTAATCGTTACACTATTGAAATGATGCAATTGCATAGAGCTGCCAATAAGAGTGATTTCTCAGTTTCTATTAAAAAAATCCCCCACCACAATAGCTATCTTTTCTACTAGACCATCATTATACAAGAATCAATTATAAAACGTGTTATTTTGATGAAAAATGGATCATCCAATTCCTTTATCAATACTGCCCACAAAATAGCGTACTACAACAAGAGCACTCTTCAAGTTTATGGAACAGAAATTAGCGCTTTGAAGTTAAAAAAAACCTAACACACCCCAACAAAACACATCAGTGCCTTAAATGGAAACACTCTGGCAACTAAACCCACTCAGCATATTACACAGGACCAAAGAAAGCCTCAGGCACCGATTAAAAAACAAAACCACTTATTTACAGATGTCGTGCGTGTGTTAATTCTTTCCAGCTAGTAATGTATAGAAGAGCTGCTGCCAAGCTAAAAACTGAAACAATTATTTCAATGAATAATTAATCAGTAATTGTGTGTCAGCTACTTTCTTTTTTGTTTTTAAATACCTCAGTCTTTAAATTATCACCCTAAAAATGAAGTGACAGAATTCTAACTACCATGTCTACTGCTACCAATTGCATGGAATACACTCCTCATTCCCATTTTCCTCATACAGAAGTTGGCTCAACAGAACTATGTTCCAAACTCCCAGCACTATAAATATGCCATAGCTCTGGTGTAATATTTGTGTTGAAGTTTAGCCTTGAAGTTTTATGCAAAATGTTCATCGCTTCACAAGCACAAAGAAGACAAATGCCTTTCCTAAGAAGTTTATCATCTAAATACACGGGACTTCAGTAGCAGCAATAAACAACCCCTATCTTCACTTAACAAATTGCAAAACAAAGAAGATAAATTAAACTGCTTCTCCATAACCACACTGGTCTTACAGTATATCTGTAACGATGCAAACCCAGCAGGCTGCAAAGTCCAGCATCTCAACTGTAAGACCACTGCATACTCTGGACCACTTCAGTCTATTAATTCAGAATCAGGAAGCATGCCACACAGCGAGTTTGCTCTAAGGCTAGGAAAAGGTAAATTCTAGTTACCTTGAGGACACAACCTGGCAACTACACATGACCTGGAAAAGCATGTGTAGAGGAGAAAGGAAGGCACAATTTTGCCCAAGTATCTCCAGAGGTCTTAAAGTATGAGCAGAATGCTGTTTCAATGCAATAAGCTTCTCCCATTTGATGGGAGAAGTCTTCCCATGAGTTTATCAGGAAAAACCACCACACCCCAAACCCCAGCAGAAAAACCAAGTGCTTAAACATCAACAGAACTCACTACATTTCTCACTGTTTCTCTATGCCTCTATATCATTTAGACATTTCTTATTTTTCCTATAGCAAATAAGAAACTCATAGGAACAGGGTGGTTAGCTTAACACAGAAGTGTAAAAATACCCTTTAATTTGTAAAGTAGTAATTAGTGGAACAAATGGATGAAATCTAGAGGTATACATGATTTTAGGTTAAAAGTTTGCTTTCTCAGAACACGGACAGCATACATCCAATGCAGACAGAATTTCCAGACCAGAAACAAAGGTGAATGAAAACAGTGTGGGAATCTTTCCTATACTTTGCATGCTTGTGAAGTGAGTGTCAAGCTCCCACATTTGGAAAAAAGTAATTGAAACATAGTTGAGATATTTACCTTCTCTCAGTTCCACATAAATGAGGCAGGAAAGCCCTGTTTAACAAACAGAATAAAAAAGTTATTTCTTAAATCAGAACTAACTAGTGATTTTTACTGCTTTGTTTTTAAACAGATTTAACTCTTACATTTCTCCAGTTAGTAACAGCCAGTTAATGTTGAGCAGTACACTGAACAGGTGACATTCAGCTTGTAACATTATGCAACAATACCGTGGAAATCGATTTATCTGAATTACTTTTAAAAATAAACATAGTGCATGATTTGTGAGACCACTAATATCTGCATGGGACCCAGGAATACTTACAGAGGACTATGCATGTACACATTTTAAAGAGAATATGTATCAAATGAAGTTTCTTTTCCAAAAGGCCAAACAAACCAAACTGCTAACTCTGCGTTTAAAACTTTAATCACTCCACCCGGATAAGCAAGCTATAGTAAAAGCTGCAATACTTATCCTATCGCAAACCCGCAGTCTAGGCCAACTTTCCTAGTAAGATAAAGAACATTTTCTACCCATTAATTTATAAACATAAACTCCAAAGGTGACTTAAGATGATAAGTGAAGCAATGCCAACAACGGCCCATGGAGCTTAGAGGCTATACAGGACACTATACAATTTTAGATTAAGAAAAACTGTACTATATGTCTGTTTACCTTCCCAGGAAGGATGCATTAATCTTTTACAATATGACTAGCCAGGGGAAACTTAGCAAGACCATAAATAATGACATTAGTAGAAGAATGAGGGCTATCCATTCAGTTCTACTACAGTAAAAGAATCCATCGAGCCTATCCAGAGTGGACATGCCAGTTTTATCTGGCTATGTGCTCACATGATGAAAACTCCCTCACTAAACCTAAACCAGCTGGCATAAAGGTTTCTGAAAACAACTGGTATATTAATGTTAACTTCAAACCAGTTCAGAATATTTCAAATCAATAAAACAGATAGCTCTGTGTCAGAAAACAGAGAGACCTGTCTCATATCAGAACTTACTCCGTGAACTTTGTTCTCTTCCCAACACTCCCAAAAATGCTGAGTTTAGGTAGTTCTTGAGTTTACTTTCATTTCTCTTCACTACCTGCCACACCTGTCTGCCTGACAAGAGATCTCTCAGTGTCATAAAAATGTGAAGATCTACTGACTTATTAAGACTTGCCCCAGAATATTGTTTTGAACTTAGCCCCCTGTCCATCTAAATAATAAAGTTCAGAAACTACTCCTGGCATCAAGTATGCACTCAGTGTTCTCCACAAAATGCAAATGATTACTTTAATTATTACTATTACCGTACAGTGCATTTAGATTTATTTTGTGGACAGATTGCTTAAGGAGTTGCAATTTCAAATTGTTCTCTTAAAATCAAGTCCACTGATCAATGACCTTGTCATTGTATTTAAGAGTATCTAAGTGTATCTTAAAGATTCCATACTTTAGGAGAATAAAAAAAAAGAGGAAAAGTTATTCATGCTTAAGCGTATTACCCAAAAAAAGGAAGATGCACACTGACAGCAGGGAGAGACAGTCAGTTTTCACAGTGTAGTCATAAATCAATCTGGAAGTTGGAGACTGATTAAAGATGGTAAGTAAGAAAAAAAAAGTACCAGAAACTAATATCCCATCAGACATAGTCAGAGTTTCAGTGTATTTCAAATGTCCCTAGAAGTAGTCCCCATAGAAGTTTGCCAGCAAAAATCCATTTAAGGTCTTTTTGATTTAGAAAAAAAAAAAAAAAACCAAACCAAACCAAACAAACAAAATAATCAAACCACAAAAAGAAAGTAGGATAAAAGTAAAAAAAAAGAATGTAAACAACAGAAAGAGGTAGATAGATAGTTGCAGGAAACTCACAGCTAAAAATAAATGGCCTAGAAGAAAACACTACAGCATTTACATATGTTACTGGCATAGAATTCTTAATTCAACATAACTCTTCTTTACTCTTGAACTAAGCAATGTAAAAGGAAGTGCACATTCTACAGAGTTCTCAAGTAAAAACTCCATGCTAATGGGGAAACTTACTGCCTTTAACCCTCCATTGAGAGAGGCAAAAATTTAGTAGTTAAATGGCAATACTCAGTTTACTTGAGTATTAGCAAGTTTCTTGCCCCACACAATATCTGTCTGAACTGCATAGGAAAAAAACAAACTGTTTTTTTTTAGTTATGGTTATGTACCACAATTTAGGACAGAAAAGTAAGTTATTTCTCTCTTGAAAAACCCTATACTATTAAAAAAATCTATTACAGAACACGATATCATTATCACGCAAAAGAAAATACGTTAAAAGAGGTGTTTATTCTCTGTTATTTTAGTTAATTCTATAGATGCCTCTATGCAATAGAGAACATTTTCAAATTTGGTGGGGTTTATCTTTACAATTAACATGAGATTACAGCTGCTGATAAATCCCACAATGATTTCTAGCCCAAGGCCAACTCTTGTTCTGAGCTGTAGGAGTGAATTTAAATGAGTACCGTACCTGCTTAGTTTTCTTTCGACTTCTTTGGTAGCTTTAGCTTCCAATTCTCTGGAACAGAAAGTGGTGTTGGTTTCCATGTCAACAGTAATACAGCACAAAGCAAAAAATAAAACTGGAGCAGGGTTAAGATACACACTGAGCTCCATATGTTCATTTGTCAGGAGGAAACGGGGAGACCACAGATTGCCAAGTAATCAAACGATATGTTTACCCAGGGACAGCCAGGCAAACGGAGCATACCCAGCACCAGCTACCCTTCGCCACTACACAACCTCCACCGAATCGCTTCAAGTACTTCACACAGAACCATTCCGCCGCGTTACTTTCGCCGGAATTTTTGTTTAAAGCAACAGCGAGAAAGCCCTCCTCGCCCTGCCAGCCTGGAAAGCTCGGCGGCTGCAAAGGGCTGCCAGCTCCGCGGCAGCAAACACTACCGAGCTCCGGAGGTCAAAGCTCAGCTCCACAGGGAAAACACTGGGGGTTTGGAGGCAAACGCCGCGTCCCCTTCGGAGGGCGAAACCCTCCCGCCATCCCGCCCGGGCGGGCACCGCTGCCGGAGGGAG
>VXBZ01003951.1:331691-345737 GCA_013399135.1 Heliornis fulica
CGGCCTGGGCCCGGCACTGCGGAGCGGGAGGGCCCGGCAGCTGCTGCTGCAGCACCGCCGCCATTTCCTGCCTCCTAACCCGGCCGGGTCCGGCCCCGCCGCACAGGAAGGGAAACCCCGCCTCGGGCAGCGCTTCCGGGTCGCCGCGCTCCCCCAACATGGCGCCGCAGCAACCGCCTTAGCAACGGGGTGGGGGAGGCGAAGCGCCGGCGCTTGACATTGAGGCCGACCTCGAAGGCGGCCGATCCCGCTTGAAGGCCGGCGGCTGCCCCGCCAGCCCCGCTGGGCGGGCCCTGGGACTGAGCTGCCTCCCCAGGCGGCACTGCCAGGCACCCACCTTGCCTCAAGGGTCTGCACTGAGGGGCCGGCACTAACTCGTAGAGTGGGTTGTGAGGCCTGCTCAACCCGGAGCAGCGGGTCCGGGAGGGCGGGCTATCAGCGCTGCATCACTGACATCCGACTGACAGTACCAAATCACCCCAAATCCAGGGGCTTCTCTCCAGCCCTGGCTACATTGCCTGCAGTGGCACGGCCCATCACCCTGTTCAGGGCTCCCATTGGGACTGGGTGACCTTTCGTAGGGCATGGCTGACCTGGCCAGGTGATCACTGCTGGGTTCAGTGCACCACTGCAGTTGTTATCCTGAAACTATAATTCCAAGTGCTGCCTAATCAGACATCCTACAGAAAGAGACAGGCATTTCCCCCAGTAGTGGAGGACAAAACACAGGTAGGAACATAATGTAATATTTCCACACGTGGTTTTCATGGAGTGCAGTTGTTTCAGCCACTGCTGGTATGCTCAGCTCTGTTCCAAAATTTAGACTGTCAAAACTAATGTGAGACTGATGGAAAAGAAGCGTTAACGTCTAAGTAACCACCATAGAGCAAGTCATGCCTTTCACTTCCTCTTCCAGTGCTTTTATTAGGTTGAGGGAGAGAACAGAAAAGCAGCGCTTGCAAACCTAGGTAGGAATTTATTTATGTGAACACAAAGCCAAACCCAAAAAGTACACAGAGATATTCTGACTTCAAATATATAAAATGAATAGGAAAGACCATACGAGACATATACTTTGTGTTAGTATACTTCAGTAAAATTATCCCAGAAATTGACTTAGAAAAGTCAAACCAGTCAAAGTACTGACAGGGAATAATGGGAGAGAATTAAGAACAGCAATGTCAAGATACAGTGAAGCTGCGAGCATGCAGAAATTCTTAGTAACCAGATCTGCATTCTTACAGGCACTTCCCCATGGAGAAGGCAGAGCTGGCATTGAGATGAGGTCTGTGTAGCCCAAACAGAGCAAAAAACGGGAACTGGAAGATTCCTCAAAATGCAAGTGAAATTATTTCATTTTCATCACCCAAGTTACAGGACAAATAATGGCAAGGAAGTATTTTTACTATTTTAAATTTAGTTGGAGCAATTTGAAGTGTAATAACTCGTATAAATAAGACCTATAGAGTGAGAACCTTGTTTACAATGCTACTTTTAAACTCTCGAGTCCCTTAAATACAGCTGCATTTGAAAGCACTATGGCTAATTTCTGCTTTCAATTTCCAGTGTCTACAGGATAAAATTAGAAAGATGCATATGTACCCTTTGAAAAGTGGTCGTCAAAGAGACATGCTTCTGCTTAAGAAACATAACAGAAGGAATTAGTGCCCCACCAGGTACACTAGCAGCGAGGACATATTGTACTTGTAGCTCCATCTCTGCAAAATGATCTTTAAAAAATGAATTGAGCTAGATTAGTTTTTGATAGATGCCGTCTGGTCACAGGGCTGGGTTACTTCAGAGCACAGCAGAACTGTCACTGAGTGGCTGCTTACCAGCATTGTGGCACTGCCTTCCAAACAGCATCTGGAAATACCCCAGCAGCCTGCACAGCTACTGTTCAAGGGAATAATTGTTATTGTATGTGCCTACAGTACTGGTCAGGAGTTTAATTTTCTTCATAACTCCCACTGTTCACATGGAAATAAGTATGAATCTGTCTGCTCTATTGTAAGAGCTACTGAGAAAAGTGGTTTTGTTTGCATATGGAAGTTCTTGCTCTCTTTTTGCATCCAGCTTGCACATCACTACCATTTACCGGCCCAGTTTCAGATGTCCTTTACCATTCTTACTGGTGCTAGTGAAAAAATGAATGCTGTTTTATTCACCTGTAAAATGAATGGATGCCCTGGACAAATGAGTAGTTGTCTCTGGAAATCTGCTGCAATACCAACTGTCTTTCTGCCAGCATGAATGGAGTAAAGTACTTCTCAGCGGAAGGAGATCCTACATTAGTAAAGATGAGCATTTATGACAATGCAGCAAAGCCAGTAAGGGTATTTTTGTCTGCTTCTTAGAGGCTTAATAACACAGCGTGAATTGCTGGGAGCTGAACATGCTCACGCATAACGTGATTGTATTATCTTCAATGTACTTAAAAGGGCACTGGCAATTTGCAATTGGTTTCTCAACTTCTATTAATAACTTGTAAGTTAATTTTGGTCTTGTTTATTTTTCTTCGTATGAAAAAATTTGGATTGTCATGTAATAAATAGTGTGTAAGTGAAAGCCATTATTTCCTGACATCTGATTCAGCTTCCTGTTGCAGTTTCATTCACAAGAGTTCTGTTTTTTCTGTCTTTAAAGGCACTACAGTTGATGTAGGAGGACTGCTGTTAAGTCTGTCTTCAGTTAAGAAGGCCAATAAATGCATTATGTACTCCTGTTATGTCATTTTGTTAACTGTATTATGCCACTGTCAATAAAATTCATAGTCAAGGTCTGTAGTTTCTTTATTATTTCAGATTGTTCTCTAATTTTATTTATGCACATGCTCCCAGCGACTAGACCGCTGCAGCAATTGCTTCCATTCTGCCTTGTAAATACTACAGCTGGCTATACATTGTCAGGGAAGCTGCTGCATTAACTAACCCTCTGTTATTTATCTTGTCATCTACTTCTCATGTCAGCACCACAATCCTACCACTTGCTTCCAGAGAAATTCTTAGCAGGTGTTTAGTAATACCTCTGACTTAGGAAGAGATGTGTAACCCTCTGGGTTGGGAGCAGCTCTTGGCTGGAGAGCAGATAAATCCCTAACAGCCATCTCTTCCTCATGGGCTCACTGTTTCCAGGAATCTACCATCTTCCTGATTGGGGAAGGAGTGCTCCAGGTACCAAACACAGGGAGGAACACAGTTAACACCAGTGGTGACCATTCTTTACCCTGTCACTGCTGGCCTGAGAAAAGCAAAGTGTTCACACACCTTACAGCACATCCATAGCCATCACCTGCTGTCCAGGCAGGTTGATGCCCTGTGCACATTTTACTGCAGTAGACCATGTGCTTGGAAGATGTTTGCCAGCTGGGCCTGCTGCAGACTTCCATCCATCCATCCATCCATCCATCCATCCATCCATCCATCCATCCATCCCCACTCCCTCTCCCCACAGAGATGGGGGTGTTTGGAAGCCATAGCTCCTGGTCTCTCCCATACCTGGTGGCAGAAGCCAGGCTGTGGCTGGTGCAGGAGCCACTGCCCAGGCATGCTTGAACCCCTTCCCGTGGGAAGGAGCAGGAGGACGTGAAGAGGAGCTGTGGTTTGTAGGGATCACAAGGAAAATCCCCACTGCTTGCAGCAAGCAGGCAGTTGACTCTGCTGCTGGAGAAGTATGTGAAGCCAAAGCCCCCTGTGCTGGAGAGACCCTTCCTGCACTGGCCAGCAGGTCTCCAGGTGCAGATGCAGGCTTCACTGTTTCCTCCATCTGACAACTCTGATTTAAGCTAATGGTGGAGATTTGGGAAACCTTGTACTTTATGGTGTTAGTACTGTGGTTAAGACTGTCAGCAGCCACTTTTGTTGTGCATTTGAATGGGCCCAAAGCACTATGGTCATACATGAAATTAGAAGTAATGGAGACAACTATTCAAAGGCAAACAGCCTGCCCTGTATTCAGGCAGCTGCCAAAGATGGGTCTTTGCTGTTACATTTTCACCACTCAGTAAACATGCTCTTCTGGTCAGTGATCCCCAAATATCTTTTCCCAGCAACACTGGACACCACCTATACCCTGCCAGCCTGGCACACACGAGGGTCCTCCCATCTTCAGATCCCCGTTAACTTGTTAGTTAAGATTTTCATATAATCAAAGCAAGAGAACAAACTGCAAGAGACAGAGAAATGTTCTTACTGAAAACAGTTAAAAATGAGCTGGTGCCATGTCGATTCTTCCTAATCCCTCCACCCTTCCCCTTTATCTGCTGTTTGCTGTCAAGGCTTCACACAGAATGAAGGCTTCATTGTGGAGTTGGAAAACCGACATGTTAGAAAATACTTTCTGCTTCATGTCTGAAGAAAAATAAAGCAGGGGGCTCTGAGGTGATGTGAGAAGCACGGGCCTGGGATTGTGGAGAATTTGCCATCAATAACCCTTTGCCACTTGTTCCATACAGCATCATTATACAGAATGAAGACGTTGTCACGAGCAAAACAGATTGTTTTCAAAATTGCACTTGACTTAAATTATCTAAATGAGCTGATCTGACAGACAAGAGAAAACAGTCTTCTCGTTAACACAGAGGCTCTGTGTGTTACTCTGCTAGAAGGCTCCTTTCCTTGCTCACTGTAGAGGCTTTATTTACAGGATGCATTTTTAGAGCTATTTAAAAATAGCTCAGTGAATGGTAAGAGGTGGTGATATAAAGGTACTGAACAGGGAGTGCTTACTCATAAAAACAATGCCTGCCCAGGAGTAGCTCAGTTAAGTCAGCTGGACTATTTTATTTTAGTGAGGAAGATTTGGGTCTCTGTAGGATCTGTAATTAGGAGGAAGAACCAGAAATTACAAAGTTGGAAGGTGCTAACAGAAAGCATTCACCTTCTCTTCCAAACAGCCCTGGAAAACAGCTAGCAAACTCTTAGGCTAAGGCCCATGAAAAATCATTTCACAGGCTGCAGCAGCAAATAGTCATTAGATCCGTGCTCAGGAGAAGAAAATTCAGTGCTTTGCCTCCAGGCTCCCAGTGTCTTTCCAGCATTATCACTGTTACACAGAGTGATCAGAGCAGGGGAGAGCTGGCACTTGGGGTTATTAAATGTGAATTTAATCCTCCCTTTAAATCAGCAAAAAATTATAAAAGATAAAAATTTCCCTGTGTTTTAAAGCTGGTCCAACTTGCTTCCCCTGATCTGTGCTTGGGAAGGCTGCCAACTGCCAAATGGAATCGCTGAGCCTGGATTTCACTCTGCATCCAGCCAATTATGTTGTCCTCACATCCCCAGTCTCTTAAGTGGTGCAGCGCGCAATAGATGCTTCCAATCTTTATTTATTTACCAGGGCTGCATTGCACTTCAAAAGAAAATCACACTGAGGGGTTCATTGCATCTTTCCCTTTTTGCCAGTTCCTCTGCTTGGCACTGCTCAGGCATTAGTGAATATGGCCCAGTCCAGGTTGCTCATGGAGGCTGGTGGGAGAGCTTCCCCTAACTCCTAAGGTTCCCCTTGAGATGCTTCTGCAGCAGTGGGGACTGACCACTGTGTCCCCAGGCATTACCTGCTGCTATGGCCAGCTCAGCTGATTTTGCTCACATGGAGTCTGCTGGGTCACCTTTTTCACAGCCATGGCTCTTTCTAGCTTGTCTCTAGGTTTTTGCTAAACAAAAAGACATTTTCATAAAGTAGCGAGGCAGCATTTGGAGAACACACAGAGCTACAAACCACTGTCCTTCCTCACCACCATCAAGAAGAAGTGGATGGTGTGTGTGGGGAAAAGTGCTTTCCCCCTTCTTCTCACCCTCCAGTCCCAACAATTTGCCATGGACTAGTGCAAACACTGGTGTTCCTGGAGGAAACAACTTCCCCAGCCTTCAGCCCCCCCAGCTACACCCATGGCAGAGCTCCGATCCTTCCACCAGCGTTAATCCCAGCCCGTTAATTGGCAAGGGAGATGTGAGACTGTTCTCCAGAGAAGCCACCAGAGCCATGGGATAAGGATGGGAACAACTGTAGCACTGAAGCAATCACCAATGTGGAAGGACTCTCGAGAACCGATGTGGGAGGCTGTGCTGTCCCAGGGCAAAGGCCACACACACGCTGTGCCTGCAGCAGGGCAGCTCTCGCCTGTGCCCCAGGGGACACACACCCTGCCTGGCCAGATGCTGTTGTTTATGTATACTTATTCTGCCCTCCATCATGTTTAACAGGAGTAAGCCTCTCTGTAATCAATGCTTATTGATCGCCTAACTCAACAACTGCCCTTTCTCAACACAGTACCAGATTAACAGCAGATTTCACCTATTTCTTTTGCAGGGCTCTCTGACAATAGCACAAATGATTTCTGTTCTGCTTCAGACTGTTTCTCTTTGTGCTAGGAGTATTCTCTGGTTTAGGTTTCAGAAAGCGATTCATCTGCTGAATTTCCTAATTACAGAGAGTAAAATGGGGCCAGGACACATATTATTGAACAGCACCATAGACCACAGCACGATCTATGGTTCTTGTTACCTCCTGGGACTGTCTCCAGGTGGGGAAGTGTCCTTATACAAAGTCGTGTTGGGGCTGCCAGGGAGGTACTTCCAGCAATCATTGTGCCTGGGCTGTGGCTGGCATCTGCCACGACCTTACTGTGTGACTCTGAACTCCTGGGCTCCTGTTTCTCCCCACTGCACGTGGTCCTAGTGAGCCACAGTTCATAAACACACGATGAACCTTAATTCATTAATGTTTCCAAAGATCACGGTCCTGAAAAGCAAAAATATCTTAAGATGTGACTTAAATAAAGCTTTACTACTTAGCTTCTTTCCTCTGGTGTCTAATTAAAATAACTTTCTCTAGTTGTGTTTCAAAGCAGGAGACATGCAAACAAGTTTAAGCTTTAGAAAAAGCGACTTTAACCCTCAGGTCTACGCAAAAATCTAGGCTCTGGTCCTACTGACCCTGGTTTGCTTCTCTCCATCTCTACAAACCCAGAGAGGCTCTTCTTAGCTCTTGGTGCCACTGGCTAAGGAGTGAGGCTTAACTGCAGTGGTTGGTTTTGGCCATCAAGGAAAAGGCAATATTTTATGTTATGCTTCCAAATGGCAGCCAGCCAACTCATTACCAAGCCAGAGACTGAGATATTATTTGAAGGCAGCATGTGAGCCTGAAGAAACTGCTTTAATTTACCCTCATAATTATTTATTAATCAGTCCAGCACTGATCTGATACTGCACATCTTCCACAGCAGGTAGGATCAGCTGTGAAGCTTTGGAGAGGATGCACCATACAACAGGTTGCAATGAATAAACACAATGGCTTATGTTGTCTGTGATGATAAATACACCTACCCAGATGCAGCCCTGTGCAGTTATTTGTTCCAGAGCACTGGCTCACTGCTGGCTCTGCAAAATGGGTCCCTGTCCCAGACATACATATGCATGATGGTAGTTGTGCTGAGGTGTAGTTGCTTTGTAATGCTTTCACTTAAAAACATTTATAACTACATATCTGGGAATCTGGGTTAACATTCCTTAAATCCAACATTTTAATTACCTATTCCAATTAGCTCCTCTAGATTTGTCCCTGCTGGCCACAATGTTGTGGTGTCAAGTTTGCCGCAGTGTTGGCACAGCCACAGTCTCTGTGGCAAGACCCTGGTGATGGGCAACATCGCTCCGGCACGGAGCCGTGAGCCTCAATCCCAGCCCATATCTCCATATCATCAGTAAGGTGAAAGCCAATCTATTCTGACCCCATCCCTCAGACTTGGGTGCTTGGCAGGCTGATAGCCCAGAGACATGAAACATGTCTGGCTGTCTGCTTTTTAAAATTGGCTGATAAGCACCAGCTGCCCAGCACAGACCATTATTGGTCTAACACTGTTTTACTGAGAACTACAATTTTCCTGAGGCTTCCCTTTAAAGGAGACCTTCAAACCCTGGCTTTGGCTTGGCCATTGTTAAGAAATGGGCCAAACCTCCACTTCTCACCCGGTTACTCCTTCCTGACTTCTCATTTTCCAATCCACTGCCCTGTCAGAGGGTCCAGCCAGCAGCAGTGCAGCTTCCCCTCTGTCAGAGACCGGCTCTTCTTGTGCTTTTAAAACGATGGGCAGCTCTGGGTGAGTCCTCGCCTGGCAACCAAACCAAGCCTGCTTTGCACGTGTGCTCTGGGAAGTGGCCACACAGCCTCTCTGATGGTCACTCAGGGGCATTTCGGGCTACTGAAGAGCTGAGCCGTCCCCACAGGTACCTCTCTGCCCTGAACCTGGTGGGACACTGACCTGCTCCCCCACGTGCTGGGGAGGGGAGTCACAGAGCTGAGGGGAGAGGATGGGCACACAGCATTCCCTTCAGTTAATCACACAGAGAGCTGAATAGAGGACAATTTCCTAACCTGGGACAGAGGAAGCACATCTTGTCTGACACCATGACTTGGGTGAAATGTGTCATGGGAACTGTAGTGCTAGAGTGCTTTGTATCTCACAATAATGACTCAGTAAATTACTTAGAAGACTGTCTGAGGTTTAGGAAGATGAAAGGTCCTTCCTGTGAGACCTTTGAGGCCAGTAGCTTCATGCACACTTCCAGCTGCAACACCACTCAGCAGCCAGACAGCAGATGATGTGGCCCAAGACAGAATTCCTCATCCCACCTGTTCCCCATAGCAGTAGGGCAGAAGTCTCTGAGTGATGGCACGAGCATTGGACAGACAGAGCTAGCTGTTCCCCTGCAGCTGCTCTGGTGCTCTGATTTGTAGTCAAGAATTCAAACCCAACTGCTCAGCAGGCCTGAACACTTTATAGATTGGGCATTAACAAATCTCCCCACTCCCTCCTGGGCACCAGAGCTGTTTTGCTCCAGGCATCCAAAGCATTAAAAAGCTGCATCATGCTACCAATTTTGTGCACATCCGCTGAGGACACAAGTTTTCTGGAGATTAATTTTCAAAGAACACTAATTTTAAAGTCTTGATTATTTAAATTACTCCTAAACACACCTGAAAATATAATTATTTGGTATGTCCACATATCACTGCAGGACAGCAGAGATTCACAGTGTGAAACAGAAGCCAGAGTTATTCTGGTAATAGAGGGGAGATTTGAGGTCTGCTGCTCTGGACTGACACTGACATCTCTACTTCCCCGTTGCCAGATGTGCTGTGCATGAATCTAATTCATTCAAAATCTGTGTTGACTTGATAAAATTTGCAGAGTAGATCCCAAGCTGTTTTGTGGCTTTTGTTTTGATTTTTTTTTTCTTTCACTTGGGCTTTTTAAAAATAAGCTGCTCTAGTTTATCCCTGGCAGCTCACCCGTGGTGCTCCCATCACTGCCCTGGACACTCCTCCAGGTACTCCCAGGGCTAGAAAATTTCCTCATCTTCCTACTGCTGTGGGTTAAACTCCCCATAGCTACCCTCATGGGACTGGCTGCAATGCTCTTACTGCTTTCCAAGGACAACTTTATCAGAGGAGACGTTGCTCCTGGAGACATTTCTGGACAAAGCTTCTACCCTTAAGAAAGTCTTCACTGTTCTCCAGTCATCCTCTGCTTTTTCCTCCTGCCTCACTTCATGCTCTCAGAGTGTACAGGGTGTCCCTGGGGAGCTCTGGGACCTCAGCAGTGACATAACATTGTCCTTTTTGGGGCCCCCTTTTGTGTCCCCTCTTGTCTGCATACCCACACCCTGGGAAGGACCACCAAGGTTGACTAGAGCCAAGGTCCACATTGCCTGGAAACTGAGGTCTGCACTAAACCTGCCTTGATAATACCTGTGTATACACACACACACTTTTGCTTACACTCAAGCAGATGTGTAATACCACATTTCCTAATCTTTGAACTCCCCTGGAAACAAGAATGGATACTGCAATTAACAGATCACACCCTCCAGCAAGCTGACTTCGACCTTGTCTCCCTGGCTGGGAGCAGGCGGCCGCAGGAGGGAAGAAGCAGTAAGCTGGCACCAGGATCTTGGCTTTGGGCTCCTCTTTCACTCCAAACAGCCTTTGTTCCTTGCCTAGGGCTCTCAGTGACATGGCTCTGCAGCCCAGTAAATCCAGTGGTACCTGAACCTCGTGGACTGGGTTGCTCTGGAATGACACGTCTGACTATGAAAGGAAATTTTACATGTACACAGGTAGTGGGAGAAAGAAAATGTCTCCCCCTGTGCGTGCTCCTGCCCGTCTGACACACTGCAGCTGGCACAGACCCATTTTCGCAGGCTCTTAGCATGGGGATGTGATGTCTGGGGGGCTTTGCCCCCAGCACAGGTAACACCCAGCTCCCCTGAGTGACTGACTGCGATTTGGCCTGGGGGAAGAAGAAAAGCAAAGAAACCAAGTGTTCTCACCCCGGTTAAATCACATGTATTTCTGACCAGCTATTTCACCAGTAAAACAAAGGCTGCTTTGAAATGGATGCCTGGCCTGGCCGGCTGCCAGCGCCGAGCAGCAGACAAAGGCTGGGAATACAAATGCGGCGCTGGAAGTGGCGAGCCAAGGATGCCTCTGCGGCAGGGAGAGCGCGTTGCCATGGAAACACAGCGGCCAAACTGGGGGAAGAAAGGACCAGCACTGGGATGGACTGGGAACCGTGAGAGCTGAGAAATGGGGTCACTGGTCCCTCCAGCGCCCAGCTGAACCCCCCAGAGGAGAGGGGCTTGCATCCCGGTTGGGGTTCTCATGCAGCTGCTGAGCACTGGGCTGCCCCCAGGAGCTGCCCCCTCACAGTCCTTGTCCGTGCTCCCTGGAGCAAGGGGCCAGGGAAGAGGTTGGTCATAAAAGTTCAACTGCAGCCCTCACCTGAGCAGAACAAAACAGTCTGAGCTCAGAGAAGAGCTTCCTCCAAACTCTACACAGTACTCTGGGTATAAAGCAGAGCTGCAAGGCTGCTGTGTGCCCTCAGGAAAGCTGCAGTGATGGCAGCCCAAAGAGGAGAAGAGGAGAGACTGAGGATGGGGCAGAGTGAGGGCAGTTCAGGCAGGAGAGGGGGCTGTCCTGAGGGAAGCCCATCTCTAAGTGTCAGGCTGCAGGTGAAAAAAACTATGGGAAATGGAAGGGGAGCCCCAAACCCCCTGAGAACTGGGATGAACTCTGAGCATTATACATCCAGATCACTAGAAGGGCAGGGTTTAGCCTCTACTGTAGCTGTGGGTTAGGTGTTATTAGGTTTTGCCCACTGCCCACAGCTGTACCAACTCACTCTGAATGGGCACTGATACACGGGGAGAAGTAGAAAGGGCAGCATCCTCACAGACTGGCCGAGGGAGAGCTTCCAAGGGTAGGAAACAGAGTGTGTTTAAAGGTGAGATAGATAATCCCATGGCATCGAGGAGGGAGGTGTTCATGGAACCCACCAGGGCTGCTGCCAGGCAAGTCTGACTTGGATGGGAGGGAGGTCTGTGCTACAGCACAGGGGTGCCACAGGCCCTGCCTGGAGCTGCCTGGACCGGTGGGATTGGTTGTAGAATCCTGCAGATGAGCCTCAACAGTAAAATCAGAGTCTCTCAAACACTGCAGAATTGGTCAGTGCATCATTGGTGCAATCTTCATCTACTATGGAGAGTTTGTGCTGCCTAAGCAAATTAGAGCCAATCTATTACAGAGATGCATGTGCACCTACAGCTTCCACAGCTACCGAGGGTATTTGCTACCCTGAAGTCTAAAGTAGAATGAATGGCATCCTTCAAGCAGGTGGTGAGAATGAGGAGGGGGGAATCAAGGAGGAATTCTCTTCCCTCCTCATTCCATCAATGCAAAAGCTGTCTGCAGGGGGGAGGAGTTGCTTTAATCAGTTAATGCAGCTGGCACAAACCCTGCTGGTCTGGCTTGGGTGGCAACAGAGACTGAGCAACCCATTGAGCACATCCAGCCCTACAGTGTTCTCAAATTATCAGCAAAAAGGTGTGACAGTCACTATGCAGAGTTATTTCAACAAATTTTGGCTGGTGGGCTACTCATAAATGGTTTGTAGTGATGAACAGAGTTTGTGTGTCTGATATCAGTGCAGGGTGATTTGCCATTTAAAGCACTTGAACTGCTCCTGTGTCCTGTCTGAATAACCTGCAAGTCCACACACACAGCTCCTGCATCCTCCTGGGATGTGAGCTGAGGCACTGGCTGGGTAGGAAAAATATGAGGGACGCCAAGGCCACCACAGTGCCCATGACAGCAGTGTCCCAGGCGGGTGGAGAGAGCTCCTGTGCATCACTCTGCCGAGCCCCCAAGACCAAAACCCTCTCCATCATGGGGGATGGGGTGAATCCTTCACCACTGATAACTGGTAAGTGAATGGGAAAAAAAATCCCACACACTTTTCATAAATCCCGAAGCCCTCGCTGGCTTTGCAGAGCAGGAAACAAACCATCATTTTTTAAGCAATGGAAGGCACTCAGGTGCTGCTGTGATGAGGGCTATATAAATAGCTAGAAAGACAGATCAGACAGAACAGAGCACACTGTCAGCACACGACAAATAATAAACGAACGATAAGAATCCCTGGGGAAGCACTTTTCTAATAAATGACATTTTGATCTATAGCTTTAACAACTCGTCCCAAGCCATCATGTACTGAATTAGGAAAAGGAAACCCGTAACCTGCCCTGTCAGTCCTGAAGAGGGTCAGAGAAACATAAATATAGCTGTGCGGAAGGTAATGAAGACATTTACTGCACTTGCGGAGTGCCAGTTCTGCCAGAATTCCTTGTCAGCTTTACCACTGATAAAAATAACCAGCTACTTTTCTATTTTCAATATCGAAACACTAATGCTCCCACAGCTTGGCCCTGTGGCCACCATGGGCAGAGGAGCCAGCTCAGCCCGACACCATGCCCCCTTTTATATACGCCCCTGCAGCCTCTGCACAGATAGTGAGACAAGAGCAGAAGCAACCAGAGCATCCTCATGGTTTAAGTGTAATTAACTCCTTCTGGCAGGCTGAAATCTCCAGACAGGTATTTTTCTTTAATTTAAATGAAGTCCACGCTACCGCTGCAAACCTGCTGAAAGTGACCGCAGTTCCCAGTGGGTTGTAGTAAGCCAGGACGTGGTGGTGATGGCTCTGAAGGCTGAAGAGCCCCATCCCCATCAAATCAATTAGCAAACACCTTCTCCCAGCCCTCTCAATAGCAGCCTGTGATTGGCCATCTCTGGAACTCATTTGTTCTCCTGTAGCAATCAAAACTTAATTTATCTTATTTTAATTAAAGCTAAAAAAAAATCAGCAGCCTTTAACTTCTCTCATTGCTTTGCACGGGTAAAAAAAAATTGCCAGGAGAATAAAGTGACAGAGTGGGAAGAAAGGCCTTTGAAATAAACATGTGCTGGTTCTGTTGGCTTTTATTTAATATGTAGCCCTTTCCTTAAAAGAAATAATTATGTTTCAAAACCTCCTTTCCCTGTTCAGAGAGCTGCCTCTTTCCACATTAATGCTATTTGCATGCGCCATCTCCTCCTACCCTTCAATAATTTAAACCTTCATTTTTTATTCACTCAGTTGTCAGATTCATTTACATATCATATATCTATATTTAACACCGAGTTCGCTCGCCTTTTCTCTCTCTCTTTTTTTTTTTAAATCAGGAAATAGATTTCCCTTCTAATTTAACAACATCTCGGGGAGCGGCTGGCTGTGAAGGGAACGTTACTTACACTTGTGTCAGCCAGTAGATACTAACCTCGAATGCTGACCGGGGCTCAGCACCCTCCCGTGGCCCAGCCCCTACGTTCTCCTGCCCGGTGGGAGCTGGGCTGGAAGCGTGTCCTCCTCCCTGCGTGCATGGAGGGGAGAACCCCCCCCCCCTTACCTGCTGGAACCGGGGGAGAGTCACCGGGGGATTGCTCCAGGCTTCCGCTCAAATATTTGCTGTGGTTTGACAGCTCTGCCTTTATTAATAGCTCGATGCAATTAACGTGATTGCTGTTAATGCTTGTTATTAATTGCGGGGTTGCGGTCGGGGGAGGGGGTCGCCAGGAGCTTGCCCTGTAGTGATGGGAGAGCATCCACATCCCTGGAGCCGTGCGGGTGCTGCCCCGCTGCGGCCTGGGGGGGTCTGGGGGGCTCCGGCC
>VXBZ01003951.1:345764-426103 GCA_013399135.1 Heliornis fulica
TGTCGGGGGAGGGAGGGGTGTCCTTCGGCCTCCTGGGCTGCCCATGGGCTCAGAAAACCAAGGGAATTCCCCCACGGTTCGGCTGACAGTGCAGCCTCTCGGTCCGGAGAGCGTCCGTGGATGGTGACGTCCCCCATGGTGAGCATTGGGGCTGTGACAGGGATGGGGTGTTAAGCTCTGAACCCCACGATTCCCTGGCCCAAGCATTTGGTTGCTGAGGTAGGTGAAGACCCAAAAGCCCTCTCATCCATCCTCCTCAGGCTTTGACCACCCTGGTCTGACCAGGGTGATATCAGGGGTCCCTTAGGAAGCATCCCTGTGATGCTACGATAAAAAAAACGTGTAGCAGCGTCTGATCTGTCCCGTAGGCACAGCATCATGGGAGCACAGGGTTATGTTCCACATGGATAGGCTTTAGACCTATGGAAAATAAACAATATTAAAGGCAATTTGAAAGAGAGGACATGAATGAAAGGGGGTAAATCAAAGAGTAAGTCTCTGAGAAGAAGCTCAGATCCCCCTCCCTCATTTTCCACATTACTAGAAAAAACAGTGAACTGATATCAGACAAATGAGCCCTCTGGACCCAATTTTTCAAGTTAATGAGCTCCCCTTGCAGCTCTTCCCTGGAACGGAGACTCCCA
The DNA here is from genome assembly GCA_013399135.1 of Heliornis fulica. Lineage (NCBI taxonomy): Eukaryota > Metazoa > Chordata > Aves > Gruiformes > Heliornithidae > Heliornis > Heliornis fulica. Next base: position 346,409 of record VXBZ01003951.1, read on the forward strand.
GCACCTACCCTTTGCCACATCCTCTAATGAGCAAAGCCACCATCATCTATCTCAATATCTGCAGAGCAGATGGCTTCTGGCTGATGCTCAGGATTTACATGCCATCCTTGGCATGAGCAGGGCAAGTGTGCAAGGAAGGGACACCCTTACCCCCATCCCACACCCAGCAGCACTGTCAGAGCAGGCAGGTACTGAGCCTGGAGCCTTGAGCCTCCACCAAGTGAACCACAGCACTTTGAGATGGGAGCTGGCACAGCACCTCTCTAACACAAGGACCATGCTTTGTCTGGCAGAGGGTCATGCTGCCCGGGGCAGCTCTGTAAAGGATGCTGAAGGGCCCTGGCACCAGGTGACATTTTAAAAGCCAGGATGGATGGGTGGCAGCTGCCAACCAGGTGAGATGGCTTGCCTGGCAAGCCCAGCACATTCCTGCCTCTCCCAGGCTTTCAGCATCAACCTTCAGCTGAATTGGTGCATTTCCCTGGTTCAAAATAACCTCTTGTTTCAGAAGGAAATTGCTTTTCTTGCCCCCAGGAACCTCTTTGCAGTCTTTGTCGGGAGATTTCAAATGGACTTTAGTGTATTATTAAAATTCTCCCTTGTAATTGCCCTTTGCAAGGCTGTGGAGAGAGAGGAGTGGGAGGTGCAGGATGGGACTCCAACACTTGCATCACTCTCCTACTATTATGCTTAAATTAACAGGGATTTTTTTGTAAATTGAAGACTAATTTTCTCTTGGGAATAGATCATTAAATTACCGAATACTAATGAAAATTTACAGCATCTGGAGAGGGGGTGGGGGAGGAGGCAGAGGGAGTATTTTGTTGCTTTTTTTCCCTGTTTTTTTCCTGTCCCAGCTGATAGGAGCTGCTGTGTCCTGGTCCAGGGGCAGAGGAGGTAGGAGAAGAGCCAGACATATCTACAGGAGTTTGGAGGACTAGAAACTGGACCAGCAACCCCCTGGCCCATGGAGAAATGCAAGGGGCTCTGCAGCGAGGCTGGAGCTGCTCTGCAGATCCATAAAAAGGCGCCAGTGGGGGATGAGACCCCTCTTGCTGCCGTGATGGAAGTTCGGCCGCCTATCAGCATCCTCCCCTGCCAGAGCTTTGCTTCTCCAGCCACTGCTGCAGGCAGCGTGCTGGCAGCATGGGGCTGTCTGCACCGGGGGCTCTTTCACCCCATGCCGTGCCCATCACCCCTCCTCAGGCCTGCCTTGCAGCGGCGGCAATGACCATCGCCCTGGCAACGGCGCCGGCTGGAGATACAATGCATCACGGATTTATTAAAGAACAGCGGTTGCACTTGACGGCCGTATTTTTCCAGTCAAACTCAATTTCTTTGGAGCAATGAGGCTCAATAGATCTGGGAGAGTGGAAGCGAGGAGCTGTCTTTTGGGGAGGGGACGCTTGGGAGCATTATGTCTGGGGGCTCAGAGTGAGGAAATGCAGATTTCTTTATTGCTTTGATCATATATAATTTAAATATTCAAACTACTCCGGAATTCATTGAATTATACATGAATTGCACAGGCAGCATTTTTGTAACTCCTGAAAGGCATTAAATTTTTTTTTCCTCTCCCTTCAAAACCTCATCTAACCTTAACAAAATTTTGTAAAAAAAAAATTTTAGCATCCAAATCAGTTGCATCCAAAATCACCTTGAGAAAGGCTCCCGTGCCAGCCGGTGATTCCACCGAATTAATGAGCGACTTGGTGATCACCGTTTGCTGTTGGCTGTAACTCAGTGTATTTTATAGCAGTATTTAGCGTCAGTCTAGCATGGTGAGAAACCTCCTCTGAGCCATACCCCTGCCCCTGTTGGGGTGCTGCAGTTCTGGCTGGGGCAGTGGCTGCTGCAGATCCCCCTCCAGCAGCGGGGCTGCACCCCAGAGCGCGTCCTGGCTGTCTGACCCCCACCTTTGGATTGGTTTTGGGGCTCACGGAGCACTGGCCATGCAAGGCACTGAGCACCAGGCTGGGTATCCAAGGGGGTGCTGAGCCCCTGCTCTGGCTGGCGGGGTCAGTCAAGTCAGGAAGCAAACTCCAAACCAAAGGGGGTTCTATCCCAGCCAGTGACCATAAAAGCAAAGCCCCTCCTGATCCAAGTGCCAGAGCTGTGCCAACTAATTCCAGGATTGGGCACGGATTAACTTCTGCCCATAGCAATAGAAAAATCACGCCTGTCTGATTAAGGCTGGAACATTTAAGATGGACTCACAGGGTGCTGTGCCTCTGCTTGGTTCTTGTGTTGCACTGACAGACATGAATGGGTCCAAAATGATGCCGCTGACCTCGCTGCCGTGCCCAGTGCTTGATGCCACCCACCCTGCCCAGCGCTGGCTCGGACAGTGCAGCAGCAGCAGAGCCCTTTGCTGGGTGAGAGGGGGAAAATGCAGCCCTGCTGTCACAAGTTTGGGGACAAGGAATGACTGAGCTCTCCTGGACACACCAACCGTCCTTCCTGGTCCTGTTCGCTGTGGCGGTTTAAACCAGAGGCACAGGATGTGCTGTGCACATCTGGCCCTTGGATGGCAGCTTGTATCTGCGAGCTAGCCAAGTGGCCAGATGTTTCGGGGCAGGAAGGAACACCACCAGATGTTGCTCTGCAGACTGCTGTGAACATGCTGCACTGCTGACAACACAGGCGTGGCAGAGCCATGAGTGCTGCTGACAGGCAGCCTGTTGCCTTCAACAGGTGGGAACAATGCAGGGCTGGGGAAGCTCCAGGGTCCCACCAGCAGCCAGATCCCAGCCTGCTGCTTCTCCTCCAGCCCAGAGCTGGATCCATCCATGTAGAGAAAGCAGTGCTGCTCTGGAAACCCTGCAGGGTCTGCTGAGAACTAAGACTACAAGGAGCTTTGCCTCCTTCCCAGGAGGTGCTGGCATGCAAATGCTGGACCAGGCATCACTTTTTCTTTTGCACCATGTTTTGTTTTCACAGGTCCCACCTGGTCCATCGGGCCACCATGCCACTGCTTCCCAGGAAAGCCTCATGGGAAGTGGCCACAGGTCCCATTCATCTGGGACTGAGCTGGGACACATGTTCACTGGCTAGAAGAACACAAGGTGTACAGCACAAAGAGCCAAACCCTGCCCTGGCTCAGCCGAAGTTTAAGACATGTTGATTAAAGCCTAAATAAGAAACAATTCCCCTCCCAGGCTGGCCTGTGGGCATGCCTTGTCACTTCCAGAAGACCCAGTAACAAACCTCCCAGTCAGGAATGAAGTCAGGCAGCCCTTCCGTGGCACACAAGATCCTTGTTTCTGGGGAGAACATTTTCCAGACCCAGAAAGCTCTCTGGGGAGCAAACGAGAGCCTGTAGAGAAGCAGGGATTCGCACAGCCCTGTTTGCAGTCTCTCCCTGGTTAGCTCACTCTTCATTATCCTTCTCTACCCTTTTAATTTCTCTCTAAACTCAACCAGCTATTGCTGTTCAAACTGAAATAATTAATTGGAACAAAATTGCCACTGTAGGAGAAAAGAATGATTAAACCCATCCAGCGGACAATGGGGCAATCATAGCCTAAGCATCTAATTACAGGGTTAGAGAGTGTGGATGCGGGGATAATAACAGAGCCTTTTGTAAACTGTGTGGCTGGATGAGCTGGGAGGAGGGTCTGTGCTTGACTTCACTCCAGGTTTAGTGCATGATTCCTGGGGTAAAGATACAAATGCAAGAATAAAAGATCATTAGGGAGTGAATACCCACAAAGGTCTGATGGAGAAACAAGAGCAGCGGGAAGCACAAACACCTCCCTGCACAGCTCCGCATTCGCCCTACGTGTGGGAGTTGCTTAAGGTGTGAGCAGTTGCAGGATGCCTGGGGAGATCCATCACCCAGACTCTTATTTGTAAAGCACAAATAGTGGCATGTTTACCAGAGCAGATTATCAGAGCACAGCACATGTGTGTGGATGCATGTACATGTACGTATCACATCAGGTGATAGCAAGAAGTATCGCCTGCAAGGAGAAGCATCTCCAGCAAGACCTTCCCAAGCAGGTTTTCCTTCCCTCATTACAGCTTTTGTAAGCATTTGCATCCCTTCTGGTTTGAATCCCACCAGTAAAGACTCATATTCCTGCTGACACAGCATCCCGGGGCTCGGTAAGCGTGGTTTAGGTGAAATGGTACCAGCAAAGGGTGCCTCACCCAGATGTGGGGCAAAGCAGGATCACTGCGTCTGGAGATGCTCTAGCACATAAAGATAGTGAGAAACAGAAAAGTGCTAAAGGATATTCTCTGCTATCTCTGCAGAAAATGTTGCTCTTGTTGATCTGGGAGACATCCCTGCAGAGCAGCTGAACAAGTGCTGGGGCAGGGGAACAGGAGGATGTGTTATAATGGGACTGCCCAGGATTTGTGGGCAGGGAACAGAGGGCTGCAAAAGAAGACAAGAGGAATACCTACAATATTGCAGGGGTGACAGGATTCACACCTGAGTCCTGGCCTGAGGGGACACACAAGTCCTGAGCTCTTCTGGACATGCCCATGTTTTACAGCTCTGCATTGAACCCAGTGCACAGCATAAGCTGTAGAGTGGAGGTCACCTCCTCCCACACCTGATGGGCCATGGGGTGATGGAGAGTTCAACAAGCCACCTTGCTGGCCCAAAGTAAATGCCACAAACCACCTTGAGATGGTCAGTGTGGTAGGAAAGCCAATCAGAAATCCTTTTATAGAGTTGCTGTGCCCTGCCAGGGTCCCCTGGGAGCCCAGTGTCCAACATGCACCCTCCCCCCAACCCGCACTCCTTCCTGCCCTCCCCACTCACATTAAAACACACTTAGCAGCCAATCAGGGACCTGTGACTTCCCTTAATAAAGACATTTTTCATCTCCCCAATCTCAATGAAAGCGAGTTTAAAGTGGTGTGAAATTGCAAACGGTCACGGTGGGCTAGTGGCGGAGACTTCCCCAGGTATCCCGGCAAATGGAGCTCCAGCTGCCCAAAGCATATAAATCTTGAGTGACTCCGAGTCACTTTGAGTAATAGTTCATTTTCTGATTTAATTTTGACTGTGACCAGAGCTTCTAAAAAGCATTTTCAGCTATGAGCTTGTCTTGGGGGAGGAGGGGGCATCAATCCCAAGAACTGAATGTAGAATAAAGGAGGCTCGATCCCCATGTACAGGGCAGGGTCACCTCAGGGCTCAGTCCCACTTGCCCACTTATACTGGTTACTCTGGCCAGAAGGACGAGGAAAGCCCTGGGGCCATGCTGCTGATGGACCCAACACCCCTGCAGCCCCCAGTTCCCACAGCTGCAGCACCACCAGCGCCTGCCCTTGGCTGTTGGAGAGGGGGAATTCACGCTCACCATAGCTCAGGACAAACAAATAAATATGCAGCAGGACGTGAAGAGAGAGCTCATGGGTAACGAGCCTGGTTACTGTGTCCCAGCCTGCCCTCACCAGCCCTAATTCATTGCTGACTCTGCTCCGTTTCCCGGCCGTGCCAGAGGGCTGGAGCAGTAGCACGGTGCCACCGCACCTCTCCTGGGCTTCCCACACCCCCTGTCCCGGTACAGGGTGTGGTGACCGCTGTGTGGGACCGGCACGGGTGGCTTTCGGCGGCACCAGGCGATCGATCCCACCACCCCACAGCCAGCGTGTCTTTTCTGCCATTTCCCCACAGCCACACTCGGGTGCATCTCTGCACGGTGGCACACGGGATGGCAAACCTTGCCTAGGATGCAAACAGTGCGTGCACTGTCCCCAGAGCTGCTGGCAGGGTCCCTCCCCCTCTCCCACGCGGGATCACTGACCCCAGCTAATGCAGTTTTGCCATTACATCACATCACATTTGCAGCCCCTGCTCTGGGGGCTTTGCTGGCCGTGCCAAGGTGGACACGATGAGCCTCCTTGGCGCTGTGGGGCCGTGCCAGGCTGGGAAGCGCGGGGAGCCTGAGCCTGACGGCACAATCTGAACGGTGGCTGCGGGGAGCTGCAGACAGGCAGCGCTTCTAGAGATCTGTAACAGCGATCTGGCAGGGAATGCACATGCCAGGCTGGGTGCCAACTGCAACCATTGGCATAATTAAATCAAGGTCTTGCACAGCCAAAGAGCCGCAGCTGACCTGCCGTGTGTCTGTGCTGCTCTCCGCCTTTGTATGAAACCATGTGGTAAAACATCCCCTTGCTGACACTTCGGCTCTGAGCCAGCCCGCAGCGGAGCCCTGCCACCTCCCACATAGGGCAGCCAGCCGGGGACTTGGCCACCAGGGGCTTTGCAAAGCACTGCAACAACCTTGGCCTTCACCCAGAGCAGCACTCTGGAATTGCCAGAGACATTAATGGGATCGAGTAACTGCTTCCCCCTGCCCCTCGCCCAAGGGTGCAAGCGAGGACTCTGCATCACTACAGAGCATTTCACTCCCTGGGGGTGGAAACATGCCAGAATACGAGTGGGGTGTCCAGGGGTGTCCTGTACCTGACAGAAACAGCAGAGCTGCTCAACCTCATGGGCCCAGCACACAGGGATGCAAGGGATCAGCTGGGGCAGCTTCTGCCCACCTTAATTATGCTAGGTTTGATCCTGCACACTGCCAGCTCACTGGCCTCAGTTCTCCAAAGCACATGAGTCACCCCCACTTCCAGTGAGACAGTAAAACCCCACAGAAATGGTGTCTCAGCCCATTGACTGACAACTGTCCTGAGCACCAGGCTAGGTGCTTGCAGACCTCCTGGTCAATGGAGCTGCAGATGAGCCCTTGCCTCTGCAAAAAGGGCTCTCAGATGCTCTCAGAGGGGTTAGTGAGGCTTCAGAGAAGCCAGGACTGCTCTGTCCCAGTTCCTGACATCCACACTGAAGGAATAACTTGGTGGGCAAATGGCAACTCAAGGTCTCAAAGCAAAGATGGGGCAATACTCCACCAATGACATGATTGTGTGGCTGCCAGGGCTAAATTACATGAAAAGGCAAAAAACCAAACCCTTGCAATCAAACTCATGACAAGAAGGAAAAAAGAAGTGGCCAGAGTAAAATCAATGTACACGCAATCAAGCAGCAACCATCAGGGAAGAAAAAGCAGCGGCCTTACTGTTCAAAGTCTTCTTGCACCAGAGGGTGGAAGGCCTCTTCTTGGCACTTAAAGGATGATGATTCTTCTTTGACCTTTACAGAAAGAAAAGACAGAAGAGGTTTCAGCTCTGCTATGATACTGGGAGCAGAGCTCAGAGAGCGAGAGGCAGAAAACAGGCCCAGTTTCCTCACGCCCCGTGGGAAGCCTGGCCGGAGCTGTGCTTTGCTGATGTGTGGTGATATCACAGCCATCCCAGTGCCAGCTGTGACATGGAGAGGGACATGGTGCTGAGGCCTCGATGCTGCTGTGCAAATGTCCCCAGTAAGCTGGCAAGGCTGCAGCTTTTGTCCAAAATCTGGGTTTTGGTGAATATTTTCATGCTGCAGCACTGCAAACACACCATCCAGTCTTCACAACGTGAAACAAACTGACAACAGCTTATCAGGACATCGCTTGTGACAGGTTAAAACCACATTGTGACCCTGAGCCTCACAGGTGCCATAAGCCAGTGGTGCAGGGACCACACAGCACGGGTTAGAGACTGCAGCCTGGCAGCCAGCTCTGGGCAGCATCTCAGGTGCTCCCCAGAGCCAGGAGAGCCCTGGCAGCACATGTCCCTTCCTGGGACCAAGCGCCCTGTGACCATGGCAGCCCTGCTCTCCTCTCGTTGCTCCCTGGCACGTGAAGTGCAGCGTATGGGATTGTATTCTTCCCCTGAACACTCTGGAAGAGAAGGAACAAGACACAGCCCAAGCTACAGATTTTGCTGCCTGCTCTCTGAGCCAGCCACTTCCATCCAAGAGCAAACACACCAACAGAACAGGCCTGCAACAGCAATATATACAGCCTAATTAATCACATTACTCATGAAAATATATTGGTATAATTAATAACACAAGGCATCTATATTGGCCTCTGTGGCGCAGCAAATTATGAGGCAGTAATACTTGGACATGTTGACCTGGATTTCATACATAATCCATCAAGCCATTCCTGCCAGATCGGGTCTCGAGAGACACGAACAATACAAAAATGATAATTAAACAAAAGCAAGATGGACAGCAATAGTGTCACATTAATCACTCCCAATACTGTGGGGAAGGGATGGGACACCCTGATTTTGTCCTGTGTACTATTACACTTTTCTCTGTGAGGGGTTTGGTGTTTTAATGGGCGTAGAAGTGGATCTACTGCTTTTCGTGACACGTATGAACAGATGACTGTTGGGTGAGGGATGGTGTATTGTCACTACCCAGGGGCACAGGGAGGAGAGGCTGTGGCTGCCTGCAGGGATTCAGGGAACAGGCAACGAGCAGGGACAGGGTGGCTGGGGGGAAAGGCAACCCTTAAAGTGCAGGGGAGAGGGAGCAGCTCCGAGAGAGAAGGGAGGGCAAAGTGGTGGGTAGAGGGAAGAAGGAGGCGGACAGACAGGTGTCCTCAGGGTCTGTGCCAGAGCCAGAGGTGTTCCTGAAGTCACCAGGGGTGAACAAGGAGAGGAGTGACATGTGTCCCCTGAGACTGTGGATAATGCAAGAGTTGTTGAACTCCTCGGAGGACGCATTGGAGAGGGGATGAGGGATGTAGCTGGCTATCAGGCGAATCTGGATTTAGTACCTCATTGGGGATATTCTGTGTGGTGGAGGTAAGTGGAAAGGTTTGCAGAAAATAGACACAAATATTTTCAATAAAAAAACCCAAGAGACTTCTCTGGAGAAAACAAAACCTAAACAGTTTGCTTAATTCAAGCATGACAGCAAAGAGGTCTGTGTCTGCAGCATGGGGAGTTGCTGCAGGTCACCAAGGTGATACCTGGGCTTGGGAGAGCTCCCATCAAAGCTTCACCTACCAACTTAGTTTAATCATGTCTGTCATTAGTCATCTTTGTTCGAGCTCTCATTTGGAGGCCATTTAAAGGGGATTAGTGGAAATCTCCTCTCTTTATTCCTGCACAATAGTGATTAACTCTCAGTGCTCACAAGGCACTTTCCTACCGATGGAAAGCAGCAAAATGAACTCATAACCACAAAAGCCATCACCCTCCACCACAACCCAGGTCTCAAAGCTAGCACTGGAGGAGCAGTTATTGGGATGACACCTGGAGTGCTAATTTATACACAGGGGAGCTGCCAGCACAGGGCTGGGGATTAGAGGGCTCCAAGAAGTGCCAGTGCAGTTCAGTGCGACAGCACTGACACAGGGAAAGATCCCACACCCTAGCAGGGGAGCCAGGCTAGGCAGTTGGTTTCCCAGCTGGCTGGTGCCCCCCATGGACCCCACACACCCAGCCCCTCTCCTCATTCTGGGAAAGAGTTTGGGCAATGCATGGTTACCCCCTGAAAGGGCCAAGCATCACCTGCTTCCATCAGCTGCCTGCTCGACCCTTCAGTGCCGGTCAGAGTAGCTGTGCTTGCGTGGGGCATGCGTGTGTGCCTGCGGGCATGGACGACCTTGCTGGAAAGTAGAAAAGACACTAAGCTGATTTTTTTTTTCTTTTTAAATCTGATAAACAGAAAAATATGCAGAAATATAGCCCAGGAAAAATTTGGCTGCAGGTACCCCGGAATCCACCAAACACTTTGAATTACACAGAGGAAAGCCTTTGGCTGGAGGTGCAATTGGTACTTTTCCAACAAGTGGGAAGTTGTGCAAAGGAATCCTTTCCCTGAGGGGGGGCTCATCTCGCCAGAGGCTCCCACAGACACTAAGCAAATATTTCCTACCACAAAACAATTCAAAACAACCTATAACAAAATGTTCAGAAGCAAATCAGGTGCCCAGAAAGCCAGCAGGCCATCAGGTCATGGACACCGAGCCACGGACACTATTGCCTTCTCCCAACCCTCAGTTCTGCCTAGCATTATTCATTCCTGATGCCTCTGCCTGCACTGGAGCAACTGGAGCCCGGCCGGCATCCCTGCTGCCTGGAGCTATCCTACCTCCCCTTTCAAACCAGAGAAAAACTCCGCTGACACAAATAGCCTTTTCATGTTATTTGTAAGGTGTTTCTGGCCTTTGCCCTTCACCACGGTGCTCTCCGGAGCCCCCCAGCCCCAGCTGAGCCTGTGCCGACATCCCCGGCTGCGCGGTGGATTCCCGGCACGGCAATCCCTTCCTGGGGCGGAGAGGAACGCGCAGAGCTGCCAACAGCCCCGTGCACGGAGGGGACCCTTGCTTAGAAAGCTCATTAATCTTTAACACAGCGTTTGGGTTAATCTGAAAGGTTACTCACCCGTCAGTGTGAAGGGACCCCAATGGGAACTCTTCTCCAGCGAGCACCGCAGCCTTCGTGGGGAAGAGAGACGGGCAAATGAAACCCTCTTACAAGAGTACAGCGGCACTTGCATCCTTTGCCCTAAATTCGGGAGCGGCCGGCGGCGTGCCCGGCCCACCGGGCAGGGGAGCATCCTGCTGCCCCGCAGCCAGACCCCGCTGCACTGAGAGAAAACACCCCCGGCTTTTGTTACCTCCTCCCGGGGCGGGATACTGACCTTGCCTTGGCTCCGCTCCAGCGGCAAGCGAGCGCGGGGCCGTCAGCGTAGCGCGGACCGAGGGGGGCATGGCGGGGGGCACAGAGGCGACGGCAGCCGGGGCAGCTCGCTCAGTGATGCTGCTGCGGGTTCTCCCCCACCAACACGCAGCGTGCGGCGGTGGCGGGGCTCCCTGGCAGCACGGCGGCTCCCCAGACTGCCGGCGGCAGCTCTGCCGGCTTTGTGCCTGTGCGAGCCCTCGCCATCGCGCAGCCCGGCCACCCCAGCGCACCGCGCCGGGCGCACACTAACCAGACCTTAAATAACAGCCACTGCCCGAGCCGGCATTTGAGCCGCTTTTCTGACTTCAGCGGCCGCTCCCGTTTTGGATTTAGCATCTACTGAGACAAGTCCTCGGTGCATTCTGCATTAAATAACTAAGGTTAATTTGATTTGATGCACCACTTCATTATCATAAACAGCTCACAGTATGTCAGTCCTCTGTAATTACAGTTTCCTACAGCCGGCATCTTGTTCATTTTCCGTCAGGGATGGTGCTTCCCTATGATCACCTCACAGCTAAGCACTTCTGCGTGAACTTCCCCGAACAGTAATTAGGTGTCATTTATTCTGTAGCTGACGGTTATACTAATTTACAAAAATAGGGGCGAGGATATTAAATTTACTTTTCATTACAGCCACATTTCCTGCTGATGACTGGGATGAGGCTGTGTGTGAAGGAGGCCGGGCAGGAGACGAAGGGACGTTCGGAGGGAAAGACGTTTCAGGTGAGGGAATGCTGCAGCTGGGGACTCCCAGGCTCTGCCACTGGCACAGTGGCACCCAGCAGCCCAAGGCGCCCCGACAATGGTGTGCCAGGCAGATCCTGCAGAGGAGCAGAGGGCAAAGCATGGTGCTGATCACTGTACCAGGGCTGGTGGGCTCCCAGGTGGGATTGCTGCCAACTCAGCAAAGCAGCGCTGCTCATGCCCACTCTCCTGGCTGCCAAGGGACGGAGGTGCTTTGCCAACAGCGACGGCACAAGCGCGGGCGCAGAGCACAGCCAGCGTGCCAGCACGCAGCAAACTGCACATGCAAACCCTCATCCAACGCCCTTCTCCTGCTTGGCTCGTTTTGGCCCCAGTCCCTTCTCCATGAGAGGCACTGCTGGACTGACGGCAGCCGTTCCCTACTGCCAGCGGTCCTCCTCCTCCTCCTGCTCCTGCTCCTCCCTTGGCTGCATCTTCCCATCAGAGCAAAGAGCTGCTGGAGGGGAATAATGGAAGCTGGAGAGCTTCCCCCCCTCCTACTGCCAGCTAGGGCAGCTGCTGATCTGCCCTCCAAACCAGGGGGGTGTTTCCTCGTTGCCTCAACCTTAATTATGTCCTCCCACTGGAGGTCCAACACTGGAGATGTTTGCCATTGATTTTCTTTGACAAATGACTCTGGTGCTTGGTGCCTCCTTATTCACAGCTACAGAAGCAGGATGACGTTGGCCCATCCCACAGACATAGCAAAGTGTTTGGTGGGACAAATCCCACAGCACCACGTGGTCAAAACAACACTGGCCCGCTGGGACACAGAGGCGTTTTGTTAAGCTCGAATTAACAATGAAAAAAAAACACTTTAAAGGAAACACACCACGTCAGTGGGTTAGAGTCGCAAATGCCATGAGCTGCCTGACCCCACGATGGCAAAGGTGAGACACCCTCATGGTAAAGCAGCAGCCCTGCCCCAGGCTGAGCAGAGCCCCTCCCAGTGCAGCACTGGAAAGTGATACATGGCTGTAAGAGTCAGTCTGAAAACCAGAAGTGTCTCAGAATTGTTGTCATAGACTTTGCCCAGAACTTCACATCCCAAGAAAGATTCATCACTTACAAAAGCTGGATGGGAAGCCACTCAGACCTGGGACCAGAGGGTCACCTTGGACCCCATGGTAGTAGCTATTACACCTTTCCTCTACTTCTTTCTTTACTTTTCCTCCCTTTACCTACTGCATGAAGACAGTAAAAGTTGCACTGTTTGATTAAAACACAACCCCTTGGTGTGACTGCCCTGATCTTTTGCACCTCAAGATCCCAACAAAATGAACCATCATGAGTTCACCTGAAGTTGACCGTGACAACAGTGTGCAACAGGAATATCCAGCACAGAGGAGGGACCCACAGTCCACAAGAGGAATACCAGGAAAATGCCAGGAATACCCGGTATGCCCCAGGAGTACCCAGTCCACAAGAGGCAAACCCTGGGAGCTTCATCCCCTGGATGCAGACTGGGCTCTGTCTGTTCTCGTTGCCTGGGATAACCAGTGGCCACGAACCCATCCCAGTGGGCCTGGCTGTGGCAGGTGGGTTCCCACCAAGCTGCCCCCCAGCCTGGCTGCTCACCACCACTCCCCTGTGCCAGGCACGGCCGCAGGCTCCGTCCCTCCTCACTGAGCTGTGCTCCATGGCAGGATGCTCTGCACACAGGTCCCTGCTCAATAGAGAGCAAACAAAGAGCTCACCCAGCAAAAGTCTCTCTTGGTTATAATTTCTGGTTGTTTTTTTTTTTTTTTTTTAATTGAAATACCCACAGAGCTGAACTGATGGTGTTTGCACTGACTGCTGAATTAGCAGGGTACCAGACTGTGACAATTTAAAATATATATTGTTAAAAGCCACTTAAGACTTTCTCTGGAAGGGTTTGCTGAACCTTTGATCAAGAGCCCAGGGGACAGCCCTTTATTACCACTGTGACCAGGTCAATTACTCTAGAACTGAACAAATTATTTATGAGGTGGTCAGCCTATTAAAACATTAACACATCCATCATTTAGCTGCTGATCTGGCTCCTATCTTTATTGCACTGTGCTGGGCTTGGGGATTTACTGGCATTTTACTTAGTTCAAAGCAGCATTTACAAGAAAAAAAACCACCAACGACCAACCCACAGCTCCTACTTTCACAGAGCCTGAGTTACAGAGGGACCCTTTGGCTCCTCCAAACTCGTGTGAACTACTTTTCATTTGGAGTTTCTGTCTTTGTTCCTCTCACCTCGTTGCATGGTCTAAACAAAGGCACAAACTGCAGGTCTTTAATTTGCAGGGATACTTCAGACCATCAAAAAATCAAATTTAGTTGTTACCATCAGAATCTCTATCTGCCCTTTAAGTGCAAGTGCTTGCAGTGGGAATGCATGATGAACTAGCTGAGCCGCTCCTTTGAAAGTGATAAAGCATCAAATCTTGAGAATAAATGGGCTGTTACAGCTGTGGGCACCCCGTGGTTATAGTACAGCAAGGAGAGGCAGATAGTGCTTCACAGAGAGAGGGGGCATTTATTTCTGTCTGTCAAGACACCAGAAAGATGGAGAACATACAAGGGATCGGAATTAGTGTCTTAATCTACTACGCTTACACTCTTCCCTTTTTTAAATGCCTTTTGGCTAGTCATTTTCCTGCATCTGATATTTTATTATCATGTCTTTTATGACATTGCCAGATAGTTATTAAATCAAGATGGAGAGCTCTGCTTTGTGTGCTGGCTCTGACGGGGAACCTGGCGACCAGGTGGAGCGGGCAGGGATGTCTGGAGATGAGGCTCTGGATCCGGCCATCCCCGCGGGGCTACGGGGACCCTCCTCTCACAGGACCATGGACGGGCTTCACCCCCGTGGGTTTAAATCCATCCCTGTGCCATGTGGCACGGTATCCCTGGAAGAAAGGGATCTCCAGGGTTTAATTTGGCACAAGAGAAGGCTGCGTGTAAACCTGAAAGAGCAGAAGCAAATGGAAAGCCCACAGAAACGCCCCTGTGGACTGTGCCCAGGCTGAGCTTTAAACACAAGGTCTTCCATGGCTGGTGGATACATCAGCCCTGCCTGTGCCAGGGACCAGTGCTCCCCTGGAGCAGGGCACAAGGTGCCTACAGAGTTTTCCCTGCCCTGGCTCCCCTCACAGACCCCCAGACCCGCTGGCGGTGCTGCCATAAGCCCCAGGCTCCAGGCAGCAGCTTCCCACCAGTGGTGTGGGGGCTTGGCACAAGGTCTATGTGGGGCCTGGCTGTCCCCCCACCACAGGAGTCACTCTTAGGATGGGCTCTGCTGCCTGTCACATGCAGTTCCTGAATGCTGGAGGTTTCCCCCACCCGCCCCGGCCTCTTCTGAGCTTCGTCTGTCCCCATGGGACACAGGGGTGGCAGTGCTGGGTGTTGGCACAGCTCTGGGCAGCTGCTGGCATTACAAATCATGCCTCACCCCAGCACACAGGCCCCACAGACCCACACGGGTGCCCTGTGGCATCATCACAACCCCACCGGGGCTGCAAAAGGGCTGAGCTGCTCGTTGAGAGGCTTGACCAGCAGCCCTAGGGTGGTCCTTGCCCCCCAGCCCGCCACTGCACTTGATGGGAGGTAACCCTCTGGCCTGGGCACCCCTTCAAAGAGCAGCCAAGCCGGCTGCTGGACTCAGGAATGGAGCAAGAGCCCGTCAGAGAGCTCCCACGACCACAAACAGCTCGGGGCTGTGGTATGAAAAGAGCAGGCACAGCGGGATACACTCCCACAAAGCTCTGCCTGCTCAGCTCAGCACCACACCACGACCAGCCCTGGAGGACACGGGACATGGGCAGAGCACAGGGGCTGGATGGAAGCAGGGGAGGTTGGAGGATGGGGAACAGGGTGTGAGGAATGACACTGGGAACTGGGCTTGTTCTGCTGAAATAAAACCAGACCCTTCACGGTGAAACTGCCCCGTCAGCACAGCCTGCTCCTCTCACCACAGTTCTTCCCATGGCTGGGGTCCTCCTTGCTCCACTTCAGTCCTGTCTGTCCCTGTCCCACGGGGGAGGCAAAGGCTGTAGGAAGGGTCCCCAGAACTGGATACTGCCAAGGGCTGCTCAGTCCTCAGTCCAGCAGACAAGGAGCTGGTGGGATGGAGGAAGCTGCTGTTTGTGTCCCCGGTCGAGAGGACGGGAAGCTGCAGGGGTGGAGCTCAGGAACTTCAGCTTTCGCTGGATGGACTGTGCTGAGCCTGGACCTCTGTCCCGGCAAGTCTTCCTCAGGTGTGATCAGTGGCGAGGCTGCTGCCCCATGCACTCCTTCTCCCTATCAGCACCCCAAAGCCACGCCTGCCGCAGCGGGACACACATCACAGGCACTCCCTGACTCCCATCCCCCACCAACCTCCCAGGGGGCCACAGACAGCAAACTCTCCGTTTGCTGGCAGCCTTAATTACCCACCATTTGTTAACGACCTTTGGCGAATTCAGTCCTAATTCTTGGTGCTAGCAGTGGAGAGCTGCTCTACAGTGGTTCCTGCTGATCCCAGCTCCAGGCTGTGCCCAGCTCCCCATCCAGAGCCACCTGGACCATGCAGCATCACCCAGATTTTGCAAGGGTTGGGGAACTCCGGAGCCTGGACAGGTCCTGGGTGTCTCAGCACAGTTCTGGCTTCTTGCAGGGTTTCAGCTCTCGTGCTGGAATGTTTAATGTTGGTGGCACCTGCAGTTAGGAAGCAAACTCAGAAGAAACGGCTGCAGGACCTGCACTGCACAGCATCCATGTGGATGGAGCTCTGGGGTGGAGCAGTCGGGAAGGACCCTGGCACTGGCACCTGGTGGCTCCTGGAGAGTGGCTGTGTCCCCACTTTGCATCAGGTACCTTTGGGGATGGGGCTCCCTGGACTCCTCAGGAAAGTGACCTGCTTGTGAGCCGCTCAGGAATGTGGCAATGAAGCCTGGAAGAAAAGTGCCATGGCAGTCCTGGGAGCTGGGCTCTGGTCCTGGGAAGAGTGAACTTTGCTGTCAGCCACGCCCCAACAGCCCCCAAGCTGAGAGGGAGGTGATGGGGAGAAGGAGGAGGAGAGGGAAGGAAGTCTCCCTGCACAGGAGGAGCACCCACCTCCCCACAGCTCTGGGTGCTGTGTCAGCCCATGTCTGGCTGTGGTTCGGGGTGCTGCAGCAGCACAATTCACCCACCCCACTTGCCAGCCTGGAGCAGCCCTGCCCTCCGAGGCACCCGGCTGAGAGGCAATGCCAACGTCATGGTGCCCACTGCTCCAGGCACGGTGTGACCAGAGAGGACACGGGCTGCGTGTGCAACATGAGGGCTGTGAGCTTCACATGTCACATGGAGGGACACCGAGCTGGCACTGCGCTCAACCCCCTGTAAATTCACACCCAGCTAAACACGACTTCACGCACCCTCTCTCTTTGTGGGACGGTGGCAGCAGCCCAGTGGGCCCCACAGCGAGCGCAGCCCCGGTGACTCCCCCAAAAGTGCTGGTCTCTGCACCCAGCTGCACCCCGTGCTGGCAGCCAGCCCCGCTGCCCGGCCATGTCACGCGGGCCTGCACCGGGGCCTGCGCCGCTGACAGGGATCCATTTTCCTCATCACTTATCTCCTCCGTACCACAGGGGAACGTTCACACGAGCAGGTTTTGATGGGAGCGGAATTGCTTGACGTGAAACTATTATGGAGCCAATTAAACCAAATAAAAATACAGAGTCTGAGTAAAACTGCTACAGGGTGAGCCGGAAAAATGAGGCAGGGGAAGGCACGGCAGGGCCCGGGTCACTTGTTTGTTTGTTTAAGCGGGGACAGCTGGCTGCATGTCAACAACAATATCTGTACGAGCAGCGGAAAAAAATGATTCCCAAGCAGCGATGCTGCGGAGGTGACCGAATTGAAAAAAAAAAGTCAGTGTTGGGAGAGGCAGCAAGTGTGAGAGAGGGGCAGGGCGGACATGCGTGCCAATTAAAAGCTTGCATAGCTCATTCCCCCAGACAGCAAATCCCAACTACAAACACAAGCCCGTATTTACCGAAGCTGCCACCACCGGCTCGCATTGCAAGCGAGCACAAGGGAGCCGGAGCGGGACGCCGGGTGATTGGCAGCCGCATTCAGCAACAGACAGAAATCCCTTTTTCTGTTGTTTCTGCAAGCATCTTTTAAGATGTCTCTGAAACATATGGCTTCCTTCAGCGGCACAAAGGGGCTAATGATTGCCCGGGAATGCCCTGAGTATTAAATATGGGATCGCTACAGTGACAATGCCACACCAGAACGCCAATTCATATTCGGTGTCAGCTCTAAAGAGCTTTTTGCGGATAAGCACTTCAAGGACCCAAAAAAAAAAAGAAAAAGAAATTAAAAAATAATTGTTACCGATGCTTAAAACCGCGCCGGCTGCCGTGGCGCAGTCTGATCTGAGAGCCGAGCTCAGCCCATTGTCTGCCCCGCACCGCGAGCTGCGCCTGAGCCATTTCACTTTTCTCTCCTGTTCCTCTGCTGACAATGCGCGGGGAACAAAAGCTTGTGCCTGAACAGGGGCAGTAATTCATCCTCGCCCTTCAGTGCCTGCACGCAGCTGCCCTCTTCCCAGCACGGCTGCCAGCCGTACCAGACACCGATTCACCCAGCTCTCCTTTCCCATCGTCTCCAGGGAGATGGCGATGGACCTGCATCCTAATGACGGGTGGCCGGCATCGCCCGCGCCCGCTGACCGGCAGCCGGCTCCCTCTGGCCCCTTCCAGGCTGGGGTCGCACCATGGCAGCACCGGCGCTCCCAGCATTACGGATTCAACCCCAGTTGCTGCACGGCGGCTGGTGGGGGAGAAGGAATGGCCCCACCCCTGATGGGGACATCGCCGGGGAACGCCGAGGCACCGGCTGAGCGCCAAAATAAAACCCGCATTGTCTGAGAGCCGCCACTTTGCCACCGGCAGCCCGGCATCGGCGGTGGGTGCGGGTCACCAGCACTGCGAGCACCCGCCACCAACTGACCCTCAGATGCAGAAGAAAAGAGAAACAGCCCCCCCCAACCCCACCCCACTCAGGAAACATCATTTTTTTAAAATCCTAACATGGAGGCAATAAAACCCGGCGACCACGGGGCACCTTGACCCCCTGCTCCCGGCGAGGAGCCCTTTGTGGAGCATCACAATGTTCTCACAGAGGCAGGTGGCGGGATGCACCGGGTGGATGGGTGGAGATGCCGACACGCGCAGACAAACCCACGCGACCCTCAACGCGTGACCCCCGCCCCAAGCCCCCCACTGAGGGCAGCACCGTGGTCCATCGGGGCCGGCGTGCTGCTCCCACGGAGCCGCGGCGACGCGAGGCTGCACGCGGTGGAGCGCCCGCTCGCGCCCTGCATGCTAATGAGCAGCGCCGGCAGAGCTGCGCCAATTAATTGCTGGAAGTATCTGTTAACTTACCAAATGGGGAGCCGTGGTGCCAAATTGGAGGGCAGGGTTTCGTAGCGCGGTAGCGACACGGAGCTCCCGGCGCCCGCCGGTCTCCGGGCGGCAGGAACGGCTCAACTACAACAGGGCAGGTGATGGCAGGAGCCAGACCCGCTTATATTTTTTTATTTAAATTTTCTTTTTTTTTTTTTTTTTTTTCTCCTTGAGCTCACGTAGCATTTAGGGTCACATGCTGCCGTGAGCATCGGTCGGCACCGTCACGTGCCCAGGGTCAGGGCTCACGTGACGAGCAAACCTGATGAAGTGCCACTACGACCCATTTCGCGTCGACCCTAAAAAACTTAGTTGTAAAAACCTAATTTACAGCGCGCTAATGAAAGAATTAATTTTTGAAGTAGGCTTCTAACCTTTAGAGCCAAATAATTTCGTGGGGGAGGGGGTGGCGGAGTGAGAGATGGGAACGAAATGCCAAGATTTCGATGAATATTTAATACACCCTCCGCGCTCCTCATAAGCTCCTGCGCCTTGGAGCCGTGCCAGCGCCATTTGAATACCATCCTTTGTTAATAACTAAATTGACGCCTCTGTTGCTATTCGGTGTTTGCGGCTCTATCAAGCTGTAATCTGTCACAGCGAATACGGGGGGGAAGCATAACTCAATGAGCGCCCACCCATCCCCGCCGCGCCGCCCGGACAAAGCACAGGGCTGGTCCCGCAGCCCCGCGGCACTGCGGCGCACAGGGTGCTCCCCTGCCCCTCCACCCGAACGCAGACCTTAGCACACATATGTGCATCCATGCTAATACCTGTATGTATACATATATATATATTTATGGGTTTTTTCCATCTGGAATTATTGGCAGGATGCAATGGAAGGCTCGTTCCTGCCATATTAAATGCAGAATTTTGTATTATTTGAAATTTTCAAGCGATTCTGTGAGTAAATGCCTTTTCCCGCTGCTGCCTGACCCCACCCCTCTGTCGACACCTGCGGGACCCGCTCACACTATCAGCAAGGACGGAGAGTGTCACGACATTCCCACGTGGAAGGGCAGGACACAGGGACCACAACTGCCCTGGGGGGCCAGACCTGGCAAAGGGGGGGGATGTCGTAATTGGGAAAAGGAGCAGGGTGCAGACCAGCCCCACCCCTGCTGGGCATCCATGGGCTGCAACTGAAAATCTCCTTCTGCATGCATGTGGACACACACATCAGGTAAATAAACAAATAAATAAATAAGAAAATTCCCCCTCTGACAGTCGAGCACTACGGCAAAAATGGAAATCTCGTCTCTGCAGAGAGGAGCCGGGCACAGCCCCGTTCCTGCGTCAGGGCTGGGTCTGCGTGCCGACAGAGACACCGAGGCTGCCACGGGGCACCGGGTCCCTGGTAGCTCTCCTTTCTTCACAATTAGTTTAACTAATTGGGCAACAGCTCCAGCATAATTCACTTGATTCCCCTAAACCATTAATTATTCTGCATTCAGGACAAACATGCTCTGCAGTTTGCTGCACGCGGCATGCCGGCAGCTTCATTGGCATTCCCGGCACACAGCAGCCGCTGGAAACCGGGGTCTGCGGCTGTGCCGGGCTCTAATGAACTGCGGCGAGGGAACGCTCGATTGGCCCCGCGCCGGAGGAACGGGGGGAAGAGACAGAGGAGAAAAACCAAACCCAATTTTCATTTCGAATTAGATCAGCCGCATGCACGGCAGGGAGATGGCGGCTCCTGCGCAGGGGCGCTGGGTGGCTGCGACTCCCGCTCCCAGCGCGGTGCCGGCATGGGGTGCGAGCAGAGCACCGGCCAGCACCGTGCTGCACATGGGGGCCAGCGCCTCATCTCTGTCAGTGGGGTGAGCTCGGATTGGGGGGTGAACTGGTGTGTGCTGCTGCTGCAACAGGCACTTGCTGCGGATCCTGGAGCGGCACAGGGGGCTGCAGGCAAGATGGCGGCTCAGGCAATGGGGAGGGGATCAGTGCCGGCACCGTCAAGCTCTGAGCAGCCAAAAGGGGTGGAAAACCTCTGGGATCAGGCACCTCGGAGCTCTTACTGCCAGCTTGGCCCATGGTCTGATGGTTGGTCCTTCCCTTTGTCACTGGCTGTAGATCCCACCCCAGGGAGGCTCGCTCCCATCCACTCCAGCTCAGCCCTGTCCCCATATTGTCCTCTCCAGCCTAGCTCTGGCTGGCCAGCCCACGGAGAAAGCTCAGCTGAGGAAGGACACAGCTGGTGTCACGGCCATGCTGCCAGCATGGGAAAGCACGTGCATCCCCTCACCTTCCTCCAGTGCACCATGAAACCCCACAACAGGCTGTGGCACCAAGCGCCGCAAAGCGCTTCTCGGGTTGTCCCCAACACACGGAGCTGTCCCTCCTGCTGCCACCTGCTGAGATCACATATGAGTGTCTCCTTGATGCTCGAAGGCCCAGGAGAGCCGGATTTAACAACTCTGGTGCTGTCAGCATGGAGGTGGTACAGGAGGAGGCAGAGCCCTTGGTGTGGGCTGCCCAGGTTGCTGCTCACACCCTCTCTCCATGCGTGGGCTGTGGGTGGAGCAGGAGCTCCTGCACTGGTGCAGGTCTGCAGCCCCTGTCCTAATGCTGTGGCTGGGATGCTCTGGATGCGGCGGATGCAACCAAAAACCCCACGGGCTCCTGTGCAGCCCACACCTTCACCCCGGGCAGCTGCACCAGCTTGTCAGGCTGCAGCCTCTGCCCCACACCTGGCTGCTTCGACAACATCCCACACAGCACCCTGGCCTCTTGCTGGAGAGCCATGGTATCACCAGGCCTCCCATGCCCACCAGGCCGCCCGCTCTGCCTCCCATCCCTGGGAGAGGTGACACCTTCCCACACCTGCCTGCACCCTACGGGCAGGTCACCACTGGTGTCACTCCAAGGGTGAGTGAAGGCCAGGGTAGAGGTGACACAGTGGGCAGCAGAGTGGGGCGTGGGAGACACGCGGTGACACGGGCATGGCGGTGACAGCGGGGACGTCTCACCTACCTGCTCTGCCGGTGGAAGGGGAAGGAGCGGAGCGTGTCCTCTGCTCCGTGGGGAGAGGGGGCCTTGCGAGCTCGGCCGGTGCTGCCCCTGCACGAAGCAACCCGGGCGGCTGCTGGGTACCGGCTCATTCGTGGAGGCGAAAGGGAGCGGCCGGCTGGAGACCCGGCATTTTCAGGCGCTTCTCTTCCCTCCCGGTACTGACGAAGGAGCGCCCGGCTTCATCTGTCACTCCGGCACTGCCGCACTCAGCCGTAGGCGCCGAGTTATGTCCTTGAGACACAGACCGATGCCATCTGGGCAAAATGCCACGAGATCCCTGGAGACCGGGGAGTATCGCGCCGCATCCCAGAGCCGCACGGAGCGCTGAGCACGCCGCCACGATCAACAAATATTAACTGCTTTGTGGCTGGGGTGGAGCGCGGGAGCAGGGAGTGTGTGGGGGGACGGTTTGGTGGGGAGATGCAGGGCTGGCACATTGTTAACCCTGTGCCATGCATCCCTCCCGTGCCCTCACTGGGGGGCAGTGGGCAGGTCTCTGTGGGGCTGGCAGCACACAGAGAGGTGATGCACCTCGAGGCTACAGGACACAGATGATCTGAGGCCCCTGTCTGGGCCTCCCTCCACACCTGTGAATGCTGTGCCCTGGGGGGTTTCACAGCTCTCCTACCATGCTGTCTGGGCACACGGGGCTGCCTGAGCATCCCCTCCCTGCAGCTGCCCCACAGGCAGTGGCCATGGGACACCCACGGAGGGGAGGTCATCCAAGGGATAAGTGCACCAGTTGCCTGGTCATTGGGGAATCAAACACCCTGAGCTGCCAGGAGAAAGAGGCACCCAGTGGGTCTGTCCCCACCCACAGGGCTGTCCCCAGGCAGCAGGGAAGGTACCCCTGCTCCTCCTCACCTCTGCGTGGCAGATATCCTGCTTGGTGCCAGCTGAGCTGCTGCCACACAACCCCACGGCCACAGGTGACCAGCAGACACAGGCACAGAGAAGCAGCTCTGGCACACAGGTCTCCATCCAGCCACGGGGAGATGGAAAGAAAAGCAAACGAGGCACCGAAAACGAAGGAGAGGTGAAACCATTCAGCATAGAGGGATCACAGGCGCTTCTCCCTGGGGAAGGGGCAATGCCAACAGCTCTGCCAGCATCCCTTACCTTAGGGACAGGGTGGCTGCCGGAGCTGGGGAGCTGCCACTGCACGAGGCAGGGTGGGTTTGCACGGACACCTGCTCCCTTACTCCCAGGAGACATCCAGGATGAGCAATCCTCCCTCACTTAGGGAGCATAAACCCCGCGCTGGGATCCACTCCGGAGCAGCCACCAGCGAGGCCAGCAGCTGCACAGCCGTGTGCTGAGACCTCTTCCTCACAGAGAGTTTTGTTGCTTGGCACCAAAACTTCAGTAGGAGATTTTTACAGCTGCTGCATCCTCCCCCCTTCTTTGGAAAGGAAAAGCTCCAGGGAAAAGCTTGCTCCCACTGCCTGCAACGCGGGTGCCAAGCACTGACTGGAGAACAGACTCAAACACGGTGTCTGGCGAAGCAGAGCACACACAGCTGCCGTGACAGCCAGGACCAAGACGAGACGTGGGCTCATCCTGCACCCACTGCTGCATGATGGGACCAACCAACCACCCCAGCTCAGCCTCAGGCCACCACCCTTCACAGCGATTCCCACCATCAGCCTCTCCAGAGCCAGTCACTATTTGCATCCATCAGGGAACTGCAGCCTGGTGCAGCCCAGAGGAGAGAAGACCTGAGACCCCCTCGGCTGCCAGAGCCTGTGCTGGACATCCCAGCAGTGCCTGTTCCCTGCCCGCAGCCTGTGGCCTCGGGTGCAGCACCCCTCGTTCTGCGGGGCCACAAGGGTAAGTTACAGCACCAGGTAAGTTACACCCATATTTTATAAAGGAGAAAATTCAATATTTGAGGGAAGAAAAGTAATGCAAGCTAAGCAGTAGTCCTGGGAATCCTAAGGACACTTTGGGCTCCAGAAGAGCCGTTACTCAGAGCAGGTTGGTGCAATGTCTGTGGTACTGAGCTATGGCTGAGGCAGACCCCACTCACCCTTTAACACATCAGTTCCGTTTTATGGGCTGGTTTGTATCAGCTTCTCCTTTTGTTTACAAACTGGAGCCCTCCCTGGGAGCAGACAGAGCCCTCCCTGGGAGCACAGGGATCCTCTGCTCAGAGCCTGCCAGAGCTTTGCAGCCAGCTGCCCTCACCTGGGACCAAAGTGGCACAAAAGGCTGGCACAGGGGTGCCCGTGGGAGCAATCTCAGCTCCTGACACCCCAGCCAGCTGCACCCCAAACCAGAAGCACTCTGTTCCTTCTTCAGAGCCGACGCCTGCCCTGAGCTCCCCCATGAGACCGCTTAAAATCGGACTTCAAAAAGCAGCCCTGTGCTGTCCTCACCCAGAAGTCCTTTCCTCCCTCAACACCCCACACTGGAGACCTGGACACCAGTCTGGCACTGGATGGGTGAGGTCAGAGGTGGGGGGTGCAGCACGTGCATGCCTGACTGGTCCTGGGTGGTCCCACCGCTGCAGGGACAGCTGTCGCAGCACCACAGGCAAGGACCTGCTGGGGACCCCAGACAAGTCCCAACTTTTGGCCCTGCACAACCTCTGTGCAACAGGGACTTGGGTCTGTCTGGGGGTGGGTAATCCCCGGGGGGAGACAAGGGCCACCCCCACCTGGCTGGGGCTTTACGAAATGGGCCCTCTTGTCCTTTGCTGTGAGAATGAGCTGGGGGGGAAAACGCTCAGGTTGAATGAGGGAAGGGGACCAGAGCCTTTAGGTTTCTCCAATGCTCCCTGCTGCTCTCATGGCTGGCTGGCTCAGCTCCTGTGGAGCTACTCCCCTGGAGCTCTGTGCTGCCCCCACCCTGGGACCCCTCCTCCCATTCGGTCCCAAAGGGTCTCAGGGGAGGCAGAGCTGCAGGTTGGCACCTCTTACCTGTTCCTCTCCGCTACCGAGATCCCTGGTTACGTTTCCCTGGCCATGATTTGCCAATTCTTCCATTACCTACATCGAAACACAACATGAACTCAGCTGGAGCATGGCAGGTCTCTCCTCATCACCAGCCACCCCAGAGGCTCTGCAGCCTGCAAAGTGCCTAGAGGGTCCCACGGGGGTGCAGGGCTGCCCCCACCCTCGAGTAATGAACCTCTCATCCTTAGGCAAGGAGGAAAAGCAGCAGCAACACCCCAAAGCCTGACCTCAGTAGCTCACTGGTCAGTGGTAGCACAGGTTTGACCAGGCCAAAACTTGGCAAGGTGAGAAAAGCATTTTCTGACCAACCCCGAGCATTTATGGGTGCTCCCCACTGTGGGAAGCTGCTGCCCTACTCCCAGCAGCTCGGCCTGAGCATGGGCTCAGGTTGTACCCGGCTGTGGCCAGCACAGGACATCGCCAAGCTGCCGAACCCCCCGCCTACCCGGGCCCTACGAGAGAGAGCGATGCCAGCAGAAGGGATTTCACTGAATCTCCCCCAATTAGAAGGGTCTAGAAGCCCAACAGTTCTGCACTTACTCTCAGACCGGCACTTGAGGCGAGAGGTCTCTTCCCCCTTGCTCGGCACTTCACATCCCAGCGTTACATGCTAAGGCAGAAGAAGTGAGGCGTTAGGACCGGGCCCAAGGGACGGGGACACGCGCCCTGCATGGATCCAAGGGCTCAGGGGGCCTGGGCAGTGACATGGGGACCCCCTCTCTGCCCCACCCCCAGCAAGGCTGTGTGCAGATATCTGTCTGTCCAGCCAGAGAGGCCACTTCCCCGTTCCACCACCTCCCCAGCACAGCAGCACCCGCTCCTCCCTGCCCTGCCCATCACTGAGGCTGAGGATCGGGCACATGGAGGGTTTGCCACAGCCCAGGAAGGAACCGCTGCATACAATTAAAATGTACATCCAGTTAATTACTGGTAATAATGTATTTCCCTCTCCAGTACAGGCTTTTAGCAAAGCTTTTGCTGAGGACAGCAAAGCAAAACGCTTTGTTTCCATTAGTTTTTTTTTTTTTAAATGAAAAAAGACTAATTTGTCTTAGCATGACACCAAAAGCCAGCGAAACACTCGGGCTCCAGCCCGCGCTCACTAACAATATCTTTGCAGTCACATACCAAGGAGATTCAATTATCTGTCAGAACATGTCCCAGAGGCATTTAGATAATTGCAAACATAAGTACAAAATCTGCCCCTAATTATTAAAGAAATACCAAATAAGGAGGCTGAAGGACAGGAAAGCAGCGCTACCGGGTGCAAAACCAATTCACACGTGCTGGAAGGGATGGGGTGCACAGGGGTGCGTCTCCGCGATGCCGGGAGAGCCCCAAGGCTGCTGAGCAGGGGAAAGGCACTGCAGCCCCTCACCCAGGGCAGGGCAGGGGGGCTGAGGGGTCAGCAGTGCTTACTGCCAGGGAGAAAGTCCAGCAGCGAGCTGCCTGCACAAATCCAGCTGGACTGAGCGATGAAATGGTCCCAAGGGCAAAGTGAGGGATGGGGATGAGGATCCCCAGCACCGCAGCTTGAAACACACCTTTGGGTGAGCCCCAAGCCCCGTCCCTGGGGCAGCCCTGGGCTCCGGTGCTCTCAGGGGTCCTGCACACACCGAACATCCCGGTGGGATTTACCACCTTTTATGCTTTGATTTCCTTTGTATTTTCTTTAGAACCATGTCCTCTTTGCATCAAGATTTTGGGAAGCAGGAATTCCCTGAGGGGAGATTCAGGAGCAGGGAGACACTGGTGAAGCCACTGGAGGTGGCTGCACCCTTCCTGCCTCCCTCCCCTTCCCAATTACCTTTTGCACAAGGAGATGCAGAGACAAGAGCTGTGTTTGGTGGTACATGCGCTGACATTTCTGCTACCTACCCTGCAATAGCAGCAATTACACTGAATATAGGTCACAAATGATTGTCGTTGAATATTCAGCAGCTTGAATCGGAAAACAGTCACATACAAATAGATGGTTTTTCCTGTCTCCTCTGTGTAATAGCTACAGATTTCCTTCCAATATGCCAGACAGCAATAGCAGAAGCGTACAAGATGCTCATTAGACAACATCAAAACGTACATCAGAGCTCCAGCTCATCCCACACGGAGGAGCAATCCCGACCAGGGAGGAACCCGCTGCTTCACTGCAAACACACTTATCCCAGGCTCTGGTTTTCTTCGGAGCTTTCCAAAGAAGAGGTGCTTCAATGAGCCAGTGCAGGGCTGCGGCCTCGAGACTCCCAGTACCTTCCTACCTGCTTGTTCCCATCAGCCTTCCCGACCTGGCTGGGCCCTCGTGGTCCTCGGGGACACAAAAAGGGCCCCATTGTCAGAGAAGGATCCCTCTAAGTCGGATGCTGAATTGAGTAGAGGCAGGATTTCTGTTGGGGACCGTCCTGCTGCCCTGCCCGTGGCACACTGGACAGATTGGAAAGCCCAGGTGACCTCTGCTCACCCAGCCCAGCCGAGCGCTGGGGGGTCAGGTCACTGGACCCACATCCCCTACCTGGCTCTGTCCCGAAGCACAAGATGGCAAAGCATCAGCGGGAGGTGGGATGTTGCAGCTGTTAAGAGAATTGAAAAAAAAGAACGAAAACCGGCCCCACAGTGTGATTTGAAAGGAGAACATCTGCTTGTAAGTCCGTACAACCGCTGGATACTGCTCCTGTCTGTATTACAGACTGCTTTTCATCCCTGAAGGTTCAGCTTTCTTCCCACCAGCCTTCCAAGTTCAGCCCTTTATCCTTGAGGTGTGTGCAGATGCTCTTTGGATCTGCTCTCCTTTGTCTCACAGGCTCCTCAGGACACACAGGGGTCTGACTGGCTGCAGGACGCCCACACCAGAGACCTTCAGCCTGCTGGGCTCCAACAAGAAATTTTAACAGTGTGTTGGACACCACACTAAGCTCCCTCTTCCCCCTCCCCACTGCCATCCCTTAGCACAGAGCTGCACTCCCGGCCCAGGAAGGAGCAGGAGCACAAGCAATGATGCTCCACGCGACGCCAAGCCGAGGGGCTTGGAAGGAAGCCCATGTTTGAGGGCTCCTAAAGGGAAAGCAGCTTCTCCTTGACAGTGTTTTGGCAAAACCAGGGTTGTTTAAATAACAACAGTTTCTTCAGTCAAAGTAAATAATAATTAAGTAAACCCAATTAAAATCAGGCACGCTCCAAAATATTCTCAGAAGCAGCTGAGCATTTGACTCTGCTCCTCACAGGGGCAGCACAGGCTCCTTTCAGAGCTGGAGGACTCGGTGGGCAGGGGATGTGGCCAGTGACCACCAGGCACCGGGGCTGGGCACGGCACTCATGCAAGTGGCTGGAGCCGAAGGCTGCAGGGGGCTGCAGGGGGATGGGATGGGGGAGCCTCTGCCTCCTCCCCACCTCGGGGCTGTCATGTATACGCCCATCTCAGCTTCTCAGGGTGGTTTGCTCCTGGACCCCAGGGTCAGGGACAACCCCTCTACAGGGACAGCCCCAGTGCCCAGGGATGAGCCCCGAATGCAGCCGTCTCCGCTGGGCTTGGGGCTGCAGACCGGAGTAGGGGACGCGGGGAGAGCGTGCAGGTCCACGAGGCTCACAGCACCGAGCAGGATGTATGTCAAACAGAACATAATTATATCTCTGCACCAACTATTTTTTCCACCATGTCCTCATTTCCATGCCACCCTTAAAACAATGCAGAGTGTTTTCATCTGCGACACAGGAGTATTTGATGTGCTCAGGCATCCTTTTGTGACAAAGGCTCTCTCCTTTCATCCACATAATAACAATAACACAAAAAATAATGAAATCAAGCTCTTTTTGAGCATGTCCTTAAAAAGCCCAGGCATTCTGAAGAGATGCCAAGGCGTTCCTGAGCTGCACTCAGAGCGGGGCTGTGGGCAGGAAGCCTCCTGCCTCATTTAGTCTCTGCTTTGGTTCTCAGCTTGCAGAAAATTGATGAAGGCTGCTGGCTTGAAACTACAGACGTCACACACGTTTGCAGACATCTTTATTTATTTTCCTGTGAAAGCGTCACGATGTGTCTATGCTGGTGGCAACGCTGAAAACAAAACAGAAAAATCTCCCACCTCCAGCAGACCCCGACCCAACGAGCTGCAGGGGCGATGCCAGAGCTGGCTGCCCCACAGCCCTCAGGCAGGGCTGACCCACACAACCAGGGACCACTGAGGCCACGGGGCTGAGCCCTGAGTGGCAACCGATGCCAGGAGGGCAGACACCGCTCACACCCACGGCCGTGCAAAGGCAGATCGCATTCAACCCTCGCTTGGCCTCGCCTTTACCAATCAACAGTCAGCAAGCATGACAAATAATTGTTTGCAGCTGTCATTAGCTGAAAACAAGGCAAATCTGCATATGCTTAATCTTAATTAGGCAGGCTTGGCAAGGAGCCCTTGCTCAGTGCCACTAAACAACTATTTCGCTCACAAAAGGGCGACAAAAGCCCAGGCGTGCGCACACACACACAAAACATGGATGGAAAAACCGCCTGCAAATGCCTCATCCTGCCCCAGCCCAGGGAGGGAAGACGGAGCGGGAGGGTCCCCAGCCAGAGTGTCCCCATCCTGCCTCCCCCAGTGCAGCCCAGCCCGGGTGGGATGTACGACAGCGGACCTGATAGAAATTAAAGCCGAGGAATTTCACCGCCAAATGCGCCGTTGCTAATTATTCAACCCTCGTTTACCTCTTGAAGGAGCAGGCGCTGACCGACCTCGCGGAGGCATTTCCACTCGAGGAGGAGAGGACGCTTGGAGGGACCGGCCAGCACAGGCTCTGCCAGGCGTGGAGCTGGAGTCGGGCTTTGAATTCGTGAGCGAAGCCCTCGCTGCGTGGGGAGGGAAACCGGGTCACGGGCTCGGCAGCGAGCTCGTTCGGCCCCTCGTGCCCAGCAGTGACGTCAGCCCCACGGCTGCACCGGCACCAGGTGTCCCCCGCAGTTCAGCAAACACAGCCGGAGTCCCGCTGGGCACCCCGTCCTTCACGCGGCATCTTCTTCCTCATCGTTCTCCTCCAAAACCCTCCCACTGTCTCCCCTGCCCAGACGAGCCTGGCACGACCCAC
This sequence comes from Heliornis fulica, assembly GCA_013399135.1. Classification (NCBI taxonomy): domain Eukaryota; kingdom Metazoa; phylum Chordata; class Aves; order Gruiformes; family Heliornithidae; genus Heliornis; species Heliornis fulica. The sequence goes on from VXBZ01003951.1 coordinate 376,146, forward strand.
TGGGGCGTTATTTTGCTGTAGGAGCACAGCCGTGACGGGTTGGGAAAGATGCCACCATCCCCTGCATGCTGTGGCACTGGGGACACCTACAAGGGCACTGGGGTTCACCTGGCACTCCTGACACACTAGTGCCACATGCCCACACACCCACCCTGAGTCTGGCACTGCCAACTCCAGCGTTGCACACACCGAGCCAGGGAAGAACAAAGTCATGTGAGCCTCAAGTTGGTGCCCTGAGCCCGCAAGCTCTAACCCTGGTGTTGGTGCGCGGCAGAGTGAGCGGAGTCACCAGCACCCTGAACCCTCGTGGCAGGGTGGAAGAGGGTGGTCACCAGTGGAAGAGGGTTTAGGTGGACTGGAGGTGTCACATCAGCATCTGTGTAAGAAGACGTAAAGTCAGACCAGGAATGGGAAAATACGTTTCCTGCAAAGAAACACCACACTGATGGGAAACAAAGAAGATGCCCTGGAGAAACCTCCCCGAGATGAACAGGCTGATCCCAAGACCCGTGGGAGGGGGCTTGGCCCCTCTACCCCCCAGCATCCCAGATTGCCTCTCCAGACTGGGTCAGTGGGAAGGTGGTGCTTGCATCCAGTTGAGGCAGCCAGCCAGGTTGGAGCCCTTGCTGTGGTCACAGGTCCATCTGGGGCTGGTTTGGTAGAGCAAAGCCAACAACAATGGGACTGCACATTGCTAGGGAAGCGGTGCAGTGCTGGGAGTGGGCTGCAGGTAAATGCTTGTGGAGCCACCAAATATTTAGTAAAAAAAAAACTCAACAAGGTGATCTTGGACAAAAGCAAGCCCGTGACTTCATAAGCAGGTGCCTCCCTGAACAAGGCAGCAGGAGGTGCCTGTGCTGGCACTGCGGTGCCTAATTGTATGTTTTATCAATCCACACCGTATTCTGCACAGAAGGGAATTAAAATAAGGCTGGGAATCATCAAAACATTTCACTTTTAATTGAAATTGACTCCAGGATTATACATTAGGGAGGCTAAATGAAAGACATTACACCCAAGCAAACTACTCTACCTGCTGTCTTTAAGGAACCGCTGTGTGCCAGCACCGCGCGGCCCCGGCTCTGCGCCGCGATCGGTGCAGCTGCGGGCTGAGCACTCAACACAAGCCAACAAAGTCTCACCAACAGCTTTAGCTCAGCAAAAGCACAGAGGTTGGAACATTTAAAGCAGAAACCTCACAGTGCTTTAAATAACCGTAATTAACATCTTCGATGCAAGAGGTGAAAAACTAAGAGTTGACAGATAACGAGCCCATGGCTTCTCTTGTTTGGCATCCAGAGAGAGAGAGAGAGAAATCCATCTGCAGATGTTTAAAGCATTAAATGCATTTCAGAAGAGATGGTGACCGCTGTATTATTTTACTCTGCCCTCCTGTGTAACACATTTTCCAGCTAGAGAGGACCAGATTAATGGGTGGTTCGGGTGAAGGAGTGCATTGTGCTGCCCGCAGCCCACCTGCAAGGACCACAGCCCCAGTAGGAAACAGAGATAAGAGGTGTTATCTTCATAAAATATTTCCTATCAGATTATATGTACAAATAATGTGAGTGCACCGATGGGGCAGTGGCAGCAGGTGTTTGGGACAATAGAAACAGATACGTGAAAATGAGATGTGGGATTCTGAATGGGGAGTCACAGAGTCACAGAATGTCAGGAGGTGGAAGGGACCTTGAAAGATCATCTAGTCCAACCCCTCTGCCCGAGCAGGATCACCTAGATTAGACCACACAGGAACATGTCCAGATTGGTCTTGAATGTCTCCAGAGAAAGAGACTCCACAACCTCTCTGGGCAGCCTGTCCCAGGGCTGTGTCACCCTCCCAGTGAAAAAGTTCCTCCTTATATTCAGATGGAACTTTCTATGTTCCAGTTTGGAACCATTTCCCCTTGTCCTATCACTGACCAACACTGAGAAGAGCCTGGATCCATCCTCCCGACCTCACCCTTTACATATCTATAGACATTAATGAGGTCACCCCTCATTAGTCAGGACCACATCCCTTCTGGAGTTACAGGCATTCGGTACCTGCTCGGAGCGGGAAAGTCTGAGCTGTTTCTCCTGTTTCTCACGTATTTGATTCTCTGACATTATCACAGAAGATTTAATCAATAGTGTTGCTGAAAACTGTATTACAAATAAAATATTAAAACCTAGTTCAGCAATATTTTCTCCAGGCCCGTTAAAACAATTTAAAGTACTGGCTGCGATTCCGGTTGAGATGTAAATGGCAACAGTCTGAACAGAATCATTTGCAAAGTGAGACTTAGGAGAAAACATGGACCTTGCACACCAGCTCCACAGACACAAGCGTTTCGGGGGCTGACTCTGCCCCAGCAGGTTCTGGTGGCATTCACAACACTGCTGAGATTTCTGTAGCTGCCTCCTCAGAGGAACCCTGTAAGCCCAGGAATTGCTCATGCAATGCAGTTCCACAGTTGCAAATGATGCTAAATAACTGAGAAATTAAACAGCAAATGGAAGAAGGCCTAAAACATCCCAAACAGAACCTCTGGCCATGTATAACTTTGGTTCACAATCACCAAGTTGTTCCAGTGAATTTTACCAGCTCCAGAGACCAATCTCAGATCATTTCAGCAGAATTATTTCATTTGTGAGTGAGGGCAGAGCTGCCCTGCCTGGTTGGAGAAGCTGTGTCTGCCCTTGCTGGTTGAAGGAGACCAGCGCTTAGTCGGCAAAACCAACACCTTCTGTTGGTAGAGCCCAACGCATCGTGTGATCGTAAGTCATTTCTTTGTTCAGGTGGGAACTGCCCATGCCCACAGCAGAGGAGCTCAGGACCAGGGCATGTAGCCTGATGTGCATAGGGACCCCCTGATTACCCAGCAGCCATGGGTGGGGACTGCTTCCCTGCCAGAGATGGGGACTGTGCCTGGTTGGGCCACTTTGTAGACCACAAGCCATAGTTGGGTGCTGATGGGGCAGTGGGGCCCTAGAAACAAGCCAGGTTGGGGGGTCAGGACTGCCACATCCCCACCAGCCCTCTCTGTGGGGCTAGAGGAAGAGCTTTGCCCCAGAAGCACCGTTCTCCATGCCTCCACATGCCTCGACCTCCCAGAAGCTGGTACCCCAACACCCCACAGCCACCACCCTGCCAGCTGAGCACAGCTTCCCCATGAAAGTCCTGGATGAATCATCTGAGAGCTGGAGAGCAGGTGAATCTGTCTTCCAACTGGTCATGAACTTTACTGTGTGTTTCTTGAATGAGTTAATTACTCATCAACTCCGGGCAAGAGTCCAGCTCCACTCCCCAACCCCAGCGGGACCCTCGCTGCCATCACGCAGCAGAGCGGCTCTGTGAGAGCGACGCTCCCAAAGCTGGCAGAGTCCTAATTGCTTCCACCAGCCCCCACCACTGAGCACCGCTCTCCCTTTTTAATTAGGGAGCCTCCTTCCCCCGAAAGGTGTGCTCCACCACCAGCTCAGCCAGCATCCCCCAGCCCAGTGGGACTCCTGAAAGCTCCAGGCCTTGATTAGCTCTTTCTTTTAATTAGTCTCCTTCAGAGGTGTTGCCTCCTTCAACCTTGGGCTGCCTTTGTTTTCTCTTCCTGACCTGTTAACTGAACCTGGGGTGCAGCAGCTGCCTCCCCCCGATGATGGGCTGGTGCCCAGGAGGCAGCGACCCTCCTAACCCCCCCTCACCAGCCACCAAGACTGGAGCAGACCCTCCAGCACCCAGACCTGCTCCTCTACCAGCTGTCCTCAGCCAATCCCCACATGAGCTATCACACTCCAAGGCTGCCCATCACCCGCCCCACACCCTGCGCCAGCCGGGTTTGGCTTATCAGCTGCTGTGCTCATGCTGGATCCATGCTGAGGGCATGGCTAAGCTCACAATATGATTTTATATTAAAATTCTTCCCATGGAACACAGTTGCAGGTCAATGATGCAAAAAAGTGCATCTCCATTAATCTCATTTCAATATAAAACCCAAACTCCACAACTTGCTAGGCAAGAACACAAGAAACAACTTGGGGACCATTTCTTCAAAAGCTGTGATTGCTGCCTGACACTTGGGTCAGTCAGGAACTTAAAAAGCCCAGTAACAAACCCTACAGCCTTGGAAGATGCCTGGCTGCAGGAACAAGTAATTCCCTCCTTCCACAAATACCAGTATTTGATCTACTGATGAGAGCAGGGTTAGTTTCCATCTCAGGGTGGAGAACATCTCACAGCCAGGATGGGTACATGGAGTACATGCTGGTTTAGTCCCTCAAGCAAACCTAAAGGTTACTACAGAACATAGCTGGTGTGGTGACTTACCCACGTGGCAACATGCCCCAGGGACCACGAGGTCCATCGAGCCCCTGGCAGCCAGGCGCCTCCCACCCAGAGCGAACCTCACGACTGCGTGGACTCGGACCCTCTATGGCTGACTCTCAGCATCAGGGTTTGCAGCTTACGCGGGACTGAGGACTGACAGCACAGAACAGGGTTCTCGGTCTTCAGTTACCCAAACTGCAGCGCAGGTATCCCAGAAGCTCCTTGGATTTCTCTGCAGGCCGGGGTAATTCGGGATTTTGCACGCTGCAGTTTCATCAATCCTGTGAGCCACAGCTGCAAATTGCCCATTTCAGTCTCTGGGGCAGAGCAGACACCCAACACGTTCGTGTCCATCCCCTAAGGAAGGTACCCTTGTGCACATCCCCTAACCACCCCCCCTTTTCTCTGGTCATTTCCCATCAGACAATACAACTCAGAAGCCCACCATCACCCTGGTCACACCTCCCAAGCCATCTCCAACCAGAGCAGCTGGCAGGTGTCAGGAACTGGGCTCACAAGACCCCGCTTGTCCCAGCACCATGCTGAGCTCCCAGACCTCTCGGCATACAACTGCCTTGTGCTGAGTGCAGGAGGGTCTGCAAGTGCTGCCAGGATCCAGCCCAGCCCCTTACCACCCTTACTGACCACTGGTACCGAGGCCAACCCTAAGCTTCCCTTCACGCACCTCATGCTCAGCACTTCCACATCAAAGCCCTGGATTCATCCCTGCCCCACGGAGCACCCCAGCTGCTTGGCCACAGCGAGACATTCTCACACCCCCCCCAGCTCCGCCAGCCTCTTGTTCCTGGAGATGTAGGGAATGATGTGACTGTCAATCTCCAGGCTGAGGGCAACACCTCCAGACCTACAACTGCCTGGGCAAGCCCACAGCATCATCTATACCATTGCCACCATCCCAGAGCGGTTTCCACTTGTAGTGGCTTCACCTTCATTTTGCAGACCCCACGTGTGTGCAACAGGAGAGACACCCTCAGCCACACATCGGCCTCTTGCCCTTTACGCAGAGTGCCGCAGCGCTCACAGCCATGGCAGCACCACCGCAGCACGCAGCCAGGTCTCACCTGCAGCAGATCTGACTTCTACCCCTGCTCTCACCCTGTTTCCACACAGTGCCGGGTCCTACCCTCATTCTTTATCTCAATGGTGACTGTTCTTCATCCCATTACCTCCTGTGTGTTCACACACTGTAAAAATTCGGCCAGATCTGCACTGATATTAGAATACATAAAGTAATGCACCTCCCAATTCTTCTCTTTCGCTCTGAAGGCTGGCACAGAGTTTGTACTCACCAGAGATGTACCACCATCCCCCAGTTCAAAAGCAGCACTCTGACTAGTTCCCTTACTACTCAGGCCCAAGTTTTGTCAGAGCATTGTTGAACACACTGTCTCCTTTAGCCCGTGATCCTTTCTCCTGCTGAACTGCATGCCCCTAACCCTGGTTACGATCAACCTTTCCCAGTGAAGACCAAGCAGAACGTTTACCAATTACCCTTCCAACCACTTAATACATTATCCCACACCTCAAACCCTCTCTTCATTCCCACACCATTCCTCCATTTCATAGGACACCCTGTCATCCACCTCAGGACAGTCTGACCACATACACTGGGATTTTCAAACCACCTTCTCCTGCCTGAGCCTTTCCAGCATAACAGTTGCTGCCTCTCGGTAGGGCTGAACCGTTCAGGCACATTCAGCCCCAGCTGAAGGCAGGAGCAGAGGTATGTTACCCCAGGGATCCATCATTACTTCCACAGAAAGCAAGAAGAAACATCCTAAATTTACTCACCAAGTTGACACCCACTAGTTTTGTCTCATCAGGACTCAAAGCTGATCTGGCTCTGTACACATTCCCTCGCTGGGGTCTAAACCATCACCACTGTACCTCACCACCTGAAAAGTGCTGCCAGAGCACCTACCCTCACCCAGAGTGCCCTGTTGGGACACATCCCTTTCACACTACTGCAGGCGTGGCATAAAACCTCAGGAATTCAGCCAAAAGGCTGGTAAACATGACTGTAACTAAACCCACCTATTCAGGCCAGCACGTAACTGCATTCCTGGTGTCTTCAGCTCAAAAAACTTGGGAAAATATCATCAGGAGAAACTCCCATGCGTGGAGTAAACTACATCCATGGGAGGCGAAAAATCATCAGTGATGCTGTTACAGCACAAGGTTATGTAACAGTACACAGTCTTCCCCAGTTTTGTAGAACTATTCCATAAATTTCCATGCAAGTTCAATAACTGTTCTAACCCTGACAATGAAGGTACTTAACCTGCTCCAACTCAAGTAAGAATCCCACCCCACCAAGTCCTAAATTTCCATAGGCTGAGGGACACTCACAGAGCGCAGTGCAGAAGAAACCTCCTGTTCTTGGCCTCACCTGCACAAGCACAGCACAGGCTGAGGGAGAGCCCAAGGCTACTGTATATAGCCCTCACCTGGTGTTTGGTGATGAGGTTTTCAGGCAGGTAAAATCATGAGTGGTTTAATTGGAAAGGCTCCTCTGTTTGGTGCAGAAGGCACCCACGTGAACCCACCAAGAACAAGCCTTGACATGGAAAGGTACAAAATACTGGAAGCAACATGCAGGACTAATGTTGGTTTCTTCTTCTTTGAACCATCAGAAGTAGGGGATGCCCATTCTCTAATCCAGGATTGAAAACATGAGCGTCACGCCCACGGAACAGAGATGAATTATCATTTTACTATTTCCACACTGCTAAATCCCCAGTAACAGTACCTACAAAAGCAGCACGTTTTGAACAAAAGTCTCCAAAAGCACAGAGCCCTGAAACACTTCCTGAATTTACAGTGCTTTCAAGTGGAACCCTTCTGGTGTAATCCCAGTACCACAGTTGAGAGCTTTCACTTCTGAGTCACGCCCTTAATGCACAAGGAGAAGCACTTCTTCCCATGCTGGCTTTCTGAAAGCTGAGCAACACCCACCACTGCCACTAATTTTTTTTCAAAGTCATATCTGTCTTAAAATTATCAAGATAATTAAGTTTACCTGTTGTAGATTTCCTAGCCTTGTTCAAAGCAGAAGGCTTCTAGCAAGCTGAGATTTCCTCTGCCAAGCCTCCCATCTAACAGAAAGGTCAGTTCTGTATGGTGTGGCACCACCGGATGAAAACACTAAGAATACAGCTTCTATTTACAAACCACAAACATCCTGGCAATCAGCATTGTTAAGAGACAACACAGATTACAGGGCATCTTAAAGAACACGTTTAAATGTTTGCTTTCTAAACCAGGAACAATGTTGAAATGCAACAGCTTACTCCACAACGTTATTTTAATACTGGCTGCTAACAGTGGCTGGTTTGGGGGCCATATGCTACCTTCTACAATACAAACCCAAGCCTACTTGGCACATGATGAAAGCACACATCTTGGCAGCACCTCCCCAACGTTGCATCAGTCCAAAGGTTTTATAGTCCTAGCAGTCTTTGCAAAAGGGAACCCGGCGACGTGTTATTTTCCATACGTGTCGGCTACCAGGTGGCATTTTTCTGTCACTACACTCTGCTTGTGTCCAGCCATCATTGGAAATCTCATCACATTGGATAGTTTACTGAAAACTTTTTATTGTAATCAAAAAGTGACATAACAGGGCTGTAATGTATTCTGCAAATCATTCTGCTGATATTTTATAACTGATACCAGCTTCTTCTGCCAGGCAATTAAAAAAAATTCAAATGTGAAAATTTTCACAGTACAGTAAATTCCACCCAAACTAATTAACGGTGGTTAAAAATAAGATGCCCCAGCAAAACCTTTCATGTTACATGGTCACAACTCACAATTCTGTACAAAATGTTCACTTTTATAAAGCTCTGATGTAAAAATCAAATAATCAAGCAGCAATATTTTAAGTGCAGCACAGGGTCTTTCATGTCATTATTTACAACGCTTGAATTCGTTTACATTTTAACAAAATTTAATACAGATGACTTAGGAATTAAGTCATTTTTTAAATTATCTGTCACCCTATGTAGTGACAGGTTTCACTTTTTGGTCATCTTTCTCTTTATCTTTGCTTTTCTTCGATTTTTTCTTCTTGTGTTTGTGTTTTTGGCTCTTTTCCAATTCTGTTTCATTTCCAATATGTTTCTTATGCTTCTTATGTTTCTTATGCTTCTTGTGCTTCTTCTTCTCTTTTTTCTTTTTCTTTTTCTTGCTGTCTTGACTCTCTCCTGAGCTGGCACTGCTGCTGTGGCTTCGAGTCTGGCTCTCCGAGGGGCTCTGACTACGGCTGCGGCTAACACTGGGACTGCTTTGACTCTGACTTCGGCTTGCTTCAGGCTGGTCAACGGCAGGAGCTGCTGCCGTATCCTCTTTCGGTTTATCAACAGGCTTTTCCTTTGGTTCTTTCACATTTTTCCCCGCAGCTTCTTCATCTTTTGCAGATACATTACTCTCACTGTCACTTTCATTGTAGTCTGGTACAAAGGCAGCCTCATCAGTCTCTCGAGTTAGATCGGAAGAGAGGCGTGAGGAGCTGCTTACCTGAGGCTTGGGCTTGACAACACCTTTATCGTTCTGCCCAGTCACGTTCTCTTTCTCAGTTTTTACTTCTGGGGATTCTTGTTTCAAAGGTGGCTTATTACCACTTGGCTCTTTTTCTTTATTGCTCTTTACTTCTGGTACATGCTTCTCTTTCTCTTTTCCTGAATTTTTGTCTTGAGGTTTGTTTTCTTCCAATGTACGCTTGGAATCGTGAGCAGCTTTGTGATCAGACTGCTTCCGCTCACGCGAAGGACTGTAGCTGCTCCTTTTGGCATCTCCAGCACCCTTTTTGGATGGCTCTGCCCGTTCCTCTCTTGGTTTACTTTTCTGTACTGATGCAGACTCTCTGTTTCGAGAGGGGGAGTCTTTTCTCCTTGCTAATTCACTCTTTTCATCTCTACGTTTGGAACTAGAATGATCTCTGTTGCCATCATGGTCGGACTTTTTGTCACGGTTCGGAGTCGCAGTGGACCCGCGGCCAGTATCGTGTTTCTCTGAAGATCTGCTGTCCTTGGAAGACTGAGAAGTATTTTTCCCATTTCCCTGCTCAGCTGCCCGTTCTGAGTGGTCTTTTTCTGGCTGAACATTGCTCTTTCTCTTCTCAGAAGTGTCCTTGTCTGACAAAGAATGATCACGGTCTTTGGTTTTTCCTTTTTCATTTGACATCGAACTTTTAGAACCTTTCGCATCATGCTGGGAGCTTTCATAACTCACCTCTTTTGTGGTTTTCTGTGTTTTTTCCAAAGGCTCAGTCTCTTTTTCATTATGTTTTATGGGGTTTGGTGGCTTAGCACTCACATTTTTTATAACACTAGCAGGTTTTCCTACATTTGCAGGCACCTGGGTAGATTTAATGTCTTCCTCTTCAGACTCAAAGTCATCTTTATCCCACTTCGACTGTGGGACCTGGATCATAATAATGACGTCTTCAGCCGGGGCTGTTATATCATTATTATACTCCTCCATGGTCTTAATGACAGTTCTTTTTGTATCTGGCTTTTCTTCAGTCTTTCTAACAGGGCTTCCTCCAGTAGAACTGGTGCTAAGAGGAAAAAAAGCATACATTAATAATGAGTGATATACACAGACCGCCATCTTTTGTAACATTTTATAAAATGGCTTTTGTTTTCATCTAAATCTTCACTTTTTTTTTTCCAAAAGATGTTCAACTAAGGAAACAGACAAGAGAAAGAGTCCACTGACTAAGATTACAAACAATTAACATTATCTTCCTACTGTACAGAACCAGAGGTTCTTCCTCGTGTCCCAGAGATTTTTCTTAAGAAAAATGTGTGTTATGTATCATTACCTTAATTCTCCAGTGAGGTCTTAAGAGTTTTGAGTATGCTCAGTCCTGCTTCTTTGAACACCATATAAGCAGTAACAGTTGATCATGTGTTTGTGTCCATCCTCCCCATATCACACAATAGAATATGATTGAGATCTCTCCAAAGTGTCAAACAAGTCAGCACTGAGCTGGAAGCAGCATAACTGTGTCAATATAGCACAGTGCTCAACACTAAAGTCAGTGCAATACATGGCAACCAAGTTGTTTTTTCTTCAAGGTAAAATTTCATGTCATACAGACAAAAGTAGATCATTAAAGTACGCTGCAGTGCTTAAAATGCAAAATATTGCACAGTATAGACACGTCTGTTACCCTTGCCTTTAGCAATAAGCTGGATTTGAAGGAAGACACTTCAAAGAGCCATCACATAATGAATAAAAAGAGAGGAAAAGAGTCCCAGAAGTAAGGGTCAAACATATCACCAACTAATTAACCTTATTAGCTTTCTGTGCAGTACACTGCTGCTTTTCTTCAACAGAATTTGATTTTGACCCAAGCACAGTTTAACAGGAAAGATCATGTATCATTCACTCACTGGTTTAACTGTTCATTAGTCATCATAAATTTTACTTTTTTTTTGAGGAGAAGAAAAAATGGGAAAAGATTACCTGGTGTAATCTACAAGAGTTGAACTAGATCCATCAGCTGCTGCTACTTTTCTTCTCACTTTTCCCTTTGTTTTTTCTTGTTTAACTTTGCTGCTGCTTGTCTCAGGTTTCTCAACAGGTTCTTTTGCAGGTGGCACATTTTCTCCACTCACAATCTTTTTGCCAGTTTCTCGGTTAAGTTTAATCTTTTTTGCAGGGTTGTTAAGAAAAGCAGATTTGTCCTTTTCTGGAGTTCGCTCTCCCTTTTCACCATCAGCTTCAGTCTTTCCTTTCGGTGATGTTTTTGATTCAGCAGGTTCTGGTTTAGAGGCCTTTGTGGAAGTGGCTTCATGCTCTTTATCAACCTTTTCATCTGCTTTTCTTTTTCTTTTTTCAAGTTTTGCATCAGAAGGTTTGCTTTTTTCAGCAGTTTTTTTAGACTTCTCCTCTTTACTGGGGGGCTTCTCCGACTTGGTTTCTTTTGGATGGTCTTTCTTTGCCTTTTCCTCCTTGGCTGGTCTGGTTTCTGGGTGATCTTTTGCCACTTTGGGGTGAACTTTCCGTGGGGTACCGAGAGCCTTCTCATCCTTCTGAGAGGAAGATGTTTTAACACTGTCAGTCTTTGGCAACTCCTCCTTTGCTTTTTTCACAGGAGGTTCTGTTCGAGGAGATTTTTCGCGATCAGTGTCTGTCTTCTCCTGGGTCGCTTTAGCTGGTTTTATTACATTGTCTTTCTTAGGAGGAACAGCCACTTCGACTTTTCGCTTTGTCTTATCAACTTTTGCTTTTGGCTTATCCTTCTCTTTTTTCTCCTTTTCAGACACTGGTTTGAAAGCAATAGAATCTGCTTCCATAGGCTCATCTCTCACAGGGGTGGCATCATCTCTGCTTGGTACCATAAACAGTGAGTCTGTCTTAACATCTTCTGTTGCAACTGGCTCTCTTGGTTTTCTCGCACCTTCTAACAACTCAGCATTGGGAAATCCTTCATTCTCATCCCCTTTTCTTCTCTTCCGGTGTTTTTTGTGTTTATTTCCTTTACCATCTCCCAGTGGATTTTCTACCTCCTTCTCTTTTGATTTAGTAGGATCTTTAATGCCATGGCTCTCTCTTCCAGAGGGTTTTTCAGGGTAATTTCCAGCTATATTACGATTTCTGTGGCTCTGTCCACCAGGATAGTCCTCTCTACGACCCCGAGCATACGGTGAATTCTCTCGTCTGGTCCCAGCTGGACCAAACCTATCTGGAGAAAAGTTCTCTCTATTTACCGGTGGTCGAGGCTGAGCACCAACAGCATAGCCCTTGTAAAACTTTTCATACCATTCTCTATAGTTCCTTTCCCATTCTCTGTACCTTTCCTTCTCACAGGGATCTCTAAAGTCAATAGATCTGCCATAGTAAGCTTTCATATCATATGGTGGAACTTCTCTGTATCTGTTAAAATATTCCCTTTCTGCTTCCCCTTGAGGTATCGTCCGTTTAGTGGGAGATTGGCCTCTGAATGCTGGAGACCGTGACCGTGAATGGTACCGTCTGTATGGGGGTGACCTTGATCTTGACCGATGATAACCATGTGACCTTGACCTAGAACGGTAATTACGGCTCTTTCCTTTGCCTCTTCTTTGATACGGTGGCGATCGTGAGTAGGAACGAGAATGGGAACGACTAAAAGATCGAGAGTAGGAACGAGAGCGGGAGGAACCTGATCTTGACTTGGAGTAGGTGTAAGAACTTCTAGAGTAAGATGAAGCACTATAAGGAGACTTGGACCTTAAAAAAAACACAACACAAAAAATATAAATGAAGTTAATTCAAAACTGTCTCCCCAATTTTCTTCCTTCCATTTTTTTTTCTCTTTTCTCTCCATATGTTTATGCTATTATGTCACAGCTGCTTTCAGCTGCTGACATAATGCTACTGTGAATCGAAGAACTTGATAACATGTAAAAAATACTGCTTACAAGACAGAACATCTGCTGCTTTGTTAGTGTAAAAACATACAGGAAGGGTAAGTCTATTTCCACTCACTTCTATCATGTGAGCTACGATAGCTATTGATTGATTTAAGGTGGTGTATACTGGCCTCTACTGGTACATGAACACGCACGCGTTTCACTACTCTGCAACTACATGCCGTGCAAATCACTCTTGTGGCAGTAAGATGCAAAAAGAGCAAGTCTTAATGGCTACAGTACAGTACCAAACAAGAAGAAAACATGACTTAGCCTGAAGATAGTAAAGCTCTATTTTAAAATGCCAGTTCAGCCTATGCACCATCACTACTTATTTGGCAACTTGTACAGGATGCAAAATAGGCACACTGCAATCTCACATGCGGTACTATTTAATCAGCGCTTCCAGCTCTAAACAAGGATAGTGATCACATTACAAGAGAAACTGCAGCTATGGCTCACTGTCATTACTCTAAGAAAGACACTGACAGCAGTACTAATAGAATTATTCAGACTCCCGCCCAAGCAACTGTTTGGCACAGAAAACATCACCTGAGATTTTCTTTTACTATTTTCTGATGAATCATTTCACACTATTCCGCATACGTTCATTAGCGTCATCCCTCCTCACAAAGTCCTTCATCAATTTAAGATTTCCTTAAAACCAAGTCTGATCTTTTAATGCCTAAAAAAAATTTAACAATGCCAACAAAATCTGGCAAAAAAGCCACCAGTTTGCAGTCCAGGTTAAAATCTCTCCAAGATATAAGTAAAAGGGGAAATGAAGACAAGGTCTCTCACATATGTCCTCCGAAGTGCTTTGATGAAATGGTTACGATCAGAATAGGGGGATGCAGAGAATCCAGCAGCTCTACCTATTCGGTTTCTAGCCTCCTCATGGCTGTTGGGAAGTGAAGGATGTCATTACAGAGAAGCTTTACTAAGAGAGACACCTGTTCCTGAACAACTGCTGCCAAATTACAACTATCAGTCAACTGTCATCTCTGCCATATTTGAGCTAGTAACCTACATATGAGACTCCTAGTGCTGCTAATCCCTTGAATCATCCAATCCATCTAGTGACAGAGAGGTGGAGTGGAACTCCTCCTGATTCTTCTAGACAATCTGCTTCTCCATTACGGACATGTAAAGCAGTTACCTGGAAAACGAACGCCTACGCTCCTTTTGAATCTTTTTATATTCCATCAATTCCTTAGCAAAATCATTTGTAAACTCATCAAGTTTGGACTTTTTCTTTTCCCTGTTAAAATAAGTTTGACCTTTATTACAATTATAGTTTGACCTTTATCACAAAAAGACATCAAGAAACAAAACATGGCCAATATGAGAATGTATACTGCATGCAAATGCAAAAGGTGAACATCCTATTTAAGCAAGAAACAGTTTAGAATTCCTGCAAGTTTTAGGGAAAGTTTCAGAATTACATTTGTCTTCAGTTTTGCACTATCTGCAATGAGAAACTATATTGGAAAAAGCACACGAAGTCATTTCTGCTTATGTCAGATGTACTTTAGTGTAACTGCAGTCTGATACGCTACTGAAGTACAAGAATGTAACACAACACAACTTCACTGAGTCAAATACTTACTCCTCTTTAAGCCTCCGTTGTTCTCTGTAAAATTCCTCCCTAGATAAAGGAGGTGCTTGTGTCGTTGGGATGGTATTTGAATGAGCCGCTGGTACCGCTGTTGGTACCCAAGCTGATGACATGTTTGCAGGAGCTGGGGGGTATCCTGGAGGGGGGACAGGGTACCCAGCAGATGGAGGCTGACCAGGTGGAAACTGAGGAGGAAACTGTGGTGGCGGTACCCCAGGTGGAAGAGGAAGTGCATGGGGTGGTGGAGGATACAGGGGAGGTGGTGGCACAGGCACAAAGACTGGTGTAGATGCTGGTAGTGTTGGGGCCTGAGTCCTTTGTGCACGTTCACTATGCGGGCGTCCTCGATTTGAACTTCTAAAGAAATCCAAAAACATGTGTCACTGTTTGTTACACTCTGCCCTGACTTTAAAGAGGAAAGTGAATGAGGCAGGAGCATGGTGGTAAGCACTTCTTGCTCTCAACTTATGCGCGTGTCTCCCTGCTGTCCTGTTCATTTTCTTCCCTGCTCATTCATTTGAGACTACGCTCCCTTGCGGATCCTCATAACTTGCCTTCCACATCCTCACCCCCAACAGTTCCCTCCTCCTCCTCTCCTCATACTCAGATTTGTGACTGTCGATGGAGGCTGCCCATGCTTAAAAGAGACTCTCAAGTGCCAAGTGCTCACTGCTCTTCTGTCACTCTTGCATACACTTCATATTTCACATTACTGATCTTCAAAGCACCGCACAGATACTAACTAATCTTCCCTCAAACTTCTTTTTAACTTCTCCCATGTATGCTTCCTATGATGTCACCTCATGATGACTCGGCCTGTTCTTGTCCCTGAACTGTTGTTTTCTTGCTTACTGAATTTGAGTGTTTCAGATAAACTGTAGGATGGATCCTGACTTTTGTTTTAGGATTTTATAAACACAACACACATTTACAATCAAACAACACTACAATAGTAGATAGAATGGACTCCTCTCTTTCCAACTGAGAGAAAGCAGCTTGGCTGTTTGAGATGACTAAATTAAGAAATTCAAAATTGAAACAAAATACTACTATTGCATTTTCCAACAGTTTCCTCAATCATTATCAATTAAGTTGTTAAAGAATGTTGAAGGCTGATTTCTATTGGGAAATAACTTTCTTCAGCCCTATTCAGTCAGTGATCAAAAGACTGGCTTTCCATCTGATCTTTTAACTGTATTTAATTTTTACATGTAATTATGGTTTCCTCAAAAAAGTGATCTCTTTCAGAGTCCTCTTTTCAATTACGTACTGGAGTTTTATTTTAAATAATCTTACTGCAAGCACAGATCCCCTTTGTTAAAGCGAATTCAAATTAAGCCATTTAAAAACTAATTACCACTTGTATTCTCTACAACTATCTTACAACTATTAAGTGCATACTTACTTCATTATAAATCAGCTGTTGTACAGGTTATGTGCTATGGCCTAATTTAACTGGTAAAAGTAGTAATATATTGAATAACACTTACAGTTCCCAGCCCGGTCTGCCACCAACTGAGCGAAGTGTACCAGCTCTCATTGGATGACCTTTTAGAGTGGGGTGAGGAAAAAGAAAAAGCCTTTCAGTTTACCTGAAAACAGTTTTTCCAAAGAAATTCTAAAGTTGTAGTTACTTACCAGTTGTGGGTATGGATTGTCCTTGCGGGCCCAGAAGACTTGGTAACGCTGGTTGTCTTAGTACGGGAACCTGATAGCCCTTGTGAATAAATGCCAAAAGTTAGAAAATAACCTCTAAAAATTATCTCTACAAGAATCATTGCTTATGTTGAAATAAATTTTACCTTCTCTTCTAACAAACTGGTGATTGACAGAGGGGAGGATTTAGAAAGCTCAGAGGCCGTCACCAGAGCAGCAGGAGGTAAAATAGTATCGGCATCACTGCAACAGAAAAACCCCAATTTTTTAATTATTAAAACATGGCTTTTGAAGTGTTACTTGAAATACAAAGCCCAAAGTGAGAAAGGTCAACTACTGTAAATGGAAAAAAACCCCAAAAAATCTTCACCAAATGAAGTTGGCCAATCCAAAATGAACCACTGAAGGGAAGTCTATTGGGACTCCTGGTATTGAAAGAGGAAGCTCACTAGAAAAATATATAATTAAGCTATCTGCACATGAAACACACGTGTAACCCACACACTGAATCTCAGCTTTGGAAGATGCAAGAACTGAAATTCTACTCGGACACGGCTACACGCTAGTTCACAGGCTGGCTTAAAGGTTCTTTTGGATTCTGGTTCTTTGTATGCAATGGGACAGATGAGTTTGACAGTTTTCTGGACAGACTGGCTATTTGCATTGAAGGCAAAACTAAAGGAATCAAAGCCCTAACAACAGTAGATGGTTTTAATGTATTTTCATATGAAGTCACTGGGTTGCAAACAGACTATAATGTTTGTAAACAGTTCAAATTTGCAGTGTTTCCATGTTTGTTATACAATCACACCCTACACTGTATTACTGAGGATGACTGACAATCACAGTAGTGATAGAAACAGAAAAAGGTAAGGTGGAAACACATGGTCAATTTTACCTGTAATTGTGCTTTTATACTTTCCATGAAAGTATTTTCTTGGCACTGTAGAGAAGTGAATATACTTAGGAGCTACATAGCTACTGATGTTAACTACATGGTTACTTCAGCAATTGCTAGTCACACAGACTCAAAGGGCTCCAGAAGGGGGGGGTGGGGAAGTTTCCTTTTCACAGTACACCTGTACTAAATGACTGATAAGGAAATCAAACAAGAAATACTTCTGAGAAAATTCTGGCAAAAAGCAACTTCCAAATTATCAAAGTATCCTCATTCAAAGTGAAAACCAAACCCAGTCTTCCACAAGTCAGTATCTGGAACTGTCACTAATTATATATAAATCATGAGCTGAGAAACTCATAAAGAGGAATTAAACTTAGGGATTTTGATGTCTTCTATAGTCACATCAATCTGAAGATTTACTTACCGAAAAGGTCCATCTGGCTTTTCACCACGAAGGGATAGGGACACTGCTGGAGGGAGATCAGAGACAACAACAGAAGTTGGATTTACAGGTAGCCCAGATGCCGGACCGGGGGCCAATGACGACAAAGCAGCAGCAGAACGAGAAGCCAGAGAAGCTAATGGTATCATCAGTGGTTCCTGCTGTCTGGAAATTGCTGGCCGGAGCAAAGGCTGCAGGTTGCGCGTTATTGTCTGTCTCATTAGCGGTGGTGGAGGTGGTGGTGGCGGCGGCGGCGGGGGTGGGTGATGCTGCTGTTGATGAATCTGCTTACGGAGCCTTTTGGTGTATCCAGTTTCATTTTTGAAGTTGTTCACAGCCTAGAGGCAGAAAACCATACGCAACTTCAATAGATAATGAACAAAACCCTCCACACTGTAAAATTACTTGTGCATTCCTGTAAATGCTACTAATCCTAAAATAAATCAATATACAGATCACATGAACACATCACATCAAACACTGACATTACAACTGGTTGACTCAGAGTATCTTTAGTTAAAGTATGACACTGAATTTAGAAGTGTGGCAATCATGTTAAACAGAAGCGCAGGCTGAAATTGTCACTGAAGAGTAGTAAGCTTTTGTAACAACAGATAGTGTATCTGAACAGTTAATCTAGCTTTACTCAATTTAGCCTTGCTTAAGGTGATGTAAATATTTTCTTCTCTTTCTGCTTTTTACAAATAGACTTTTCTTACAAACACCTTACACAGAAGTTGTTACCTGGCGTAGGAACTTATTTGCAATTATAGCATCAGGAGAGACGTCTGTCTGATGACATGTTGGACATGTATGGTCCTCGGATTCCAATAATGCTGTTCTGATACCTGTGAATAATTAGAATCAACAGGTTTTAGCCAAACTAAGGAAATTTCTGGGATTCTAAATAACTATAAAACTATGTATGTGATTAATACAGTCTTGAATTGGGACTGTGAAGCTATAAATGTTCAATAGTGTAAGAAGCTTCTAGTATGCAGCAAATAACTAGAGAGTTTTGGTGTTTCACTACTGTAACACTTGAAGATACAGACTAGGCTCTGCCTTAATGCTTCCATTAGTCTTTTATCATGATTGAGTACAGTGAAATGTCAACAACCTCAAGGTTAATGAATAAAACCTATTTAAAAAAAAACCCAAAACATTAGCAGGTTTGAGTTCTGGAGGTTTTAACCAACTCTCCTGTGGAGAAGAATGTGAATTGAATACCTAATTATCCATTTGCTGCAGACCACAAGTCACCAGAGTTAGGTAACTTTGGTTGAAAGGAAGGTGGACAAACTAAAGCATTCAATATCCACTACTGCAATCATCTGCCCAATTATCTACTTTTCTCATACTTAGCTTTCTGCACATAAAGAGGATTTAACTAGATACATAAGAAGGGAAGAAGGCTTTCTGCTTTTCTGTTTTCTGTTTGTAGAAATACAGTTCTTTTCTATTTAGGATATACTTAAGCATTA
This sequence comes from Heliornis fulica, assembly GCA_013399135.1. Classification (NCBI taxonomy): domain Eukaryota; kingdom Metazoa; phylum Chordata; class Aves; order Gruiformes; family Heliornithidae; genus Heliornis; species Heliornis fulica. The sequence goes on from VXBZ01003951.1 coordinate 394,976, forward strand.
ATTAGAACTGGTAACAACGTACTCCCGTTATCTCCTATTTCTGTTTTCAGGAGATCAGATTTGATGTTCTGAATTAACGATCCTGTGAGCAACACTTACATTCATCACAATAGCTGTTTCCACAGCAGGGAATAACAACCGCATCAGTCATTATATCTTTACAAATAAGACATAACAGCTCATCTGGAATAGGATCATCTTCTTCTGAGGAGGAAGATGGATCATCTGGTAAAAAGGGAGGCTTTTCCTTCTTTCCTATAGCATAAGCTTCCCTGGAGGGAAAGTGAGCAAAGAAAAAGTTAGAAATGGCTATATGGAAGCTTTTCCAAGCTTTAGATTTTATCAAAGGAAGTTAACAGATGGAATTCTTCTCATCCCACATTATCCTTCTGAACTACAGCAATTTAGTTTACGCAACTTTTCTGCAGCCACTAAAGGGGGGGAAACAATTTTACTGTTGCAGAAGTCTCCCATTCATTGCATCAACTCAGAAAAATTAGCTCAGACTAGAAAAACATTTGTGACAGCTAAAAATCAGATTAAATGAATCCCATCTCTCCTTTGTCAAAGGGTAAATGTATGCTGCAGGCTCAGAATAAAGCTAGTCACCAAGTTATTACATTTTATAAATGAAAGAAGTCTGTTACAGCTTCTACAAAAGGAGATCCATGACAGAAAAACAGAAGCGCTACCAAGTACATTTTAAAAGAGCCACTGTTTTCAGCACACAGTAGTATTTTCCTAAGTCTACAAGAACAGTAGAACTTCAGTCTGTTTTACACAGATGTTTATAAACAAAGGAGGAAATCTCAGTCCAACAGCTATTGGTTGGACGGCTATAGTTATTTTTTATTGTTGTTGTTATTAACAGCTATTGTTAAATTTTGCAAGAAGCCTCTGAAGCATAAATCATTCAAGGAGAATGATTCCAACTATAAACACCACTGAAATGTTTAGCAGGAATAGAGTTTCCTAACATACCACAAGTTTAACCAATTTCAGGGGAAATGAACAATCACCCTATTTTAATATTGGAAAGTACAGGCTAAGATACAAAGGCAGTGATTCCACTCCTGTAATTAAGAGATGCTATTTTGGTGCTGCACTGCTATTCAGGAATTTAGATGTGTTTTCTCTCAATTCACTTTTTGGCAAATCCAATCAATTCCATACTTACGCATCAATAGTTGGTATTGCGTATTTTCCAGTATTCGTCAGCATGGCACCCTTCATATTAGGATCCTTCACCTCCATCATAAAACTTCTTGGAATGCCTGTACTTTTTTTAATTCTGGGAACAGACTCAAAATTTTTGTCCTGTTGAAGAAATGCAGACATATCTCAAATTAAGTCCCCCACTTAATGATTTCAGTAAGTATTTTAAGCAGCACAAGTCTTTTAATTCTCTCCTTTTAGGCTTGTTCTACTAAAACACTCATTTCCCTAAATGAATACAGCCAGGATGTTTCAAAGACTTGAGCAGTGTTTTGACCTCAACTGACATTCTTTTGCTTGATTTCAGGCTCCTTAATGGTGAAATAGCCCTCAGCTCACCATCGGCTCAGAGAAGAGACAGAAACCCATTTCTCCTCCAAAGCACAATTCAGAGTGAGAGCTTAATTCAGCACTCTCAAACAGTCACTGGAGAAACTCATATTCACCATCAGTAGGTGAGGGTTGAATTCTTACTTCATGCATACACATCCAGTGACTAACATTGAGAGTCACTGAGGAGTTAAAACCAGAGAAAGTTGTCAAATAATGTTTAAATATATCAAAATATACCTGAGAGTTCACAAAGAAAGATCTACAGGCATATTTAATGCCTATGACCTAGAGGAAAAACAAAAAAACAAGGGTGGTGGTGGTGTGTGTATGTAATTTTACATTTTTAATTCCAAGTCTCCCTTGATTTGAAGGGCTTCTCATCACTGCTATATAATCTCTGTATTTCACCCCAAGAGAAACAATTCTTAATATGAACATTCATGCATTCAAGCAATTGCCAGCATGCAAAAAATAAACCATCTCAGCAACACCAGAAATCCTTCACCATCTTACCCCATTGGTTGGGCAGTTCTTTATATAATGTCCAGGTTTCCCACAACGAAAGCAAGTATATGATGGCGGCGGTGGACCCAAAGGTTTCTTCATGTAACTAAAATTTTTTTGGGACAAAAAGAAAGAGGTATGTATGTATCCCTTGTTAAAACAAACACCTCTACTATTTTTCACAACCAAAGAACGCATTTAACATTATAATCACTCACTTGATTGGATCATATTCATGTCCAGACTGTGTCATCATAGCTTTTATTTTATCTTCTTCGGAAGCATTGGCTTCAGCCAGATTGGCGGTCTGTTTAACAGGTAATTATTTGACACACACATTAGAAACACATTTAAGCCCACACAGCCAAAGACAACACCACTCATCCAATCCTGTAAAGAGCAGCACAACGCTAGCTGAGGTTGCATGAAAATAGCTGCTTATATAAAATATTTGTCCTGAAGATGTTCTGGGGAGTCCTTATGCCATTACATGATGTTTATGTGCCTGTTAACCTACTTGAAAAGAGCATTCTTGGGCACTCAAAACCTTAGGCTCTGTTTGTACCTGACATAAAGACTTGTGTAACCAATCCAATTTTCTTCAAAGTGGACTGACGCTATGTGTAGAAAAAAATTATACTATCCAGCATTTTTAACTGTTTTTTAAGCTCCAGACTATTCAAAGGAGAAGATATCCACTGTACATTTTGCAGTGAAATATGTATGCAAGAAATACTATTTACATTTTGCAGCATTAAAAGGACACAAAAGCTGAGAAAAGGAAGTTGTTTTTGCTTGCTGAAACTCAGCCTCTGACACAGAAGCATTTAAAGGAATCAAGCTTTTTATAGTCACACAGCATGACAAAAGAAAATTTTCAGTAGAAATTTGATCACGTGCTCTAGGCAGTCTGAACGGCACAATTCCTCACCAATTTATATTACATTTTTCAACTACAGTAAGCAAAACTTGGCAGGTTTTTTATGACTGACTGTGTCCTTTTAACACACAAACTAATATAAACCTTACACACAACTAGATCTTCAAATTATTGAAGCCAGCTGATCTTAAGTAGTATTGCTTAAAATGTTTTTTATTACACACTAGTCCAGATACAAGCAGGGTCTAAGGGAGTGACTAAATTATTTGGACCTTCAAGCACCTATCATTCAGATCAACCACTCATGTTTTCATTTTTATATGCATTCATTCACAAAACCAACCAACTAGTTTCAACACTTTATTAAATGGTTGTTTCATATACACAGGTTTTTGTTCTCAACAGTAACATCCAGATCAACAGCTAAAATGTAATTTCCATCAACATTTACAGAAAAACTTTACAGATACTTGACTAATTTGTTTGAACCCAAACAGTTTACAAAACACACCCAAAAACCACAAAACATTAGTAGGAATAGACCAAAATTCAAATATGGCATTTAATACATAGTAAAACAGAAAACTGTCAACACATTGCCTCCATGCTAATCCGTTCTGCACTAGAGAGGTTAAAGTAACAGTTTTGAGCTGCTTTATGTTATGTTCCTGTATTTTCCTGAAATATGTTTCTCAAAAGCTTAAATGTGTACACCACTTGGACAGTTTTTCACATTTTAGAGTAAAGCTTCACATGAGTTTACAGAACCAAGGACAAGTTTAGGGACAGCACTAATGGAGACCAATTTCTTTTGGTGGCTACCTTCCAAACTTTCATTTTTTGGATTGTGTTTTTGCCAAATGTACACAATTAAATTTCTGCAGTAAGAGAGGGACGAAGTTACCAGTGGGAAAAGATCACTCTTTCTTGGAAATGAACTCCAGCCATTATTTTCAGAAGAATGAACTAGCTACTCTACATTAGGCCCTGCCTTCTTTAATCTTTGTAACTTTAAAGACTAGTAATTTAACTAGCATTACACCTTTTACACTAAAGTGCAATCACTAGTGCTTTCCCAGACAAAGTTACACATTGTTGAGCAAAAAAAATGCAAGCAGTTCCATAGCAAAACACGGCATTACAACAGTTTCAGTAGGTCACATCTGCCAATATGCCACACATACACATTGGTATATTCCTATAAACAATTAGGTACATTTACACAATTTACACAGTCTGTGTTCAAACAAATTAGGTTGTGTTGTCCGCTATATATATATATATACACAAACTACAATGTATTAAATTGTGCAGCATTCAAAGAATGTGTCTGTAACTATGATGACTAAAATTCAAAAATAGCCATGCAATTGTCCATGTTACAGAAATGCTTCTATTTTGGCTGTTGCAACCCCCCCTGAAATGTCCATAACTTACAGCCAATTAAATTCTTCTGTAAAAATTGTGTTAGTTTCCAACGCAAAATTAACAAAACGTATGAAAAACGGTAAACAGCTTCTGAAGTGCTTCTTCTTTGTGTCTTGAAGATGAGTTATACTGCAACATTATGTTGAGGCTGATAAGGTACTCCCCTTCTATCTTCCCAAACTGGGAACTACTCTTTACAGGATAGTATCAAAATATACACACATTTTAAAGTTAAAATACTTGAAATTATTAAAAACTAAATTAAAGATTTTGTTATTTTTTCAAATTACAACAGTTATTCATCTATAGATTACAGTATATATTTAAAAATAGGAAGCAAACACTTTTTTTTTATTTTAAAAGTATTTGACAAGAATATGTATATACCTTAGTAAGCTGGGCCAGAGAAATAGATGCAGAAGAGTCATCAATCTGTTCACAAAAAATTAAACACATATTCAAGTTCTACAATCAAAACACAGCAATAGTTAACCTCTACTGTAGTCACAAAGTTTGCACTATATACTCGAGTGTCACTGAAAAAGGCATTTCCAAGCTAACGTATTTATTCAAAACATAGCCCAAACCTATGAGAGCTTAAGAGTGCCTACAGAGTTAATAAGAAACTAAAATAACCAAACCCACTTGAGATCAACTTACTGCTCCAGAATATCACAGAGGGACCCTTATCATATGTTCACAACTGCTTAGAAGTCTAGGGGAAACTCTAAATTTTCATCCAAAAAGGATTTAATAAAAATTATATAATTTCATTTGACAAGGAAGCATCACTACAGGAAACATTTTCAGTGCAGTTTATAAATTAATGTCTCATCATTTATAAATGCACACAGTTATACTTTTATGAATACAGTAGCTGCCTGTCAGAATAAAGCACAGGCAAAACAGCCCTGTAACATGAACCGTGCCCCTCCTGTCAGTAAGTTTAATAAAGCTAAACTCACCATACCCCACAAAACCCAAATAAAATCACCACTCTAAAACAAAAGCTGTAAAAGTAGCCCACCACTTTGTCTAGGGAAAAAACCCCAACCAAACACTTTAAAGATGTTTATCATGACAGAGGAGACTATGAAAACTGAAAAAACTGATTTCTTGTATTTTATTAGACTACAGGCCATACTATCCAAATTAGTTCGGGAAGTGCAAGAATTTAGTATTTTCCTGGCTATCAGACCAAAACCCATTTTTAACAGCAGCCCAATACTAAATGAAGCAAAGCAAGGGAGTGTAAAGCATACTCTTGATGATGAAAACATGGGAATCTGAGAACAATCCCGTATTTTTTTATCTTCCATTGCCACAACACTCCTCCCTCCCAGCTGCCTCTTGCAGGAATGAAGTTCCCAGGCCACTGGTTAGTAATGGACTGTGGCGTTTAAAAAGAACTAGTACTGAACCGCAGTTTTTCCACAAGTAAAAAGAGTAACTCTTCTTTAGTTCCTTTTCTAGTATATTTAATTATATCACAAGCAGCATTTAATCTTACACTAGTCACTCATTTCACTGATTACATCTAACATTGTTAAAAACCATAAGATAGAATTTCACAATGGAAATGGAACAGCTCTCCTCAGAAGGTCACTGAATTTATCTGAAGAAAGATTACAATCCTTTCTCAGAAAAAGCTCTTGTGTTTTATTACCTAATGGAGTGGGAAAAATTAAAGGAAGTAGGTTCAGCAGACTGGGGGAGAATATATTTACACATAGAACATGATTCTTCACGTCAGTTATTAATCCCTTCTCTGTATGTTTAGGAAAGCACATACAACATTACTCTATTGCTAACAAAGTTCTTAAAAACGCGCCTTTGGAGAGGAACACCCAGATCTGAAGGATACCTGTTCAAGTCTTACCAGAAGATTTAACTTTCCTTCTTTTCAGAACATTCTGTACCTAGTCATTCCACTCACATGTGGAAAAATTGGCCTAGGTTCTTTCACAGCAGGCACACCACTGCCATACTGTTTTCTTCTGAAAAGTCACAAGAAATTAGGAAAGCTCTCTATGGAGTCTACTGTTAAACAATGTAGTGTTAAACAGTTTAGCATTGAGTCTAGTATTGACTACTAACTGAAATATAACATTCGATCAACTGCTAATAAAATCAGTTCTTGTAATAAGTGCTAATAATTTCATGCAGGGACCAAACAGAAACTAACAAAGCAAATGGAAAAGAGGACAAAATGGGAGGAAAAAGGCTAATCTCACTGCTGGAGTGCTACACTGAAGTTACACTGGTTTCATAAAACCTGATTCACTGACTAAACTAAAAACTCAGCCAGGAAAGATGTGGCTTTGTTGGTGTGAAAACAGACATGACCCTCTGTATTTCTGCAGCTTCTATAAGGACAAATACCAACTAGAGATCCTTGCAGTTACTGAAATAGCAATGCTAAGGCAAAGAAGATCCAATTCCTCGATTTGGCTGTAGTAAGAATAAGAGAGCAGCACAAATTTGCAAACTAACAGAAGAGCAAGACGAATGAAGAAGTACTCTTTTGTGCATCCTTTAAAAAAAAATCTTAAGTAATTTTAATTTTCTTGCTTTACTGATTTACAACAATTAGCAAGCTTTCCAGTGATTTACTCCTACTACACTAAGATATAGCTTCTCCTTTGAAATACATAAATACATGCATTAAAAAACCCACAAAACTGATAAACAAAACCCCCACACTTTAGACCAAGAGCTGAGGCAGCTTTAAGAATAAACTCATAGTGTCTCCAACACTAGAAGCACCTGAGGCTGCAGTGCTTTTACAGTGAGGGAGAAAACCTGCAGAGTGAGATGCAAGGCATCCACCCTCCCTATGGCTACCTACAAGCCAAAGAAAGCAAACAAGAGCAGAATGTTTTTGCTTTGCTTTTCATTTACTTTAATTAGTTCTAACTTACACTAACTCTTTCCCTCCCACTCCAGGATATTTTTTTCTTCGAGACATCTATGTTAGATTGTGGTAAGATGCTACTTAGAAATGTAATACAGACATGCCAGGGAACACACGAGGCTAAAAGAATGTTAACTTTATTTATGAACATGTGATTTGTGTTTATACACATGCTAGTAAACAAAAAAAATAACTGTTTTCAAGAAATTAAAACCCATCTGAATTAGATCAAATACTATAAATGTATTTTACATAAATGCATTACATTAACTACTAGGGTCACTGGGCCAGTTAAGCTAACTCAAACTCACAAAGAGAGGCATTTATGTCCGAAAAGGAATTTGAATCAATCATCAATAGAATTCTAGATGCAGATTTAGTCTGAAGTGGTTTTATACCTACACACAGGAAGTTTTCAATTTTAAGTTGATCGTGTACTATTCCACAAGAACCAGAGGCTGTATTCTTCACAGAACACAGACCCAGAGTTCATGAATTTCTAGATTAACATATCCTAACAGCTTATCAAGTGATCAGATCCAATGATCCAGGGTTAGTGTAATGCCTCACACCATTCTAGTGAAGAAAAAGCAGTTATACTTAAAATAAAGATGAAAAATAAAAACCAAAGAGTATAAAGTTACTATATGGACTAGTTCAAAATGCGTAGTTACACATATTAAACCGAAGTGGCAAATCAAATCAAGAACTAGACCATTACCAGTCAATTATTTGTCTGTTACTTATATTTTAGCAGTAGAAAGACAGTGTTTTCAAACCAGAAGAAAAATGCTGCTCCTTTTCCAATGTAAATTCAAAGTGGTGGTATACTAAAGAAAGGCTTAACCTTTGAGAAATTGAAGCAGCAGCAGCCAACCCTGAAGTCACTCAGATCCAAAAAACAGAAGAAAAATTACAGTGATTTTACCTACAAATGCACCAGGCTCTGACCTTGTGCCAAAATCTGTATTAGACATTTGCAGACAAACTATTAAACTCAACTGCTTCGTCAGATAAAGTGGAAAGATCAGATGCAGAACTTTAGAATACCACTTTGTGTAGCAATGATATTTAAATTCATGGCAATCTATTAAAGACATTTATGTACTCAGAGGGGCCCAAACAATATAATTTCAATTAAACAGTTTTAGGATCAAATACCCAAGTATTTAAGGCCATCAAAAGGTATCATTTAGCTGCACAGAACTGTCCTCAAAACACATGGGATATGTTTGTGTTGGTATTTGTTTGAACCCCCGAGTCAAAAGTAAGAAACAGTACCGAGTTTAACAATAATGGTTCTCAGTGGTTTTTGATAACATTTTCAAAAACCATTAGGCAAAAAAGTATTTGAAAACAAAAGCTAAGTGATACAATGTGGAAATGGCAAAAAATACACTCCAAACAGTTTTTATTGCAAGGAACAAAAAGCACACAACAACCTATACAAACATACATATTACTAGCTAGAGACAGACAGATGTAGAACATGGCACCATGTTCAATTGTGCAAACCTCAAACCTACATGATCTGGAAATGATCATACATTATCTGTACAACACAAAGTCATACAGGAAAGATTCTAGCATATTCAATATGAAATACAATGAGTTACTAGGCACAAATACCAATAGTCACATTAGAACTGTGCAAATGATTTCATTACTCAGTTTTTACTAAGCTGGATCAAATACATTGTGTTTACAACATATACTATGTTTTACTGGAAAATATTAATGTCTGGAATAAATAATAAATGCTACATTGTTTAGAATTAAGTGCAGTGTGTAGAAAAAAGTGTGAGATTGTGTTTTTACATACTGCTTTTGATGTTCCACTCACTGGCTCAGTTCGACTTCTAGAAGAAGAAATAAAAGTGATCAGAATTTGCACTAAAACACTTGCACCCAACAAAAAGCACTGAAAACACATTATAAAGCCTGAATATCAACTCATCATGTTCTGATTGTCTACCAAAGGTGGAAACTTTATTCATATATGTAAAATCTTCTCTCTTGGTATACCCAACGCAACTAAAACACCCCCAAAAATCACATTTCTCCTTTTTCACAAATTACTCTAAAACTTACAGATACAGAACACAACAGTGCAAGAGGAAGTCCTCAAATACTTTGTCTCTGCTATGTAAATATAAAAAAGTATGAAGTCTGTACTACAGTTTTGTTTTAAAAATACGAACCACCAAAATATGAAGGTTGCCAATCTATATGTCCCTAGCATTACAGATACCAGATTCAGTAATTTAATTTCTAAGAACAGTGATACTCTAGACACGCTGAAGTGCAAGTTTACTTAAGAGGAAAAAAAAAATAAAAATCAGTCATCTGACAAAGGCATAACATAAAAATGTCAGCAGCACAGTCTTTAGAACAGTGTTTCTTTGTGGAAGCCCAAGCACTGTGTTCAGATATCTACTATATTTAGCCATCAAAGTGCCAAAATACTAAACGTGTTACATATGCTATATTGACTAAAAATAGTAGTAGAAATGTCACCTGAAAGCAGTTTCTAGGATTTTGTGCGATTTAGGAGTCCTGTGACAAAAAAAAAGGTCTTAATTGCCAGAATTTGTTTTAAGATAATCTTGAAAATGCTACAATATTTTAGGAAATATTTATTACATTTGAAAACTTGCTGAGATTCCACATACTCATTGATCTGCATCAGCATGCTACTCATCATGAATTATTCATGCAACCATTGATACAAGCAACTCATACTTCACTGCAAGTGTCCCATGAGCAGAGGCAATTCAAAGGCTGCTGTGGAGTTTATGTACAAACAGAAAGGCTCATGCTTTCTGACACTGCTAGAACACCACCTGGCTTGTTATTACAGCCATGTATCTCCTGATGATGAGGAGGTACAAGGAAATAAGACTACCACAAAAAGGTTTCTTCCCACTTTTACCTTGAAGAACATACTACGGGGCAAGTAATACACTTCTGAAGGCCTCTCCCCCATTAAAGCATGTATTCATAATTCTCAAACATTAATCTCTCTGCTAGTTGTTTCTGCAAGATTTCCAGCTGAAGGAATGAATAAAACACCAATCTGCCTCGTTCATTTTCAACATTAGACAGCAGTCTTATTCTTTCCTTATCCCCACACACATGTATTTATTTGCTTGTACATGCTAGGAGCATCTATCCTCTTATTTTAGGGCAGCATTACAATACCAGAAAAGGGTGCCAACCAACCAGAAACAGAGAATATATTGACAAAACAGCACCTAATATATGTAAATGTTCTCCCAAAACAAGTCCATGTTTCTAAGTGCAATGCTGTGGCATCCAGAATTATTAGGTAGTCCCTGAAAACACTGCAACGACTACTGCATGTAAACTTTGGGCACGTTACTGCAGAGTCACATAAATTCAGAACTTTTAACTCTCCAATGCTTCTTGGATACCAGGATGCTGCTGTACTGTCTGAGACACACTAACTCATCGGTGTATTTACTCAGAACCAACATTAAAATAGCATGACAAAACCACAAGCTAATAATATCTACTAATTGTGGTGGAGAGGCACATCTTTAAGAAGGTTGGAAAACGTGACTGTTCAAACAATGCTAATGTAGCTGATCTAGAACTGGAGTGCATGACTAAAGAAGTGACAGCAATAACGCTGCATTCAGGGTAGCATTTGAATGTCTTGATTTTTAGCAGTACACCAAATTTTCTGCTCTCTATAAATCTTAGGAATACAGAATTAAAACCTGGAGCACAGATACCAGCTTAGGATAAAATCAGACTTAGATAACTAGGAACATCTGGTAATGTGCTAAACTGCTTACTGAGTTTCAAGTCTGGAAAGGATTAACTACTACTCAATCATACTCACAAAAAAGGCGATACGCTTAAGGATATTGTTCGTTTTCTCTAGCTCAAAACAGACACTGTCTTTATGAAACTAAAGGGAATCATTTATGAATCAAACCTTGTTTGCATGCTTTGCCAGCTGGCAACCTTTGGTCTTTCCTCTATAGCTAGTATGCAAGAGCCCCAGATTTGGGGGCATAAGAATGCTGGACATATCCTGGTCCCCCTCCTCTAAAGGCAAGAAACAGTCAAAACACCAAGAATCACACTCTTGTGAGATGGGAATAAATTTTAAGTTCACACTATGATGTATGTATAGCTTTACTATGAAAGCATGTAAACATGCACATATAATAAGGAATCTCTCCACATAAACAGGATCTACAACTTGGGTATCAGAAAAATCAAGCCCAAGAAATCACCTTAACAGTTATCACTGCTGGCATTTCAACCTAATCTCCCAGCAGGCCTGAAATTCCAAGTCTACTTTGGGACAAACACGTTAAAGATCTACCCCATTACTAAAAAACTAATAGCACCCTTAAGATAGATACACTCTGAATGCCCATGTAAACTATTATAGATAAAAAAGTTAACACACTGAACCCCCCCACAAAGAATACCATACTTACATAACGTATGTTTTGCTGGTAGCTTTGACACCTCCAATAGGGATTCTTCTAACAATTACTGATGAGTTCTTCGGAATCAGCGCATTATCATCTGTGTATTCTGAAAACAACACAAATACAGAAAAAAATTAACTCAATTAATAAGAAATATATTAATATATATGTAATTACATACCACATCAGAGAATCCCTTTACAAATACAAAAGCATGATAAAATACATATAAAAGCACATATAAAATTGTAAAAGCACATAGAAAAATCGTGTTTTTATGGTCTCAATACTACCAGTACACTTCAAGAAACCTTCAGGTTTGATAACTAAACACAAGCAGAAAAACCTTTTTAATTTTTTAAAAGTCTGAATGCCAACAGCCTAATAGTCTCAATGGTCACCAAAAGACTGACAATACACCATGTTCTTTCCTGATCTAGTTTAAGCTGCTTTTGCTTCTGTTAAGGTAACACAACCAATAGCTCTTTGGAGAGAAGCAAACCACGGCGAAGTCTCACAGGACTAAAGCAGATTCTGAAGCCTGACTAGCTTGCTCGGAACAAAAGAGCCACTTGGCTAAAGCACGAACAGTCTCGGCCTTTGCACTCGTAGCTGGTAACTAACATGGATTCACCTACTTGCTAGTGCAGAGAAGTCTGGCAGAATACAGGAGACAGCCTGCCATCCATCTCTCTTTCTTGGCACTTAAACCGGCACCAACCACACTTCTCAGCTGCTTGGCGCTTCACATTTAAATGGAAATGAGACTGGCAGCGCTAGAATTTGGATCACACAAGTTTATTGGTTGGTTGTTTTTTTTTTNTGGTTGGTTGTTTTTTTTTTTTTTTAGCTTGCTTTCACAAGTAGGGCAGAACTGCCATCTCTCCTTTTAAGCTAATCGTCTAGCTCAAATTAACCAAAGGAGCATGAATTCTTTAAATTCCTTTTTTTGAATAGCAGAGAAATTCAAATGAAATTACTTATGAAGACAGCCTTTAAAAGCCTTTAGAAAACAGCGTGCCTGAAGCTACCTATGCTTTGCCTTGGCTTACACTGTATTAGTCTTTTGAAGAAGAAAGCCCTCTGACCTTTTACATAAGACCCAAACAAAAAACAACAAAAAACCCAAAAACCTCCAAATGCAAAACAACTATCCAAGTACTGCAGATACTTAAAACACTAAGATGTCTCCATGATCTCCATGACAATTGTTTTTATGTTGTACTTACACAGGCTTGATAAGTCTAAATATTTTAAAGCACTATCAGCAGCCATTCCCTGTAATCTGCCTATAGTTTTAAATATTAAAAGCCTTTACCTATGCAGACTCAATCTGAACAATGGTATGAAAAATAAAGATGCCACATATCCAGTAAAGTTCTCTCTTCACACACAAAATATGAGTGTTTTGCTATTTATGCTCCATTTCAAATATTCCTGTGGACACAACCCTCTCTCAGACCAAACCTTATCTACCAGAATGAAACAGAAATTTTACTTCTATTTCCAAATGACAGAATGCTGCTTCAGAAAACTAAGAAATCATTTAGTTGAAACTAATTCCTGATCCTTCCCTCCCCAGGGAAGGAATAAGCTTCCTCTGAACTTCACAACAGTTTAAAACTGCAGGACAGATTACTAAGAAAGAAATCAGAAGCTTTTACAGAAGTAAGATATCCCGAAACCAACCCTTAGAGCCCTTCTCAAAAGGGACAGACACCTGTTGAGAAATGCTGCACTGGGACTTTTTTTGGTGAGGGACCAGTACCGAGGCTCAGACAAACAACTGGGAGATCATGCCAGCTGCAGTTCTCAAAGCCCAACTTAGCTGTTCTATCTGCTATAGTCACACATTATTCCTTCTGGGCCAGAGCACACACCACTGGGTTTCAGGGATTCAGGATAAGAAACAGAGGCTCCACCAAAAAGCAGGAGCTTAACAGACCTGTGCCACACCGAGGATTGTGGCATATCTGCAGAAGATGACAGGTGACAGGACCTCTCCTAGAGAAAGACTGTAACTATGCAGACAGCAACCAATGCATTCATTCACACGATTTGAAAACCTGCAGAGGTCAATTTCAAGACAGAAACTATAAGGTATAAGATGCAGAAAGACAAGTTCTCTTTAGTATTTTGTGACCAGCTGATCTGTATGTAGACACATAGGCTTGTTTTCAGTCTGTAAAAGTGCAAAGTGAAGAGAGCTCCAGCCATGTAATGACAAATGGATATAAAAATGAATTTGAAGTCATTCAGCATACATTCAAATGGATCAACTGAAGACTGACAATAGCTTTTTTTTTTTTTTTGTAAGAGAAAAGGACTAAAGCTGAAGCATTATCTGTGAAGTCTCAAGAAATTTAACAGATGCCAGCTTAGCCTGAGAGCTGCTAGACTATGCTTGCATCTCCCCGCAGGAACCTGTTCCCCGTGGGCAGCACCATTCCCTAGCAGAGACTTGGCAACTAGCAGGGCCTGCAAAGCAGTGTCACTCTGCCTCACCATGTGACTCAACATCTGCAAAGTGCACAGTGACATCATACTCAACAAGGCTACTTTTCATACTTGTCCAAGCAGAGCTCCAACAGAAGTGTTCAACAAAGCTGGAGATAACATTGTTGATTCCTACTCCTGTATAGCACAGAACTTGTTCTAACTGCAGTGGTGACCAGCAAGTGGCTACTGGGCTTTTGAAAATCCATTCTGTGATTACAAGAAGTATTCAACTAATTCAGAAAACTTGTGAAAGCAAGGGAAGATTTGGATGTTACATCAAAGTCAAGAATAGAAGAGATAAAACAATCTAAAACTTGCTATCTACTCTATAAGAAAACTTGAAAGAGTTTAAAACTAAGCTTGAAAGAGTTAAGGGAAAAAAAGTATTTCAAGGAATGAATGACAGCAGACAAGTTAACAGCTACTTTGTCTGCTACTTCATACTGACTTCGAAATCTTAAATCAACATCTGCAATAACATTCACAACCTTCTTCCAGCAGAAAAGTACAAACAGCTCAAGTTACATCCTTAAGTTCATACCACTTCATTTCATGCACAATTTTAAAAAGTTTAAATTCATCTCTAATTCTGATAATATGCTAGTTTTAGTATTTTGTGTCATATATATGCTATAAACATGTTACTGAAAATAGTTCCTACTTTTTAATGGCTTGCTTTAATCCACCATTTTGAGTCTCTCAGCATTGCAAAAGCACCTCTCTGCACACTAGAGAAGTATTTTCAGATGGTATTTTCACCACAGCTCATCAAAACAGAAGGCATCAGAAGACAAGCCTATATGTGAAACTACAGTAAAGCCTTTATTAGGGTTAGATGCCTTACTAATCAGCTATTGTGAGAAGGATTTGCAGAGTAAGATATGGAAATTACTAACATGCCAGACTGTCTCCACCAGCAAACAGGGTAACTCCAAGGAACACTCTTCCTCCTGAGCACTTAATTACATAATGAGAACGTGTATTTTTAAAAACTCTGTTCTAATCAACACCATTTGCACACTTTGCAACAAATCCTCTGTAGCTGGCACTGAACCCACTGCTTCTAAACATCCTGATTAACAGACTGGACTCCTATTTCTGGATTTTCAGCTTCCACCATAATAAGCATCAGTGATCTCACTGTCCTGTTTCAGCTCAAAGTTAATTTTCTTCCTAGCAGCTAGTGCAGGGCTGTGTTTGGGTTTAGGATGAAAACAATGTTGATAACACGTCGATGTTTTCAGTTGTTGCCAAGTAGTCAAGCACTTTCACACTTCTCATACTGCCTGCCCTCAAGAATGTGAGGGGCACACAAGCAGTTGGGAGGGGAAAGGCCAGGGCAGCTGACCCCAACTGGCCAAAGGTATATTCCATCCCGTATGACATCATGGTCTGTATATAACTGGGGGTGGGCAAGGAGGCAATTCAACTTGACAATCAGATGAGTATGGACTTCAGTTGATGAACAACTGTGCTGTGCATCACTTGCTTTGTATATTCTATTGTTCTTATTAGTCTTTTTCTCTGTCCTATTAAACCATTTTTGTTTCAACTCACTAGTTTTACCTTTTTCTTTTCAATTCTCACCCCCATCCCACTGCAGGGAAGGGGCTTATCAAACAGCTCTGTGGTTGTTTTAGCTGCCTGCTGGGTTAAACCACAACACTCATCTACCACTGGTCCATCATCATTTCTTGAACTAGCTAGTTCAGTAGGCCAAACAGTTCACAGAAGTTTCATTCACATTATTATACAGCACTGTAATCCAAAAGAGCATCTAATATCACTTTGAAAGGATGAGTCAATGAAGTCTAGCATAATTTCAGTCTTATATCTCAGCAAACAGACAAACCAATGCCTTAGTATCTTATTTGCACTGCTTATCATTTCAGCATGTTACTGGGAAAACAAAAGCAATGGTGGAGACACCATAGTACTGAACCCAACTAAGCACCCAGCCAAGGGACACTAACCCAGCTGTCAGCACATGCCCAAGAGGTCCCAACCCTGCTGGTGACAGAGCAGCTGACTCCCAGACAGGCAGTGCAGGAGCTCCTTGTTCAAACCATATCGGTTTTGAATTGGTATGTGGCTTACTTTCAACTTAACCAGGAAATGAGGAAACTGCATATCCCTTCTGAAAGCTCTACACAATCCTGCACGGCGACCCAAGAAGTAACTGCACTGCCACGTGTAACCTCGGTAATCACCCATATTAACACTCCAACAAGATGGCACAGTCAAGCTCTAAAAGTTGCTTAAAGGCCCTCTCAAATATGCTACGTCTGTACAGTGTTGAAGACATTCCAGTAGTCAAGCATCAGCTGTGAGGCCAAATTATTTCACTGGGAGTCAGCATGAGCTTGAAGACACTGCATTGTGGCACTATTAAACCTGTCAAGTAGGCCCTGCAGCACTAACTCAAGCAGGTTCTGAGGGCAAGACCAATATTGGTCCTTAAACTACCAATCTAAGACCATTTCAGAGCCACATTTTTTGGTTTATACATCTTTGTATTTTGCCCGATAAACACAACAGCACATTAAGAGTTTTTATTCCAAACATAACAGGACAAGAGCAGCACTTAAACCTCAGTTATGGAGTTTGCAGCTCTTCCACAATATTGTGAAAAGATCCATTATAAAAGACAGGTCAAGAAATTCAGATCACATTAAAAAGGCAGCAAGTTTAAATGCACTGAGTAAAGACTTTATTGAAGGCAACTCCATCCTCTATAGTAAGCATGGAAGAGGATACACTCTCTCCCCCCACCAGAACAGGCCCTGATCATCCATTCTCACTTCCCAGCATCTTCAAAAGTTTGTAATTTTTCCACCGATTCTTAAAATCCCGTTTACTTTTACTTACATTAGCATTGCTTCTATTACTAGATTTCCATCATGAAAAGAGTAACTGAACTGTTAAGAGTACTCTGAAAAACCTGAACAAGTAGGCTATCTTCACTTTGTTTCACTTTGTTCTTTCCAAGATCATTTTAACAGTCAGGACTCCTGCAAGAAGTTATTAAAAACACCCAGTTCTCTAACACCACATACAAGAACTCCAAACATCCCATTTAGGTACAGTATGCTACTCTACTTTTCTTCCTGTATATCCTGACAGTGAGTTTAAGCACCTACATCTGATTCATAAAAACTGAAATCCACAGCAGTAAGTATAAGCAAATGTGTGGCATACATACACACCCTGCACTGAAATGTGTTTTCCAGCTTTGTTATGAAAAACACGGGGAGATTTTTGAGTTCTCACATGGAAAACACCCTTACCAAAACTTCAGTAAGCATCCATGTCGCTAATAAAACAATCTTAAAATTTTAGGCTTATTTTACAAAAGTCAAAGAGCAACACAAGCTACCTAGAGGAGAATCTTCTCCCTACTGAACAGGAATCATACTCTTTAAAGCATATTCCTCTTAATTTCACCTTCAGAAAACACCACATTTAACATAACCCAATGAGGCAGATACAAACTGTTTTGCTTTGTTTTCATACCTTTTTTTCCCCACTGGTTTCTGATTGTGTAAAACTGATGCATATTAGAGTAATACTTTATAGGGACACATATTTATGAGCAGATTTATTTCCTTTTAAACACTGCTTTCTGATCCTCATCTGCTACAACAAAATCCACATACCTGGCCTATTTCAGAACACTTTTCTTCTGGTGGTAACAACTGAGCTCCATCACTGTTTACCACCACCCAATGTCCTGTTTTCATGGCTCTGCTTTACACAGACCCAGCTATTACAGTAGTGACATCAGCCAGTTGGCCATTCAGCCTGCTAGCATTTCTCAAGCTACATCAGCAACTAAACACAAAGTCTGGAGACCATTCTGCAACAAAGCCCTCAAAGCAAATTAAACATTTTTCAAAATCTTTTGACTATTTTATTTGATATCTCTAGAAAAACTTCTGAATTGCATCTCTACCTACAGATCTCATGCAATCCACTTGCATCTATCCCTAAGACCCATAGCATTGTGCTGTTAAGCCTCTTCACAGATATCCTCCTGAAAATAGTTTGAGTACCTGTAGATAAACAGGTTATCTTTAGGCCCAACCATTTTAAAGGCTAAGGCTGAAGCTACAGTTACCACAACGTACATACAATTATTTTGAGGTTTTAATGCATGAGCAGGAACTGAAAAACACACCAGTGTACATTTTAAAAACTGTTATAAAAGTGTCACAGAACCACAGGAAAAAAGATGTTTAAGGAATGAACACACTTTAAAATTCTTTTCATTTCTGAAGTTGCATCCTAAAGTCTTCAATCACATTCAAACTTCTCAAGATGGCAGATTACTGAAATACAAAATTTATCTCTGAATCGAGCACAATTATCAACTTAACACAATTTATGCCTTCTCCAAAAAAGTTTCTTACATATATTCATTGTAAGCATTCTGCCATAAAACTTCAGTATTGTCCTGGCACAGTTAACACGCAGCACCAGGAAGGAAAAACAAATCTTAAGGTAGAAATGAATGATGAAGTAAATAATGCTCAATAGCAACTGAGAGACGTCTTTTGTGTAGAAAATAAGCCACAGTAACAAAAAATTCCTAAGTATAACTTAAAAGAGCACTCATGCAAGATGGCTTCAAAGGGTCTGCATAAATTATAACTCACAATCGCGATCCAAAATATTTCTAGAGAACAATTTCTGCGATGGGCACAAAACCAGTTTTCCAATGAAGAAACTCGAAGACAAAATTAAGTCCCCAAAACACTTTTCCTTCAAATTAGCAATCTGTTTTATTTATATCACTTTCAGCTTTCTCCACCACATTTCAAAGCAATCTGGCAAGTTTGACAGCCTCTCTCGTTTATCATTTTAGGTAGAACGCCAGGAAACCAAAACTTTTGGAAGCACGGCATGTCGCAAGCCAGCCGCGTGTATACGCGTAGCTCCGAAGAGCTCTGCGAGACCCCCAACGCAAGTCACAGCCACTGACCGCGGCCGAATCGCTTTACGTCTTCCCACCCCGCTTAATCCCCGGTGCCGCTTGCCATCCCGGTCCCCCCACACGCCGGCGGGATGGGCCCCGGGCTGACTCACGCTACNGACTCACGCTACGTGGGGACGAGCCACAAAGAACAGGCCGCGGCGGGGCGGCCCGCGACGCCGCCAGCCGGGCGGTCCCCGAGGCCCCGCGCCCGCCGCCCCCACTCACCTTCTTTGGTCTGGGCGTTTGTGATCTGCAGGTCGCAGTCCGCTGCCTTCAGCTTCTCCCGGCCCATGATCTGTCGCTTGAGGTCACACAGGGAGATGTGGAGACCGTCGAAGGTGACCGTATCATAGTTCAGCTTGGAAGAGAACTTGTAATGCACGCACGACATGATCGGCGCCAGGCGGTGCCTGCTCCGCGATGGCGCCTATCCGCGGCGGGCGGCGCCGGGGGAAGGGCCCCANNNGCCCCCACCGCCCGCGGGGCCCGCAGCAAGCGGCGGGGGGTGAGCTCGAGCGGGCCGGCGGCGCTCAGAGGCCGCGGCGCTCCGCCATGGCCAGGCCTCGCGGCCTCAGGCAGACTCGGCTTGCGGAGGCCTCAGCGCTCCATCGCGGCAGCGCTTGCGAGGCCCCGGCCCCCGCCCCCGCAAAGACTCCGGCCTCTAGGTGATGGTAGAAGGGCGGCGGCGCCCGCCCGGCTCCTTCTCGCAGACCAAACGAGAGGGCGAAGTACGGGGAGAGGCCCCCACGGCCCTGGGCCCGACCTCCGCGCCCTCTCTCGCACGCAGCACTCCCAGGCCCCGCCGCTCGCGATGGCGGCTCCGGCGCCCCTGCCTCAACGTTCCGCCAAGGGGTTTCCCAGCCAGCAACCGCACGGGCCGCCGCGAGCGCCCCACCACGCAGGCGCAACGACGCACCGCAACCCCACCCCCTCGCGCCTCACGTGACCCAGCGCATTATGACAAAATACCCGCGTCACGTGGTAATGGCAGCGCCGCCCTCTTCGCCCTGACGCCTAACGCCCCCTAGGGGAGAGCCGTGACCTGTCGGCGTCACCGCCCAGTGCGTCACACGGCCGGCCTGTCCCGCCACCCCCTGGGCCCGCGCCGACCCGGCAGCGCCCGGGCCTTTATCACCCAGCGCCTTCATCGCCACCCAGCGCCATCTCCCACCAATCCTGGGGCACCGGTGGGTGTCCCACCAGCCCAGCGCCCACCGCCGCCCGATGTCCCATACCCCACCAGGGCTTCGGTCTCCTGCCTTGTCCTCGGGAAACAGCAGCAGCAGTAGCAGTGCCCTCGTTTCCTCCGTCAGTGGAGGGCACAGAGAGGCTGCAAAAATGATCGAAGGGCTGGAACGCCTCTCCTGTGAAGACAGGCTGAGCGAGTTGGGCTTGTTCAGCTTGGAGAAGGCCCTGGGGGGGACCTTACAGTGGCGTTCCAGTCCCTTACAGGTGCCTGTAAGAAAGCTGGGGAAGAACTGTTCACAAGGGCATGGAGTGATAGGACAAGGGGTTATGCTTTTACACTAGAAAAGGGGAGATTTAGGTTGGATATTAGGAAAAGGATCTTCACTATGAGGGTGGTAGATCACTGGAGCAGGTTGCCCAGAGAGGTGGTGGAAGCCCCATCCCTGGAGATATTCAAGGTCAGGGTGGATGGGGCTCTGAGCAACCAGATCTAGTGAAGATGTCCCTGCTCACTGCAGGGGGGGTGGACTGGATGACTTTTAGAGGTCCTTTGCAACATAAGGCATCCTATGATTAAATGGCACAGCAAGACATTTGGTTTCCATTTCTTTTCAGAATGGCTTACATCAAAGCAGCAGTTTGGCAAAGTCCCCCCCACTGCCAGTCACCTGATCAGATGGGTGATTCCCCACACCACACACACCACTGTCCCACAGAGCTAATGGCACCTGGGGTGAGAGAAGGACAAAGTGGTACAGGACAGATCTTGGAGAGTGTATTGGCAATTGTGAACGGGCCACAGAGGACAAAAATTCCAGAAGAAAATACTGCTATTTTTATCTTTGTGTCTGGATCTTGTCCCACAAAACCATAAAAGACTGAAGTTATAAAGCAGTTAATGTCACTGAACATGCAGCCAAGCATCACCCCACTATCACAGACATGTCTCACATGGTAACTGATAAATAAGGGCAGATTTCAAACAGACTGGATATGGTCTCTTTTTCCAAGGGATGGATGGTTAATCTGGGCGAGAAATGAGAAAGAAATTAATTAGAACAGGGAGCAGAACTTGAGGAGCAGGAATAAGGAAATTAAATGCTGTGTGTAAACAGCAAAATAAACCGCATGAGGACAGAAAAATCATTATCATCTTATAGTTTTCATTATGCAGGCAACGACTGCAACTTAAAATGTCTATTAATGTTTCATTATGCAGATTATTGCTTTTTAGTAAAGGAGCTATTTGTTTTCTCCGCAAATGTATGATGCACACTTTACTTTCTTTCCAGGCATCTGAGGTTTTTTACGATCAACTAATTTATACTGTGTGCATTTCTCTATGAATCCTCTCATTTTTCCTTTACCAGTTATTTCCCCACTAATCTACCACAGAAAATTAATTTATACAATTAATATTAGTCACCTTCTTGTGGATTTAATATTTTTATTAGTGTCATGATTAATCCCACCAACTGTTTAAAGTTACATACTGGTTGTATGTCCAACCCATTTATCAGTAAACAGTTTCAAACTCACAATCTTTCACTTGAAAGATACTTTTTTTCTAATCCTCTATCTTTACAGAGTCTTTACAGAGAAACCTTTTGAATTCCCAGTAGTGCAGCTCTACCGCAAACAAATCAGAGATAAATACATTTTTAAAGTAAAAATAGTGAAGACTAACAGGTTTGGAAAAAACATTCCTTGTCTATAAGTTTAGGTTAGAAAACTTCTGGTATCTGAACCCTACAGGTAACCTTTAGGGATTTCATGCACTCCAGAAGGGAAAAGCATCTGCATGATCAAGGGGGCTACCAGATATATAAGGTTTCCAAACTACACTGTTCTGTGTAAAACAATTTGTGCCTGTTAGAGAGGGGGAGGAGATAGTCTTTGGCTTAGGTTCCAATACTGAGAGAACATCAGCATACCTAGAGGACCGTTTTTAAACCAGCTTCCCAATCAGTACCAGGCCTGTGTACTCTGGATCACTTGCCATATCGATTTCTTTAGCATTGGATGTGGGCACAGCCACACCAGGCTGATTCAGGAGGCACACACCACTCTGCGTTCCTGCTGCTCTTTGCCTCTTGCTGGCTGCTGGAAGGCAGATGATACCTGATCTGGGTAAAGACTGCTGGGACAAACTTACCTCTTCAATAACCTTCAGCGAAAATTTATATCAGCAGACTTTGTGCCAGGTCAGCACTGAGTAGTCCCAGCCCTTTTGATCTGGTATTAGAGGTCCTAAAACGAAAGCCAAAGCTCTTGAAGCATAGCCTGAGGGTCTGCTAACACAGCCCAGAGATAACGTATCCATGGTGACCGATGGCTCTACATCTCCCAGCTGTCCAGAACACTGCCCTGCCCAGGGTTAATCCCTCCCCAGACCCCAGCAGAACCTGCTTGGTTGCTCCCATGAGTGTTTCAATCCAGACGGCCTGACCGGGTGATGATTTGAAGCTCAGGTGGTTGATGCTGCTCATTTGGACCAAAGTGGGATAAGGGATGCTCCCATGAACACCCGAGTTGTGAGACCAGAGGAGTAAACTCTGGTAGGAAGGTGTTGAGAGCAGTTGAAGACAGCAGCCTAAGCAGCAGAGGATGTGTGACCAGATTCTGACTGCCAGGGAATGCTGCTGTATCTTGTACTTCCACAAATTCAAATTACACAAAAGGTTTGACATACTTATTAAGTGATGTTAACACTCAACAGAAATGCTCATGTCATAACAAACAATTAGCTTGCTGTTGCAGCACATAAGTATTCTCAGTTATTCACGTTTATAACATTAAAATACAAATCGGGAACCTCCTAGGGAGGCAAGAAAATACCCTGTGGCTTTCACAGGGAGCGGGGTTAGGTTCTGAAACTCCTTCAGAAAGGAGAGCAGTGTTAAAGCTTGGTGGTTTCTGCCCACCTGTTGGCATCAGGACTAATTTTGTAGCTTTAAGTTACTTTTGTAACTTCTAATTCTTTCACTTTCAAATGCATTCAGCAGTAAATTGTTATACAAGTTCTTCAAAGCAACCTAAAATGTACGTTACCCAAGTTCTTGTAATTTTTTTATGTCATACTCACACATTAGTTAAAAGAGAGCAATAAAGACAAACTATTTGCTTTAAAATGTAGTTTAGGTGTTTTACCATTACAGATTATTAGGAGCTGTGTAGGCAACTTCATCTCATTTACCACTTTACTTATTCAGAACCCCTTTATCTAGGTACAGCTCTGCTGCTCTGTACTGAGCACCTTTTGTTGAGCACAGTGGTCCTCACTGCTTCACTTCTGAAATTGAGGGTTGCCTGAGACAGAATAGTTCCTGAGTGTCTGCAAAGTACCTGTTGTACATCTGAACCATACAAAAAGAAACAAAAAAAGCCTGCCTTGAAACCAGAAAGGACAAATGATCTCTAATAGTTTTTGCTGTAGGAGCAGGTTTGTTGGAGAAGAACAAATAATCAGATTGGCATGCTGGGAATGTGTGCATTTGCATTTCCTTCATCAGTTTGCTTTGTCAGGAGAAAAGACCAATTTTTAAAATTTATGTTTTAACTTTAGCAGTGAGTTCTGTGCAAGAGGACCTTGCATTGCCAGAGCACTCAGGGCTTGAGCAATCCAGGAGCCCAAACCATTTCCTGCGGGGCCCACACGGCCAGTTTTGCTGGAATATCCACATTGCTCTGTAAAAGTTGAAAAACTCAGTGTCATCACTTCAGCTTCTGAGGTAGCACTGCTGCTATGAGCAGACACTGGTTAAAGCTAAGCCTCAATTAAGAATGACAGTCATTAATGCACTTAAAAACTCAAACCAAACCCCAAACTCTGTTTTTATCTGTCTCTCTGCTTCGCTTCATGTGCATGCACCACAGACACACCAAATCACATCTCACCATGATGTCACACCAACTTACTGCCATTGACAACTTACTTCATTTTGAGCACAATGATCAAAACTTGGAGCCTAGAAGGTGGTAAATGAAGGCATCTAATTAGTCAAGAGGAATATCGTGCAAACATCCGCACTTTTGAAGTGCTGAACAGAGAGAAAGCAGATCTTGGAACCAGCATGCCAACATCTGTATGCAGTCAGTAAGCACATTAAGGCTGACAACACATCACATTCACCAAATATTTTATCTTTGTCTTTATTTCCACAGACCATTTATGTTTATGACTGTGAACAAACATACTTCCCAAGCGTGGCACACCATAGTCACTTGAACTCTGGCTATCTTTACTCAAATGCTCACAGACTTTAAGAACAAGAAGAAAATTGTCATGATAAAGGATGTTCTTCTGCATACTGCATTGAAACTCAGAGCAGTGGGCAAATCATGCATGAACTTGACCATATTTCTCCACCTCCAAATCTGGTCCCCTGGGTGTAATGAAGATACAGCATAGACTTCAAAAGGTTTTGGGGCTACTCCTTTCTGAAACCAAAGGTAGCACTTGGACAGACTGTTTTGGTCTTCTGTAGGGAGGTCCTCACTTGAGCTATGCCCACCCTTTGCTGGTTCCAATTCCATATTGTAGCTGTGGGATCTGATTTCTGTACAATTTTGTTGATTTTTCCTGCTCACCTGCAAGCTGAAACCTCTGATGATGCTGGATCTAAGCCAGTTGCACACAGCCAGGATCTCTTATGCAGCAGGAGTCCCCCACTGATTGCACAGGACACCCTCCCAGCTACAGTGGAAAAGTTTTTCCTTACATTCAGAAGGAACTTCCTATGATCCAGCTTGGAACCATTGCCCCTTTTCCTATCACTGGCCATCACTGAGAAGAGCCTGGCTTCATCCTTCTGACACTCACCCTTAACATATTTATAAACATTAATGAGGTCACCCCTCAGTCTCCTCTTCTCCAAGCTAAAGAGATCCAGCTCCCTCAGCCTGTCCTCAGAAGGAAGATGTTCCATTCCCTCGATCACCTTGGTGGCCCTGCGCTGTACTCTCTCAAGGAGTGTATGTCCTCTGGAACTGAGGGGCCCAGAGCTGGATGCAATACTCCAGGTGAGGTCTCACCAGGGCAGAGTAGAGGGGGAGAAGGACCTCTCTTGACCTACTAGCCACCCCTCTTCTAATACACCCCAGCATGTCACTAGCCTTTTTGGCCACGAGGGCACATTGCTGGCTCACAGACATCTTGCTGTCCACTGGGACCCCCAGGTCCCTCTCACCTACGTTGCTCTCCAACAGGACAGTCCTCAACCTATACTGATCCCTGGGGTTGTTCCTCCCCAGATGCAACACCCTACACTTGCCCCTGTTAAATCTCATTCAGTGTCCCCCCTGTCCAGCTGTCCAGCCTGTCTACATCTTGTTGAATGGCAGCACAACCTTCTGGTGTGTCAGCCACCCCTCTCAGCTTTGTGTCGTCAGCAAACTGTCTTTGCCACTTTAGCTAGAAAGACCTTTGTCAGGAACAGACCAAAATGAATCAGAACATTTTAACAGAATTTTAATAAACATCCCATCCCCCTGTTCTGATTCAAGACTGAGAAATGGAGCTTTGGATGCTGCCTGGTGAATACGTGTGAAATGTGATGGCCTGACAGTCCAGCCTCTGTGAATCCTCCAGTCATTCTCAGAACAATGC
The DNA here is from genome assembly GCA_013399135.1 of Heliornis fulica. Lineage (NCBI taxonomy): Eukaryota > Metazoa > Chordata > Aves > Gruiformes > Heliornithidae > Heliornis > Heliornis fulica. Next base: position 420,992 of record VXBZ01003951.1, read on the forward strand.
AGAATAATTATGGGATGAAGGAGTGGAACTCATATTTTGTGCCCTGCCAAGATTCCTAATTGAATCACTGGCCCTTCTGCTGGGAGAATGAAGAAGGAGCTTTGCTGTGACATTTGTACCCATGCTGGAAACTGGTCAAAGACTGCAAGCTCTTTTGACCCTAGAGGTATAGTACCTGATGGATTGCCCAACTTGAACATTATCTACTTGTCTGAGCTCATGCTAGTCACCCAGCTGTGGAAGCTGGTTTTGTTGAAGCTCTACAGAGCCTTCTCCTCCAGTATCTGCCGTCCCTTCCATAAACCACCCAGTTCATTTTTCATGTGAAAATCCATTACAGATCCAGGACAATCCATTAAAGATTAGGATCCATCTGACTCGCTTCTAATGGTCAGTGCTGCACCACCAACCAGCCATCTATAAGCAGAGTGATGGCCCTGCACAAGCTCCATCAGAGTGCCAGTGCTTGGGTGATGCATCAGCATCGTACATTGTCACACTACCACTGCTCTGTTGATGTACAGCTTCAGGGGTGGCACTGGCCAGGATGAATGGGCTCAGGGGCTCAAGGAAGGTGTTATTTACTATTTTAAATGCTAGTAATGGTTACAGATATCTATGAGAAACTGTTCTGCAGCTTATAAAGTGAAAAGAAGAAGAAATAATAAACAGGCAAAGGAAAGGGACCTGGAGATCCTAAGACACTGAATAACGGTATGATTTCACAGGACTGTCTTTGGTCTCTTTGGCAATGGCACATATATTTCCCAAGGTTAATTAAGGATCTCACTGCCCCTTCAGATATGCTACTGCTCTCTCAGGTCACCAAAACTGCTTAGATATTTGGGGATCTCTTGACCCCAGTGCCACCAAAACTTGTGCTCTAATGTATGAGTGCCATCAGAAAACATCTACCAAAGCAGCATCACAGGTAAGGCCTCTTCCTGATCAACCTGTTTATTGGGATTGTTACATATTCGGGCTTTTCATCTGCAAACTGCTTCTCAAACATTAATTAAGCATTGGAGTGCAGTGGAAGACAGGAAAGTCTAACTCCAGAACTGCTGAGAGGCACAGATGTAAAATGACAGTGGCACTCAGCTTCAGAGGATTCCCAGGCTCTGGATTGTGCCTCCCTCAGCCCATAAACTGGGGCTCCTAATTCCCCATAACCCTGCATGGCACCGGTACTTTATCCCTGTGCAAAAGCCTCTGGGTGCAGAGAAAACCTTTCATTCCACCACTGCTCCTGCGTGGCTTCCTCAAGAAATACTCTTCAGCCTCTCTCCCCAGCCCCTGGCCCTTTCACCCAGGCAGCTTTACCAGCTGATATAAAACACATGACTTTATCTCAGCCTTCTCACCTGAAGGATTCAGTGAGCAAGTGGCTTGGTCTCCATACTGAGCTGGGCACAGGCTGCCATCCAGGGGCTGGGAAACCTGCAATCCCTGGGAAGCCATGGTGTCCTGGCTTGGGGGGCAGCCTGGCTACCTGTGGGGAGCATCATGGGCACAGGGTGCCCAGGCCTTAGAGCCAACTGCTCCCACATCGTTTTGGGGACACCTGCTCCTTCCCAGGTGCCCTGCTCAGAAAACACACCTTGAATTTTTCCTGAAACAGCATCTTTTGCTTTGGTTAGTGCCCTGGCTGAAGATGTTTGTGGGCTCTTCCTGCCTTGCTTGCAAGAGGTCCAGGGGGTTGGAAGCAGGCTCAGACACCTTGGTGGCACTGAATTGCCCTGTGACAGTCTCTATAGTCAGGATTTTCTGCTGGGTGGGAGAAAGCCCAGGGTCTTCTGTCACCATGTGGCACATTCCCACATGTGGTCTGAGAGCCCCGTGGCCACCTGAGACTCCCTCAAACAGCCCATGGGAGAGACCAGAGCTCCCTGCCCCACAGGATGCTCTTGGGGAAGCACTGTGTGAAGGGTTTGATTTTTTTAAAAATAAATAATGAAAAAAGATACTTTGTCATGTTTTAAGCAATAATTCAACATCAGGCTATGTCATTGTGGCAGAGGCAGGCATGTGTTATATCCCTCTGCAAAAAAGTCACCTAAATACCCCAGGGATAGGAGGCAGAAGAGACAAGGAGCCTCTCAGCAGGTCAGATGTGATCTCAAGACGAAGTGAGGTTCTGTTGTGTTGCTGAGCCATCAGCCCACACCGACAGCCCCTGAGCAGGGAGGGCATCACAGTCCAGCCAGCCCCCCTACACCCAGGCCAAGGCTTGCCTCTTTTTCCTAGTTCTGTCTGTAAAACTTTGGCATCTTAATAAAGCTCACATTTTATGCATCAGCATGAAAAAAACAGCACTGCAGGTGTTTGAAGCCTAAAGAATGGAAGTTTGGGGAGAAAACCAAGGCTGCTACACGCCACCAGCCCAAATACCCTCCCACCACCAGGCAGGACCATTGCCATGAGGAAAAATCCTAGAAATATAGAACCAGCAGCTGACCAGCACTGGAAACCTGACCACAACAGCTGTCCACCCCTTTGGGGAGAGCATGTCTGGGCGTAAGTGCCGTGGAAAACTGAGAAATTCTTTCAGCACAAGTCTGCAAGCCCTGGCACAGACCATCTGCTTTGTTTCCTAAATTGTTTTCCAAAGTCCTCTTGCAATTTACAATCCACTTCAGGTTTCTGATGTTTGCCAGCTCTCTTAGGCTTGAGGGACACAGAGTTGAGGGAAACTGCAAAAGCTGTGCTGAAACACAGAAAACAAATCCGGCTACCTCAGGATGCAAACATGCAAGTAAACAAACAAAAGCCCAGCCTGCAGTTACCAAGAGGGCCTGTGGGTCCTGGGAGCTGCTCCCTCCACTGCTCTGCATATACCCTACATGTTTCAAACCCTACACAGACATGCAGAAGACCAGTGGAGGTGTGTTGACCCCGTTTCAGTGGATCTCTGTGCAGTCCCACTGCAGCTGGGAAGAGCGGCGTGGCCAGTACCCCAGCAGATGATGCCCTTGCTCAGCCCCAGGTACCACCATAGCCCTGCTCCCCTGTACCCAGCCAGCACTGGGCCAAGCCTACCTGAGCCCACGTGAACCCTGAGGGGACCACGCTGGTGTGTCCACAGGAATACAAGAGCATAAAAGCCCTAGATGAAAGCCATGGCAGATAGACACAAACCAGTACATCTCTGGCGCAAGGGCAAGCAATTTTCAATCTGGGCATCCTTTGTCATGAATTTACAGGGATGCTCAAATTTACTACCCTTTATACTTAGTAGAAGAAAACTCCCCCTGCCAATTAGTCAGAAAAGATGAGAGCTTGTTCCTCAGGAGGGGTTTGCCATTGTCACAAAGTGAATCAGGAGAGGTGTTGCAGGACAAAACAATTCCTCCCTGTATGAACAGTATTCTGGACTAGAAGTAACTGTTTCTGTAACAATCAGAGCTCCAAGAAATGGTAAAAGCCATATCAAGAACTTCAAGAAGCTTCCTCCTGACAAGCCTACCCTAGGACCACGTTGCTCATGCTGAAAGCACGCAAGACACACAGTCTTGGCACCGTGCACCCCACAACAGAGCCCATCCTCTTGGGGATGGTGCTCTCCCTGGGTCATGATCCCAATTTAAAGCAAGATCTTCTCTGCAGAGGTTCTTCCTTTGATCCCGTTCCAAAACGATGCCATGTGCTGAGCCCACCTCCGGGTCTGGCATTGCAGCATAGACCTCTGGGACCTGACCACCAGACACGGAGCAGAGCAGAGGACCCAGTTTGAAAACAAGCATACCAGCATTTCTCCTGAGCATGGCAGAGTTCTGCCCTCCCGCCACCTCACCATGAGGGGTGCAGAGAGGGATCATACTACCAGTGGGGACATCTCCCTTTCCTCTGGGGAATTCACTGGCTCTGGGAAGATGGTGGCTCATTATCTCACCCTCACTGACACTGCTTGGCACCACCTCTGGACCTCATCCCTGCTCTCAGGAGCGAGAATGCCAGGCATGACCTTGCTGCTTAATGAATTTCAAGCCACTAATTATTTTGCTCAGTGAATGAAAAGATGAAACTACCTTGCCATTGCCACCTTGTGAAAGGAGGAACCTGACACCTTTCAGCAATGACAGTGGCACAAAATGGCTCTAAGGGCTTGTAGCCCCGATGAGCCTGGAGCCCATGGCTGGGAGGAGAGGACCTTCACTTTGGTCTGCCCCTGCTCCAAATGCTGTCAGCAATAGGGAGTAGTTGTCTCTGGACCCTTCCTGGGCTGGGTTTTGTGTTTACCTCTCACTTTTGCATTTCACCTGCCTGCCTACCTCCTCTGTGCCCCAAGGCAGGACCTCTCTCTGTTCCCCTGACCACAGGGCTTTGCCATGGGCCTGAGGAGGGGAAGAAGCCCCACTGGGTGAAAGGTGGTGTGCTAATGACAGCCTCTCCTAGGCTGTGGAGAGGAGGAGCCCAAAGGTCAGATTCTCCCACTGAAGGACCATTACAATGCAATGTTCAGAAGATGGAGACAGCCACCCAGAGTGTCCTCAGTGTGAGCTACCCAGACCTGCTGTGTTTAGCCCCATTGCCATGGTGGTGACTCAGAGATCTCCATTTCCAGCTGAAACTTGAAGCTGCTGTGATACTGGGAAGAGGGATGGGTGAAGGTGTTGGCACTTCCACAGCAGAATATCCCTTACACCTCGGTTCAGAGCCTGCACTCTGGAGCAGGGCTCCTGCCTGCATGGGCACCGTCACTTCTGCACCCAGCTGAGGACAGGGGTGGAGGCACCAGAGGAAGGACAGAGCCATGCTCCCACCACACTACAGGTCACTACCAGCTCTTGTGGCACTTGTGTCTGTGCTGGGACACGTGGCAGCTCTTCCCATCACCTCATTTTCACCAGCATCGCAGCAGTCCTGGGGAAGGGCTTTTGCAGCTGCCCAAAGCCAAGTTTGAGGAGCACCACGCAGGCTCTGGAAGGAGCCCAAAGCAGGCTGACGCTCCTCGCCAAAGCGACCGTCAGGCTGACGGCACCGTCAGGAGGCTCCAGAGTCACCGTGACATGGGGACAACCGAAGAGGAGCCTTGGCGGTGGAGCAGCGGTTTTGTAGGATCCCATCCCGGGAAGCGGGAGAATTTCTACGGCAGCCGGGGTGGGGTGGGGG
>VXBZ01003951.1:426152-438646 GCA_013399135.1 Heliornis fulica
GACCCGCAGCGCTGGGGTTTGCTGGAGACCCGTGTCCACCGGCACTCGGTGCCGAGCAGAGCGCCGGTGCCTCTCCCGGGTAGCCGTTTCCGTGGGAAGGGCAGGACACGTCCCCCCCGGTAACATCTAGCAGCAGCACGGTTTATGCACAAGGCAGCCCCACGCGTGGCCTTTCCCGCAGCCCTTGTTCAAGCGAAGCCCGGGAACGCAAGAGACCTGTGGGCACCGAGCAGCCGTGGCTTTGCGGTGGCATCAGGGACCTCTGAGCAGATCGAACTGCTGGGCCACAACTGACAGGGAACGTGGAAGCTTCTGCACCATCCCCAGGGCCACCGCGCTCCTCCTGGTCTCTCTGGTGGGAGCACCAAGGTGTTTGCGCCCATCAGTACTGAGACCCTTCACTACCTCGTCCTTGCCTCAGACCTTTCCAGTGTCCCCTAATTCTGACCTCTACTCAGTCTCTTGGCCACATTCACCCACGCACATCAAAGCAACCCCAGCTTTCCTCCTAATTCCTAGCTTCACAATACATTTTAAATCAAAGTTAATTAGAGGGATCAAAGGCCCCTTCTCTGTATCCTCCTGAGCCCTCCTGCTGCAGCCCCAGCCAGGCCTGGCTGGCTGTGCATGACAGCTATCACAAGATCCAGATGCCAAGTTCCAGGAGATGGAGAGCCATCATGGAGAGCTTTTCCTCTGCAAACTCCCTGTGTGGTTGTGCTAATCACTCAGGAGACGGTGCTGAGCTTGTGGAATTGGCTGATGAAGGGACTGTGGTGGTTGACTTTATCCCTTGGATGTTGCCTTTCTTTGAGTCATCTTAGTTCTGAGTCACCAGCAGCCGTTAATCCTTTAGAGATAACGGCCTCATCCAGCTCTTTCTATGCAGGTACTTTTCCCTCTGCGCTCACACTTCAAAAAGGGAATAAATGTGTGAGCTGAGGTCCCGGTGGGAGCACTCCAGGACACACTGCAGGGTCACACATCACACCAGCACTCGTGTCACCTTGTGAAGCCAGCACAATTTGCCCACCCCTACTCAGCAGACTCAGGGGCTTCTGCCCCTGCCCAGGAACTCCTGCCTGTGTGAGGCTTGGAATGGGAACAGCCCTGCAGGTAAACCCTGCCTGTCCTTGCTCCAACCCCGGGGAGGCGCAGGTCTCCTCTCTTCCCCAGCACAGCTCTGCACCACTAGAAGCAGGACTGCACCCAAAGACCATGAGCCTTCCCTGCAATTGCTACAGCACCCTTAGCAGGGACAAGCTGAAATAGGGCATTGTTTGTATCCTTCATTTCAAAACCTTCTATGTACCCTTTGGTAAATTATTCTCTGATTAATGTCAGCCTTTGTTAAAACATGTGCTTTATTTCCAGCTTAAATCTGCCTCAGATAAACAACATGTTATACTGTCTATTATCAAAAAACTTCCACATGCTGGTATCTAGAGACCATAATCAAATGATCTTTTAAGCCTCTCTTTGACAAGACATTCAGGCTCACCTCTTTAATCTCTCTGTGGTAGTTTTTCAGACATTGAGCAGCTCTTGTAGTTCCCACCAAGACTCTCCACTTTCTTAACAACTAGCTGGGAGCATGGACACCAGCATGACCTGCAGGACATCACTGGTCATACTGGTGCTGTACAGAGATAACATCCTCTCTGCAGATACTGCTTAGGTGTTGCCCTGCTGGTACCCAGGAATCACATTAATCGCAGCATCATGCAGCTGATAGCTGCCCAGTGCCCCAGAGCCTTTCACAGAGCCACCCCTTTCCCAAAGATGCTCCCCTTTGCCCAGTCCCTCTCTCCTGGGGACACACCCTCACCCCTCCACCGCAGAGCAGAGCCAGCAAGGCAACCCCTGCCTCACACCAGCACAGGTTCAGACAGCACCAACCCCAGAAAAACCCTCTTTGTTTCCCTCCCTTTGTCTTTCTGGTACCTGCAGTTATAGATGAAGCATCTTTCCAATCTCACCAAAGATCCATACACAGGAAAGAAACCTACCTCCTCTGCTGCAATAAGGCACATCTGAGTCTTGAGCACTGCCTGATCCAAACCCAACCCACCTGTGCTCCCCTCAGCACCCCAGTGATGCGGCTCTGACAGCAGAAAACCCTCTGCTGCTGGGGCTGCCCTGCAACAGGCTTCCTGGAGCTCAGCTGGACTGTGCTGGCTCTTTACTTCTGTGCCATTCTCTGTAACCCAGGGAGTGGAAGTCACATTTGTATGCAGAGTTTAAGAGCAATTAAATTGAATTCTAATTATTGTATATTACATATTAGTAATTTTTACCATGCTAATATTAATTGCTAACAAGATGATAAGACATATCAGGCAGTCATGATGAAGCACGTGCTTGCTTGCTTGGGAGAGATGCAAGGAAGCAAAGTGGAGTGAGGTGCAGAAGTCACTGCAGACACAGATATCCAACAGCTGGAAGCCATTGTGTGGCCTGGAAGTGCTGGGATTGGCATCAGCCTCCAGCCTTCCTGGGGCTGGAGTTAAAGCAGGCTAAAACTTGTAGTTCTCAGGCTTGACTAAGTCAAGAAACAGGAACATATGCGAGGTCACATTGTATGCAGCTACAGACCGGTTATGTTGAAGATGTGTGTGGGCCCTCATCCCTATCTCAGGGGGTTTGAGTGTATTTTGTTGCATTTATGGAAAGTTCAGAGGCCAATGACCGGTTGGTTCTTGAGGTGCATCTCCCTAATGTCTGTCCAGAGTTGCTTTCCCAAGCCCTCATGGAGGTGTTCCTCCGGATAGTGACAGGGAAGCAGCAGGATGGGCATGGAGCAGGAGATAGAGCTCTTTGTCCCAGTGCCATCACGCCTGTCACATTCAAGGCAGTTGCTGTAGTGACCTTCACCTCTGCCAGGCTTGTATGACAATTAAAATGCCACCAGTGGCTGTGGGGATGGACACAGTTGTTCAGCCTCAGATGGGGGCTGCTGTTCTGGTTTAGCAGGACCTGCTTGGAGGTGCCACGGATGCTCTGGCAAGTTCTGGGCTGCCAGAAAGTCCTCACCTTATTGCAGCCAACGTGTTGAGCAACCTTACATCACACAGGAAAAACCAAAGATATCAACACTGAGGCAGCTGGAACAGCCCCTGTGGATAAGCACATCCCTTTGGAGAGTTACTCAAGGACAGAATGAGCCCCAGCAGCTGTGAAATTAACCCAAACAGAAGTCTTGAAAGGGCCTCTGGGAACAGAGAGCTCTTGGCTTGGAAGGAAAACATTCCCAAGGAGATGAGCTCGGCTGCTGCTGCTGGTCCCTGGGTGCCCCTGGCAGCGGCTGGCCCCAGGGCTGGGACTGTGGGGGCTTCAGGGAGGAAAGCTGGCTAGCCAGGAGCACAGGGATGTCCCTGATGGCCAGAGCAGCAGCTGTGATAAAATCCTCCGCACGTTTCTGTGCCAGGAGGGAGGAGCAACTCTGGAGGCAGATGGAGAGCAGGGCTGTTGTGCAGGGGTGGCTGCCAGCACACACACGGAGCTGGGGTGAAGCTCGGCAGGCAGAAGGGCAAGGGCTCCTCCGAGCATCACCCCCAGGACTTGCATTTCCACGTTACAGCCCGTGCCCCTCCTGCTTCAGTTGGAGGGCAGCTACCCAGAGGGGTCTGCCTGGAGTGGGCTCTGTTCACCTGGAACAATAATGATTTAATATCAGTTTCCTTGCAATGAGGTAATTTTATCCCAAGGGTTATTTATCTGTCTATTGAAGAAAAAAAAATAAAACAACAAACCCTGTGTGACTCAGACAGTCTGCACTACAAACCCAAGCTAAATTACATTTGGACATATGCTAAATGACATTTACCAATACATTTATGCAGATTTCTCCTGTAATCCTTCGTCTCCATCAAAAGTAGTAATACTTTCTTTAATGCAAATTCACTGCTAGAGCCTCACCACATCAAACAGGAGCTATGCTGAATTGTTACGAATTCTAAATTATAATCTTCATTGTGCTCATGAATAATAATTTCCTATAGATGATTATTTAACAATGCCTTGGAAGAGCCTGACGGCTCACGCCTGAGCCTCCTTCGAGGTACGGCTGTTCCGGCTGCCCAGGTCCATCAGCTCTGACGAACCTTGCAATCAGATTTCATGCTCATTTCCTTTCTTGCTTCATGCGTTAGTTGTGTAGCATAAGATTTAATGGGCTCCACTAATGAGCCCAGAGATGGAGGAGAGCAATGTGCCCTGCTCTGCCACAGCAGATTCGCAGTCACGCTGGGTCCTGGGTCGACCCTTTCTCTCCATCCAGCTGTGGCTGCAGCCCCTGCTGCCAAAATCTTCCCTCGTAAACCCAGTCAGGCTTGTAAGGGCTCCATCACAGTGTCACACTGGAATTAAGACTGGGAGGGTCCAACACCCAGCTTAAACCACAACTGTGACACGATTCCATGTTCTTGACCAAAACTTCTGACTTTTTCTGAAGACCCAGTAGAAACACGGTGGCTGCTGCTTCTTCAACTTCATTCAGTCATGTTCAGGCTCTAACTCTCTGGTCCCTTCCCAGAGCTGCCTTTCTGTAGAGGGCAGGAGAAAGCAGGTGGAAAGGTCAGGGCACCAGACAAGGTCTGTAGACTCAGTGACATCTCAGGCATCCAGGGCTGAAGGCAATTACCCCAGAAAACTACAGGATGTCTACAGGGTGACAGACCAGAGATGACAGTGAAAACCACAGAGTGTGGGTGGATGGCACGCAGGAAGCGCAAAGCCCTTTGCCACTTCTTATCAGTGGGGTTTATGTTTTTAATCATTTTTAAAGATGATTACATTTTGAGCAGCAATGATCTAAGCTAATGAGCAGCCTGCCACTTTGTGGCTCGGCAGGAAAAGTCATATTGCTGGAGTTGTGGGGTTTTTTTTTCCTTCAATCCAAAACACAGACATTATGGAAATAAATTATTTCTTTTCACAGTTGTTTAATATAATTTTCCCTGGGCTGGGTTTTATGAGATGTTGCAGTTCATTAAAATAATGACCAGATGTAGGAATAGGACAGAGGCAATGAACAGCAGCTGCAGCAAGCCCTGTGTATGCTGTGTGATTTTATGGAAGGGCTTTGGCTCTCTTGGTGCTCAGTGCTTCTGTCATCAGAGGAGCTTCACCTGGAAGTGGGACCTTGGGCTGGGCATGAAGGGGTCCCTGTGTCTGCAGAAGGCACCATGGTGACCTGGGGCAGCAGCCCCTGACCCAGAGCAGGGTTTGTGTGGGACCAGACACCTCGCACACACTAGTGAGCATGGCTGTAAGTCCTCCATCCCACTGTCAGTCCACTGCTCACCCCCTGTCTCCAGGTCCGATGACAATTAGTGGATGACTTTGAGAGAGAAAGAGCACAATAACCTGCTGATCTGTAATTCTGGCAGTGGAAGGAGCCAGGACTCTCCTGTTTCTTTGGTCTCCTTGTCTCATTTCCCTGGGAATCTGTTCTTTGTTGGAGAGTTTTGGGGCCCACAAGCAGCCATGGGCTGGACAGGGCTGTGTCCCTACCCTGGGAAAAAGCTCTAACATAAACCCATGAAAAACATGCGGGCTGCAGTCAGCAGATAGAGGTACTGGTCTCCGGAGGAGCCATGGAAATGATCCAGGGACTGGAGCAACGCTCCTATAAGCACAGGCTGAGAGAGCTGGGGTTCAGCCTGGGGCAGAGAAGGCTCTGGGGAGACCTTGTGTGGCCATTCAGTACTTAAAGGAGGTTTATACAAAAGATGGGGACGGACTTTTTAGTAGGGCCTGCATCAATAGGATTGATGGTTTTAAACCAAAAGAGGGTGGATTCAGGCTAGATGTAAGGAAGAACTTTTTTACCATGAAGGTGGTGAAACACTGATGCAGGTTCCCCATAGTAGTGCTAGATGCCTGGAAACCCTCAAGATCAGGTTGGTCAGGACTCTGAGCAACCGGATCTAGTTGTAGGTGTCCCTGCTCATTGTGGGGAGCTGGACTAGATGGGCTTTAAAGGTCCCGTCCAACCCAAACCAGTCTGTGATTCAGTGATCTCAGGCAATGAATGGGAATTGATGGTCTTCATCCACAACTGACCTGGGCTGGACTCACCTGCTCAGGAAGCTCCTCCTGGGCCTCTCTGTGCAACCCAGCTGCTTCCCTGGGGCTGGACCAGCTCTCTGCAGCTTCTTGATCTCTGCCAATTTTGTCCCTGCACATGAAGACAAATTGTTCAAGGGGCAGAGGCTGTAACCATGATCAATAAGAGTGTCCAGAGCGGTGGCTTGGCATTGCTTTGCACCCAAGCACCTCAGCCAAACTCCTGTGCTCCTCCAGCATGTGCCCTGGGAAGCTGCTGCCAGTGCCCCTGAATCACACTGATGCTCCAGCCAGAGGGGACCTGGGGGTGAGCAGGTGCAGGGTAGCACTCAGCAGAACCCAGCTATTGCCCACTGGAGTGCTGGGGGAGCCTCTGGGTGCAGGGAGGGAGGGTTCTGCCACCTCAGGCAAGGGGGTTTTCTCGTCAGAGCCAGCACAATAGTAAGTCTTCCCAAATTTGCCTTTTTCATTGAATAAACAGCCTAAATGAACTCAGTGTGGGAAATCAATCTCACGCTTTAGGAGCAAGTAAGGGAAGGACATGACAGGACTTGCAAACAGCACCCTCCCCCTCCCACTGCAGGCAGAGAAAGACTCTTGCCTGCTCTGCACTGCTCCCTGCCTGCTCTCTGCACCCACAAGTGGCTGTTTCCGTATCTCTGTACCGCTGATGGCATCGTCTTGTGTGTCATAACTGTCCTGGCATTCAGGGCACCTCAGCTATCCCAGGACAAGGGGCAGACCCAGCATCTCAACGTCCCCTGCTGCTCTTACCAGCGGCAAGGAACAGGGAGGAAGGAACTGTTCCTGCCCCAGCGATGCGTGGCCACAGCAGAGGATGCTGAAGAGACCGGCTGGGTTACGGGTAGCAGGGCTCATTGCACCCCGAGGGACAGGCATGATGTCCCCAGCCTCACCAGAGGGCATTTGCTCCCTCTTTTCTTCCTAGGATGAGGAAAACTGATCAAAAGGCACCTTTTGTGTCCAGCAGCACTGACTGCGGATCCAACCTGCTGCTCAAAGTCTGTTCCCGTTTGTAGAACTGGGATTTCCACCTTCCTCGGTCTAAAAAAAACTAAATAATAAATTCACACTTTATAAAACACATTTCATCCTTCTTTTAGGATGTTTAACGAGCGCCAAACTGATCCTGTATCCCCAGGCTGCCTGCTTGAGGGTTTGCAGCTCGTTGTTGGGCTCTGAGGCACTTAAAGACCTCACCATAGCAAGACAAAGAGTTCCTGCAGGGTTTCCGTGATCTGCAGGTTAAAAGGCACTTGAACCCCGAGGTGAAAGCCTCTGGGATGCACTCTGAGAGTGATTTATAGCTCCTCCACCTGCCCACTGCCAGCTTGCTTCCCTACTTCTCCTTCCATTTATTTTTCTTCTTAGCACTGTGAAATAAATACTAAGAGGATTCAAAATTTGGACTGTTGCCCCACACCTTCCTGCTGCAAGACAAGCCACAAAGCATGGGTGGGCTTAGGGGGGCTGTGATTTTACAGCTTCCCATATCAGGAGATATGTTCATATTATCTGCTCTGTGAGTTAAGTCCCCATCTGCCGTAATCGGATGAAAAATCACCTTGTAAACATGCAAAAACACCCCGGGAGGGCTGAGGGCAGGGGAGGATGGGGACAGGGAGAACCCAGCAGGTATTTGCATTTTCTCAAAGAAGTTTCCAACTTTGGAAACCCAGCTTCCATTGCTACCCCCAAGGGCTGGGGCTGACATGGCTGTGGGGTGGAGAGAAGCTTGTGGTGTCCATCCTGGCCCCACAATTGGTGGGATGTGTGGGTGAGAGGATGTCAGCCCAAGCACGATGAGGCAGATGCATGGCTGCCTGGGGGATGATTTCCAGTCTGCTGCCAGCCACAGACAAGGGGTCCCAGTTAAGATGAGCTCCCCCCGGAGCTGAGATCCTTGGCTGCAGTGTGCTGAGCTCTGCTATCGACTTTGCACTTTTCAGCCTTCTCCTGCTGCTCCTTGGGCATGGAGTGAGTGGTCAGGGCTGTGGTCACCCCACACCCCGAGGAAAGCCAGCAGCAAACCTCAGCAGCAGCAATAGCAGAATTGGGGATAAAAAAAAAAAGAAAGAGGGAAAAAAAGCAACAAAGAAAAAACCCCGTGAAAGCAGCAAGACAAATCGCTGGCGTGGGGGAGAGGCGCTTCAGTGAATTTGCAGAGGAACAGAGCTGGTACAAATCAAAGCAGCACTCGAAGCATTTCGAACTGGCCAAGTTCACATCTCTGGAGTTCAGCCAAGCCCTGCTCCCCTGGGAGCTAGGAGGGGAACTGCACCTGTCCAGACTGGCCGTGGAGATCTCCCACCGCAGATTTACTACTGTAACCACCCCCAGTGTTGTCATTGTTCCCTGATCACCCATAGGGCAGGTACCCCCCAGCACCAAGCCCACCATCCAGAGCCTATGTACTGGGGGATGCTGGTTGCCCATGGGGGCACTTCCAGTGGCCTCTTGCCTCTGGAGGAGCATTTGGAGATGCCCCCAGACCCACAGAGGTGGAGGCAAATGTCTGAGGGATGACAAGGCTGAGGCAGGGCACATCCCAGCATCACTCCAGTGATGGGTCATTTCTTCTTTGATTAGTGTGTGTAGATGTCCAGGCTGCTTTGGCCAGGAGCTGTCCTGGCCATGACTTGACCCTGGGAAGAGCTGCATCAGCTGATGCTGTCCTGGCCTCTGGCTATGGTGGCTGGGAGAGGGTTTTCATACATGAAGCTCATGGCGCTGATACAGGTGCCTCAGCCTCCTGTGAGCTGCTCTGATGTGCTGGGACATGGTGCCCCACTGTCCCAGGTCCCCAGCAGCACCCCGAGAGCTGCAGCTAGTATCTGTCTAGCCACAACTCATGATACTGCTGTCTTCCAAAAGGAAGTTTTAAAAGATGCAGGCTATGAAATCTTGCCCTTTGTATAAACATCTTAATTACAAGTTTCTAGGACTTCTTTCCTAAGACAAACACATTTTAATTGCAAATTGCTTTTGCTGTCTTTACCCATCCCCTAATACAGTGAGCAGCTGTTGTTTTTAATGTTTAATGACATTGTCTTTGGGATGGGCTGGGATCTGGCAGTAGCCCTGCTCTGATGGTGCAGGGGGGTGGGTGCCAGCATGCCCCAAGATTGCTTTGGGTGAGCCAAAGCAACAGTCCAGGGCACAGGTTGCCCAGAGAGGTGGTGGAGGCCCCATCCCTGGAGACATTCAAGGTCAGGCTTGATGGGGCTCTGAGCAACCTTGATCTAGTGAAGATGTCCCTGCTCACTGAAGGGGGGGTGGACTAGATGGCCTTCAAAGGTCCCTTCCAACCTAACACATTTTATGAGTCTATGACTTAGCCATGACCATGGCCACTCACAGCAGAGGGGCTGGGCTCAGCCTCCTCCCCCGTTTGCTTCTCACCAAGCAGCATCACAGTGACAATGAAGCAGCCATGAGTGGAGGTGACACATCCCCTGTGCCACAGCTGCCCGATGTCAGAGCCACCTGATGACGAGGAAATGCAATTAGCTGTTATTGTGCAGCATTTCATGTGCTGCTGCTTGTAGGTCAGGTCTCTGCAGTGTGAGGCTCAGCCTGCTGGATCTGGGCCTTAATCCTCATGTCTCACAGCCATCAGATTAGCACAGAAATTTGTTCCAGCAGTGATGAGGGCTGCGCTGGCTCAGGATGGGGAACCACAGGTGCTGGGGGCCATCAGATACTAGATTTTGCTTTTAAGTACTAACCTCTTAGATCTGAGCAACCTGCACCGGAGAGATGCTCCTGCCATGGTGCTCATCCCCACCTGCGGCAGCACTAGTGCCACTGGTGCTTGTCCCCATCCCCTCTGTCTTCTCCCAGACAACACTGCAGCTGCTCACCTCCCCCTATTCCCCCACCGAGGTGTTCCAGCCATACCCTCAACCTGCATCCCACTGGTACGTAGCCCCTCAAACCCCAAACATCTGGGGGGTGGGGCTGCAGACACATGGGTCTAATACCACCACCTCACCCCTGCAGCTCACTCAGCCTGCCCTGGGCAACTTCCCCACTGCCTTCAACAGCCCCATTGCACCAGCCATGGGCTTTGCACGCAGTGGGGTGACACCAAACCTCACCCCAAATCCCTGGGGCTTTAGGGAGTTGAGGCAGGGATGGGAGTAGGACATGGTGAGGCTGTTCCTGTGACATGGACATTGCTGTGGTCAGAGCTACAGATGGCAGAGGTCAGGAGGAAGGTGCTGCCTTTGCAGTGCCACCCTGGCAGTGAGGACTCTGACAGAAATACAGAGTAATTAGCTGGTTGCATATTGCTGGAAAGGGGCAGGAAATAAAGGCTAATTAAGACTGAAGAAAATAGAAATCACCTACCTTCTTAGAGCTCCAGGCTGCACAAGAAAAAAGAGCCCCCCCGCCCCATTAAAAAAGAAAAAATAAAAAACCCTGCAGTTTTAAATATTTGCTGTTTACTCAGAGGTTAGGGAACACTCGTTACCCTTTTCAATTATTTTTGCCAGCTTGCTGCTAGGTTAACTGGCTTGAAATTCTCTGTGAAGATATATGATGCACTTAAAGAGTCTCTGAAAAGCTCGTCTCCACTCCCTGGGGCACAGGGAGAGCTTGCTCCTCATTCATCCCAGCTGGTGATAGCACTGCTCATTGTGCTCCCACTTTCTCTCTCATTTTATAGGTTTGAAGCAGCCCTTCACCTGCTGCCAAATTCTTGCTTTTTCTGCTTGCTGTAAGCCTGGGTGAGTCAAACCGGCGCTTTCTGCTCAGCCGTGTCCCCGATACCAGCAGCACTCGCAGAGCCTGGGTGAGCCGAGTGACCTGGGACCAGGGGCTCTCCTGCTCCTCCACCGGCTCTGCAGGGATGTCCAAGGGGCTGGTCCCAGGGGGCGCAAAAGCTCGATTCCGGCTCAGCCCATGGGGTTGAGCAAGTCCTGCAGTGCTGGCTGTGTTCACTTGGTGTGGCCCCCCAGCCCCTCGATGCAGCTATGGTCAGTGCTGCTGCAATTACCCCTCTTGCCCTGATGCCACTTGTGCTAAGGCCACCGTGGAGAGCCCCTTGCCATGTCAGGGGTGGGGGGACCCATATCATGACTGTAGGACAGGGTCCTGTCATGCTTTGGCTGCTTGGGCATCCCATTCACAGGCTGTCCCAGGAGCCTGGGAAGTGCCCCTGTCCCATGGAGTGTGCTGTCGGCGTGGTACAGGGTAAGTGTAGCCCTGCTCCCCATGCTGCAGGCAGCTTCCCACATCCCCCACCCCCCTGAGCGATGGGTCACCCCAGGACCCTCCAGAGCAGCAAAACCCCTGTCTCCTTATTCCAGCTGCTGCCTTGTCCTGGGAACAGGCTGTGAGGCTGAAAGCTGCCCATCAGCGACTGATGGGCCCAGAGCTGCCGGTACAAGCATTCAGCAAGACAGCCATTAACGTAACCAGCTCCTGTCCTTCTGCCCAGCTGGAGTCAGGCATGTCCCCAGCAACACCATCACCTCCCCGTGCTGGCTGCCTGTCCCCAGGGTTCCCACAGGCTGCAGGATCACCGCTCAACTCCCACTCAGCCGCAGAATTTATATGGGAGTGTTGGGATCTCCTGCCAAGTTTCATTACTACATATGCTCTTTTTTAAGGCTGGTAATAAAACACAGCGGTCATAGTTCCCATCGATATGCAGGGGACATCCCCGTCACACAGAGCTGGGCTCCTGGGGAGGCTCTTCTCAGCTGTTTTATCTGTTCCTCCGAGCTGATCATGAGTAACTGCAGCTGGAGCCGCTGAGCCAGCGGGATTGCTTCGTCCCCGTGGGCTGCCGACGCGTGCAGAGGGACGTGCAGCGTTTACACACTCAGCAGTGCGGCACTGGCTCCCCAGGCAGCCACAGAAACACTGTGCTCCCTTAGCCACGGGCACTCACACCTCCCAACCCCCTGCAAGGCTTGGTGAGGAGTAGATAAGGCTTTAAAGGCTCACTGGTGTATTTGCTATCAGTTTTAATTGGTGAAAATAAATGAGCCTAAATACAGAGCTGTGATGGCCTTTATTGCAAGCCAATGGACTACGCAGGGATTGCTAGGAGTCACTGGGACAGAGATGATGATTGAAGGATAATGACCACTTTCATGTTTATAAATTGTGCCCTTGATATGGAAGAGGAATATTTTTAGGTTGGAAGTTGGTGCTGCAAGTGCCGGTGCAGGAAGGGCACTGCTTCTCCAAAGGGAGCATCCTGCAGCAATTTCCCCTTTACCAATGCACAGGAGGGGCCTGGAGCAGGCAGCACACCCAGCAGCTGCTCCACGAGGTGCTCTGTGCCTCCTGCTGCAGCATCGGGTGCTTGGGTGGCTCTTGTTGGACATATGGGCAGCTCTGGAGTTGTATATCCTGACTCTCAGTATATTCATACAGGGCAACCCCCC
>VXBZ01003951.1:438659-450329 GCA_013399135.1 Heliornis fulica
GCACACGTATGGCTGGCTCTCAGCTGCCTCCACTGCATCACCACGTTACATGACCACATGCTGCACCTTGCCCAGACACAGTGTGCAGCCCGTTGGCACGGTGCCAGAGGGGTTTCACCCTGCCCAGGCCCCCCAGCAGGACATGGAGCATGGCTCTGCCCATCAGAGCAGGGTTTGGGCCTGGCATGGTGTGCTCTCCCCAGAGCGTGTGAACAATGCTCTGGCCACGCAGGTCTTTTACTGTCTTGCTTTAAACCCAAGCTGCACAGCCCCACAGGCACCAGGACCTCAGCAGGAATCCTGCTGAACACTCACAACCGCTCTGCTCAGAAGGAGGTGGTTCCATGCTGCCTTTTTTTCCTTTCTTTTCTTTTTTCTTCTATTTTTTTTTCTCTCTTCTCTCTTCAAATCTTCCTTTGAAACCAAAACTTCCTGTAGTTTGAAATGGACAATCAGGCCACTCCGGCAGCTGCAGCCCGAGAGCTTCAGCTCTTGGCAGGAGGATCAGGACTACAAAACTATTTCTTTGAGGCAAATTATGCATTCATCTAGCTCATTTGAAACAAAATATGATTTGCAATTTAACTTTCCATAATGAGCTCCTGCTATTATACCGTTTCCATAATGGCTGGTTTCATTGGAACAGATTGTTGGTGCACATGGTTTACAAAACATTTTCAATGCAAGCCCCGTTTTTTCTTATTTTAAATAGCAACAGCTGCTAAGCATGATAATTATTGTATTTCATCAAAATAAACTTACCAAGTTGCTTCTTAATGCTACTCATTGCAGTTTTCCAATGGACCTATGGGTTATTAAAGAAACTGAAACATCAGTTCAGCAAAGAGAGTGGCCACACAGACGTTAACTTGGCTCCTGAAGGGTCAGTGTAAGCAGGAGCCAAGTCCCATACCCACCTAGGGAATGACAGGCTCTCGCTCCCCCATCCCTGTCCCTGGTGTGCCTCTGGTGGTCCCCTGTCCTCCTGACCCAGGCCAGCAGGACCTGCTGTCCCTGCAGCATCACCTGCAGCCTCCAGACAAGATCTGCCGTCCTTACCAGGGTTTTCTAGCACCAGTGACGTTCCCACACTGGCCTTGCCTGCCCCTCGCTGAGTGCTTGACTTGGCACCGCACCCCGACCCAGCTCTAGCTCCCCTGCTTGATGCATTCCCCCATGCAGCGGCCACAGCCACCCTTCCCTGTAGCAGCCAGGCCCAGACATCCACTTGCCAAGTGCACGAGACGGCACCCTGTCATCTCTCACTGTGACCGTGGCCCTGGGCTGCTCATCCCCTCGACTGCAAATTACACGGCTCAGCCCTGCACACGTGCTAAGGCTACTCGTCTCCCTGTCCATCACCAGGCTGCTGGGTGGGCTCCCTGAGCTTGTCCTGCCTGAACTGCTCCCACCCTGGCTGCTCTCACCGCTCTGGTAGCAGCAGATCCTTTTGCTGCCTCAGAGCTAAAGCTCCTCTTTTCCTCTGCTTCCAAACAGCGTCTCAGCTCCCAGGAGAGCAGCACAGCTCCCCTCCCCTATTCGCTGCCACAGGCCAGAGGTCCAGGAGCCCATTAATTAGCTGCTGGCTGCCACCGAGCACTGATGAGGGCACAACCTTCACTAGGCAGCTCCAGCCACCACCGCTCTCATGGCGGGGAGAGACACGTGCCCACGGGGCAGAGGCTTTGCAAAGCAGGTGCTGGGGCAACGCTCCTACAAACACCAGTGGCAGACTGGGCAAAAGCCCTCCTGATCCCCAGGCTCTTTCCAGAGACCTTACAGTTCCGGGTGGTTTTGCAACAAGGCAGATGGGGATGTGCATGCTCACCCCTTGGCGTCTTGGCAGGTCTGTCCCCAGGTGAGGGGACATGCTGGGCTGGCAGTGGCCCCCCCGTGGGGTCTGGCTCTCCCACTCCTGGCTGCCGGCACCTCCCCGTCGCTGATGGTGCAGGAGACAGCCAATGCTGTGACAGTGGTGTGAATACTAATGAGGCTGGAAAGAATGAGAGTAACTAAGGAAACCAAAGAGGATGGAAAGAAAGTTGCTTAATAAGAGAGCTACAAACTTCTGCAAGTGGACAAAAAGAGAGTAGAAAGGTGCAGCTGGTTGGCCTTAGGGTGGAGGTTCATGAGACTGAGGACATGGAGTTGTCTACTCACTTCAGTTACTGGTAAATTTGAAAATCAGGTCACCTGCACTATATATAATGTAAATTTTTGTCCTTCCTTGCACCTACACCTCAGCCCGATGTCCGTGGTAGCTGCCGAGCCCGGAGGCTGCTGAACCAACAGAGACCATCCAAGCTCTGTAATGACAAATTCCCAAAAAGACAGAAAGGGAGGACAGTTTGTGCAACCCCAGCACAATTTGTTGTCAGCCTTGTCCTGCACCAGGCAGGGTGAGAGCAAGCTTAGAATAAGTTATATCCTTGGCAGGTTCTTTTTGGCCAGTGACAGAAACCAGCTTATCATGAAAAAGACTTTTCTTGATTTAAAAAAAAAAAATCTCAATGACATCTCTGCAAGGTGGCACCTCAGGCAAGTGACACATATAAATGGTCCTGTAAATCTGCTCACACGTCTTGGGACTTGTCAGTACCACCAGTAGCTCCAGTGTGCTGTCACTGCTTTGTAGCATCACCAGTGCTGGAATCCCAGCAGAGCGAGATGGGGTGTGGGAAGTCCCCGCTGACGTACACCAGCTGACATGTGGCTGGACTGGTGTTCCCCTCTGGGAGTGGACACCCACACTCTCACAACCCCGAGGGGTTTCCGGCTGCAGCACTGGTGGCCACAGGCTGCCCAGCAGCATGCAATAGACACCATGGGCAGTGCTTTATTTGGGGCTGTTTTCTGAAAGATTCAACCTTCTGGAAGGTCCCAAGACATGCACAACCTGCTCGAGGGGTGTAGCCCCATGCAGCAAGAGCTCCATCGCAAGCCCTCAGCCCCAGTAGGGCTTTGCTGTAGCTGAGGACTCACAGGTCTACAACAAACATCATTTGCCCTTCCCAAGCACAGGGATGCTGTCAGATCACTCCTAGGCTGCAGCCACCCCCAGGAGCAGGCAATGAGAACTGACAATAATTAATTGCTAATTGCACTTACCTGCATCGCTATTGCCCATGACTTTCCCACAGGACCTACCAGGAAGCATTATGGGGGGACCATCAGCCAGCTCCGGCACAGCTCCAGAGATGAAGCCAAAGGCACACAACACCTGTGTCCCCACCCTGCAAAACACCCCAGCTCCTAATGACCTTCTCTAACACAAACTCAGGTGGGCCAAGGAGGCTATTTTTTTTTTTTTTGTTGTTGTTGTTCTTAATAACTGAGGGACAAGAGTTTATCAGCAGAGACTACTGGGCAAGCAGGTGAAAAGTCTTGCTGAAAAATTTCTGGAGAACTTTTGAGAGCTG
Organism: Heliornis fulica; assembly: GCA_013399135.1. Lineage (NCBI taxonomy): Eukaryota > Metazoa > Chordata > Aves > Gruiformes > Heliornithidae > Heliornis > Heliornis fulica. Next base: position 442,079 of record VXBZ01003951.1, read on the forward strand.
GGTTTAGCTGCTGTGGTCAGCCAAAGATTTATGGCTGCACAGGCACTCACGGTGGATGATAACTATGCTGGAGAAGCTATTCCAGCCCCTGAATGAAAGGCTGCCCTTTAAAGCATCTCAGCATTTGGATTTAGATGACATATAGTAATGGCACCACAGAAGCCATTACTGTCCATCAAGTAAATAATAAACATGCGATATAAATTGCTTGGACTTACCTAGGCTTTCATGAGCTATTGCAAACAGTAGAAAAACCCCAACAAATCAAAGCAAGAAAGGGCAGAGGACAACGTCAGGAAAGGAGCAGCCAAAGAGGAGGCTGCTCTTCGGGAACACAGACCGAGGGATCTTCCTTTGCAGCACACCACAGGGAAGTCTGTGTGCTCATCCTGATGTAGGTTTGGACTTGGGGAAAAAAGGGTGAAAGAAAAGCTGTCTGCTGCAGACGTGACCCAGCTGCCACCTCCCCCCCCGCGGCTCTTTGTGCGAGTGCCCGTTTCCGCAGGCTGACAGCAGGCGGTTGGCCACCGGGCATTAAAAACCACCCTGGAGAGGTAAACGGGGACGAGAAGCCCATTATGTCCAGCAAACGAGAGTCCCAGCAATGACTGGAAAGCCAACTGCAGTTTCCCTTGCTATAGCTGAGTCCCTCTGCACCCAGCACCCATTGGAGCTGCCCCCAGCACCCAGATGTGTGTGTATCCCTGCGATGCAGGGTCCCGTTGTACCCATGACGGGCTGTGAGTACCCGTGACGACAGCCACTGTTATATATGACACTGAAACCTTAGGCACTGACCTTAGCAGACTCATTTGCTGTAGTACCATAACTGGATAGATGGTCTTTGTACTGTCTGTCCAGCGAAATCGTTCCAAGGGCAATGACTAAATTACCTGAGGTCTTTTGCTCCGGCCAGACGAGCCAAGAAGCTTGCGCTCATTTTGCAGTATTTACAGTGATCACACGATGATCTAAAGCTGCATAAAGGCATTGTAGGATAAATATAGAGCTGTTCCTGAGCACTGCAGCACCTTTAAATCAGACTGCTCAGAAGCAAGTGTAGGATTGAGTTCATTTCTGTGATGTGGGTCTGCTGAGACTCAGAGGAGAGGCAGTGGGTGCATCTGCACGTGGCACCCAGCCCCTCCACCACCACCCTGAGCTGTCCTGCCCACAGTGGAAGTGACCATGGGTGTTGGCATAGGGATCCACATCCTGGCTTGCCTTCGCTTGTGGGTTGGCACAGGATGGTATGGCTGGTGTTGGGAACAGTGCCGGTCAAGGTGCCGGGAGCCACGCGATGACAGCGGGCTATCATACTGTTTATCAAGGTCTGGCGGAAAGAAAACAAGGTAATGGGGCATTTGCTGATTCAATTCATTGAATTTGAACAAATCTTTTTAATCTCCCTCCCTGAAGGATTGGAAAGGTCAGGAAATAGGCAGAATGTGCACTTTCAGGTATTGAAATTAAACTTGTTAAGAAATCCATATTGATTTGCACTTCTCTGAAAAATATTGAAGCCTCCAGATTTAGCCTGGGTATTGATTTCTCTTCCAGGGGAAAGACATCGGCACGAAGCAAAGATATTACACGTGGCAGTAAACACCTTCAATCACCGGCTGCCCGCTCTCCCTGCACAAACAAATAGCCATGCTCTGCCCAGGGAGGCTGCAGGGCCATCCTGGCACTGCAACACAAGGGTGCTCAGGCACTTCTAGAGCTGCACCCACCCAGGGCCACGGAGCTGCCAGCCCTCACTAACGGTGACCCCTGCGATGCTCCCTCCCCTCTTCCCAAGTCGTCATTTGACACTTTGCCCGTCTTGGCCGTGTGCAGTAGTGGAGCAATCAGAGATGAGCACCACAGCCCCGGTTGTGTACTGACCAGCCCTTCAGTTCCCTCTGTGCATGATGATTCTACTGCCTGTTACCCTGCAGCACTGCTGCTCCGTGTGCCACAGCCCATGGGTGAAGCGGTCCTCGTGCCCAGGGAAGAGAGACTCCTGGTCCCTGCTCCAGAGGTCGGGGAGGACCCTGCACAGTGGTGCCCTGCTTTGCAGCTCCTCTTGCTCCAGCTGCTGGGGATGGGATAGGGATGTCATCCCACGGTGACAACCGTGGGATGTCATCCCCATCCCATCCCCACGGTCACATCCCTTCTCTGCTGCTGCAGAGACTCATTTCCAGACAAGAAGGGTGGTGTGGCAGGGCATGGTTGTGCCACTCTGCTTCCCAGACAGGTTCCCATCCCATCCCATCCCCTGTTCCCTAAACATCCCCCATCCCTTTCTTTCTCCATGCTCCTGGGTCCAATAAGCCCTTTTCCCTGCCTGTGTTGGGAACACCCAGGGGAGAGCTGGCCATCTGCCCTGCTTGGTGCTTGCAGCACAACATGGCCAGTAGCCATCTCTTGCCACACAGCTGGTGGGGACATCTCCTGCTGCCACCTCCAACACCTCCTTCTCCATGCAGAGAGCTGGCTTGATTGAAAAGTGTGATTTACAGCCCCCCACAGCTGAGCTGCTCTGTTCGGGAGCTCCTCACGCTGGGGCTGTACAGGTAGCCCAAAGGCATCGCTGGTGCTGCAGCTCTCGGGCTCTTCTCCCCACTCATCTCAGCAGCTCCAGGGGTGCAGCACTGCAGCAAGCCAGCTGTGGGACTGAGACAAGTCACGGAGGTTTTAACCAAAGAGCAACAGTTACTAGAAGGAGCAGTGGCTGCAGTTACACTGCCTCAGGAACAACAGCCCCACCTCATCCATTTGGCCTGGAGTCAGAGCAGACAGTGTCCTGTGTGACTCCAGCACCCGCCTCAGTGCACCAGCACTGTGCAGGGAAGGTGCCAGCCAGCACACGTCCTGGGGCTCCTCCTGCTTCCTTTCGATTGCTTAGGGATAACTTAGTTAACTTTAGAAAATCAATCCTCTCCATGAAATGAAGCAAAATCCTTTCCCAACTCATCTCCTGACTTGCTGGCCCTCAAGAAAAACACTGGCATGACAGATTGCCCTGAATGAGACTTTAACACCTCCTGAAGGCACCGAGCGCCCTACGTGTGCACAGGACATGGCACAGCAGCATCCTGGCCCCTGATGCTCTGATTTACTGCAATAACTATACAGTGATGGCAGTACCAATAACGATAACAACGCTTTCAGATATGTTATCAACACTTGCCATGCTGCAGAAGTTTATTTATTGGTCGCTGGTCAGGTACCTTGCTGGGAACTACCATAGCCAATGTCAGGGGCCAGCCCTGCCCCAGGACAGGGGTAACTGCTCCTCCTGCCAAGAAGGGCTCAAACCATGCTGGGCACTGTGCTGTCCTGGGAAAAGCCCAGAAAGGGGCTTCCTGCACAGCCAGGGCTTTACTGCTGCTGTGTGGGGGTTGGTTTTAATTAAGACAAACTCCTATCCACAAGCCTTGCTTTGCCTGACCATGACAAACAGGGCTCCTTACCTGCCGCAGACGGTGACTCAGCCAGAGCTCACTTTCTGGAGATTTCATTCTGAAAAAAAAAGCCCACATCTTCCCTTTAAGTTACAAAGCACATGTGTGCACAGTCTAGAGGTTAATGGTGGCAAGGCCACCATGCTGTTGCGGCAGCCAGGCTCTGGGCAGTGGCTGCTCAGTACAGTGCCGGAGCAAGGCTTCCACCTGCCACACTACAACCCCTCTTGGGGTCAGCACTGCTGTGGTGAACACTGCCAGCATGGGGGCACGGCAAATGGAGGTCTCAGCATGGCTTTTGACCAACATTTCCACAATCAGAGTCTCTCATGACCTGCCTAAAAGCACTGCTCTGGGAGCATCGATCCCGGCAGCCAGCCCATCAGTTTCCCCTCGGAGCACTCCTTCCCCTTGCCTGGTTGGGAACTGTCAGTCCTGAGCCAGGTTCCCACCACTGCCCTCCGGGGAAGCTGCACTGCCTGGGGGCTCTGGCTGGGCACACAGACCTCCCAGACAAGACTGCTGGATTAAATATTGTCAAGGATTTAATTTCAGATCTTCAGCTCTGTCAGAGCTCTGAGGTGTGTTACTCTGTTAATACAGCTGGCCCTGAATTTGCTTGGGCAAGGCCCAGCTGAAAGGTGTCCCGGGCAGGAGCTGGGCAGGAGGCTCGGCCGGACAGGCAGCCACATGCCATGGAAGTTAATGCAGAGCTTATTCTGTGTTTTACAGTCAGTCCTCTCACTGCTTTGTTTTTAAATATTTCCGTACGGTCGGAGCGCTATGCTTCCTCAACTGTTTTTAATACATGCAATCAGCGATGGCAATTAAGAGGCCTAATTAGCATCTGAATTGGTCTTCTCACAGAAACCCCCTTCGCAAAAGGAGCAAATAAACGGTAAGGGAGATGAAGAGCCGCACACTGGCTGCAGCCCCAGCCAGGGGGACCTGCCGAGGGGCACACAGCCCTTGCTGGGGCTCTTCGAGGTGCCCGAGAGGGATTTCGCTCCAGCACAGCTCCCATGCTGGGCTTCCCACAACGACCTGTGTTTTATTCCCAGGAAGGATTAGGACTGGCCTCACAACTGGCCATGCTCTGGTTTTGGGTAGGATACCCAGGGCAAGGCTGCTCAAAGAGAGACACACCAGGCACCAGATGTTTCCCTTCTGCAGAGAGCGTGAGTAAATGAGATCTCCACTGGCCCCAAATTACCTGCGGCTGCCTAATGAGCCCCTCCTCCCCCCAGGGCCTCCGTGGGAATGCATCACTTTTGTTCAGAAGGTTAAATAAGATTTCAATTAAGTGACACATCAAATTGTAAGACCAGCTGCTCCGAAACCACCTCTGTTTAGACAAGCTCTGCTCCGGCGAGAGAAGGTCCTTTGGCGTTTGAAGCCCGACCTCCAGCTGCACACATACGCCTTGGCATTTACACACTGCACTCCTCCCTGCCAACCCATGCCGTGTCCCCTGGCTGTCACACCGTGCTGGCAGCTGGCACAGCCCTGCCAAGCAGCCCGGAGGGGACAGATTCGTGCCAGCATCCAGCTGGCAAACACCGCTGAGAGGGGAGCTCCCTGAGGAGGTCTTACCATTGGCTCCAAACCTGGCACTTCCCTGGGAGAGGGGTCTTACTGTAACTGCCTGGATGCCCAGCTACTCCCAGGGAGGAGACACCACCTCACCTTGGCACCTTTTGGGGTAACAGCTTCCTGACCTACTCTCCCCTGTGTTGCTCTCCCAGTCGGTGCCCTGGTTTGGGGGAGCTGCAGGTATGCACACACCTCACTCCTACCCTGCAGCACTGCAGTGCCCCATGCACCCCGCACCCCACTGCAGGAACCAGGGTGGCACAGCACAGGAGAGCAGAGCAGGGACTGTGAGGGGAAGGGCTGCTCCCCCAGACCCCCTGCAGCCAGGGTGCCCTGCCCCCAGACCCCCCCATGAAGCCACATGAGAGTTCGAGGCTGCTGAGAAACACCCGTGGGACACAGCGCGTGGTTTCCCAGCTGCCTGCAGCAAGGTCAGTGTGACCTATTCAGCCAAGTAACTTGCTTGCCAAACTGGACAATTTTATTGTTATTTTTCTCATCGATCTCCCAGCCATTATAGAATCATACACCATCCGCACGCAGCCCGCGGCCGGCAGCCCAGCCATCAACCCAGCTTCTCCTTCAGTACCACCAGGTCAAGCGTTGCCTCCTTGGTTGTGCCCAGACAGTAATTTGTGACTGTGTGTGTATTAATTTTAGGGAATTAATTCATTTTCTTGCAACATTAGGGGCTAATTAAATGCTGGCTAATTGCTACCAGTCATTGGAGGAATTCTGCTCCTGAGTCCTTTCATGGCCTGAATGCACCAAAGGAAGAAAAAAAAGGAAAGAAAGAAGCCCTTTCAAGACCACAGAAAATTGCAAAAAGATGTTTCTTCCAACCCGACATGACAAAATTGAATTCCAAGCTATTTAATGCATGCACGAAACGCCATAGAGAAACCCAGCCCGAGCACTCCATCCATCACGACAGCGAAAGGGGTTCGGAACACGAGCACTCACTACGGCACCAACCCAGTGCTCCCAACTCCGGACTTCCAGGCGGTTTCGCTTAAATGTAGCTACCGGGTTAAGGATTCTCACAGACAGGGCTATCGCCAGCATTTCCATGGGACATACAGCTAAGGTAACACTGCGATTATGAGCAACATTAACGATGGAGACCTCGGGAAGCCACTGTCCCAGGTGGTGATGGAAGCCCCGCTCAGTCTGTAGGGGCACCACGGTCAGGGTCACAGCTCAAACCCTGACTGCACCCCACCGGGAAGGGAGAGCCACGGGGGTCCCGGTCCCACCATGGATGCAGTGACCTGGCCTGGCCAGTGGTATGTTGGGAGTGAAAAACCAGCCCCGTGGGTAGGGGCACGGGGAGCCATCTGGGTTTGTCCTTAAAAACAGGATTTCACGGGTTACACCGTCACGAGGATGACGTCATGCAGCCTGACAAAATGCCCCTGCCCGCCTCAGACCGGCGTGGTTCGTCTGTTGGCCGGGTTGTTGTGCAAAGACTCCTTGAACTCTTTGGGGATGGAGTTATGGACCTGTAAAAAACCGTGGTCCCGCTCGGAGTTGAGCAGCGTCCCCATGGTGACCTTGGAGGGATCCCTGGAGAGGGTGAACATGGAGATGTCGGTGGAGGGGATAGTGCTGAACCCCTTGCTGACGGGCGACATGTCCCGGGACCGGGGCTCAGTGGAGCGGGAGCTGGACCGCCGGCGGAAGCGGTACCTGTAGGGAGGGAGGCGGGTGAAGGCCGACTTCTTCAGCAGCTCTGAGTGGGACTTGGCACGGATCTGGCGGTGCTTCTCGATGTACATGTGCACGGCGATCACCCCCACCATCTCGGCGATGATGAAGGACAGCGCCCCGAAGTAGAAGGACCAGCCGTAGGAATAGCTCTTCTTGGAGTCGCTCTGCCCTGGGTCCCCCGCGTTGGCCGAGATGTAGACTATAATCCCGATGATGTTGCTGAGACCTTCAGGGGAAAACAAGAGGGAGAGATACTCACTTGAGTGACAGGAGAGAAATAGGGGACAGCAGCACCCCAACCTCCTCCTGGCAGCAGAGGGACACAGGCTGGAGGGGCCCAGGGCCATGGCTGCGTCCCCATGGGGCACCAGCCCACCTGCCAGCATTCTGGGGCTGGAACCCCTCACAGACCTCTGCTGCTACCACACCACACATCTCTGCCACACACACCCGGTATACACGTACATGCTCACGTTTACTGAGGAGTGGGAGGAACAGCCACTATTTTGTTTAGAAAAAGGGACATTTCAAGGGTGGTTTTGCTCTGCAGAGCTGCTCACTAAGCAATGGACCACAGGATGCCAGCTGGTGCTGGAGCTGTTGCCAGAGCGGAGCCGGCCCATGGGACACAGAGGGGATGGATACCACCAGCACAAACCCTGGCTTGCCACAGCCTTGGGAGCACAGGGAAGCAGGAATGGCTCCATCTCTTTTCATTTCTGGAGGAGCTCAGAGGGTTTATTTGGGACTCGGGCAGTTTTTGCACCGCCAGCACCGGGGCTGTGCTGCAGGGCTGGGAGTGGCTGATGTATTCCAGGATTTTCTTAATGAATCGATTATGTTCTTTCTGTTGTTTTCTCATCTGCATCAGCAGCTCCTGCCAGCCGAAGGAGGGAGAGTAATTTGTCTCTTTGTGGGGAGAAGAAAAACACAAAATAGAGCAGTTCCTTGAGACAAAGACATTGTCATACTATAATCAGCGGAAGCGTTGGGGAACAGTGCACAGAGAAATGAGTAAGCCAGAAGGAACAGCTTCAAGAGAGAGATATTTTCCTTGTAGGACTGCAGCAGCCCCTCTGCCCACTGCCCGGTCCCTGAGGCTGCCAGAGTCCCTTGCCCAGCCCTGTGACCCACTGTTTGGCAGCAATGGAGGGCAGAGCCCCCCCGAAACCCCCTGTGACAATAGGTGCTTCCCCTGTGAGATGGCTGTGCTCTGGCAGCCCCTCCTGGGCTGCAACACTTGTATGGGGACTGGTCAGGGCAGAGCAGGGTGGATGCTTAAAGTGCTGTCTAGCACCATGGCAAAAACCCTCTGCTGTTTTATTTCCCAGCCATGAGGAAATCTCCACCAGGACAGGACAGCTCATGAACCCCAGCATCCCACCACACCAACAGTCTGGGAGGACCCACAACCCATCTCCATCTCCCCCATGTCCTCCCATGCTTCCAGCACGCTGGGAAAGCCACCCTGCTCCCAACCCTGCCAGGCAGCACCT
>VXBZ01003951.1:451899-479340 GCA_013399135.1 Heliornis fulica
ATCAGACACCACCACCCCCTCCCCCACAGAAAAGCCCCGCGGTGCTGCCGAGGCTCCACTGGCCCCTCACACAGGAGGATCTCACTGTTTCCAGCTGAGCCACCAGCACTATGTTCACTGTCTCCCTGCACCGGCCTTGCTGGTGGAGCGTGTGGCAGGTGCCCATCGTGCTTTCCCAGCGAGCACCCAGCCTGGCTGCAGAGTCTCAGGCAACACAGAGACCAGTGTGAACACGGCACCGCTGTGGTGCTGTGCCAGAGACCACCAGGGTCCACGTCACCACACGGACATGCTCCCACAACCCTCATGCTCCAACAAGCCCAGGCTGCACAGCAGCTGCTGGGAGCAGATGTGGGGATGGTGAGTACCAGACAAACGCACCATTAATGCTGCTACTGCGGCGTGACGAGGCCACATGTGGGCAACTGGGAGCCCACTGCCATGCACAGGGAGTCTGGGGGGCTGTGACCCATCAGCCACCTGCTCGGTACGGGAGGGAGCTGCTGGGTGATGGGGAGGTGGGGAATGAGGGCAGTGTGGGCCAGGCAGGGGGGGCCATAGGGAGCATAGGCAGCCCCAGTGCATGCAGGAAAGCAGACTCACGGAGCAGATACTCGGCCGTGTCTTGCTCATAATCCGCATCCTCGGGGAAGTGGTCGATTTTCTTGCACACTCCTCGGAAGGTTCCTGGGAAGACACAAGCCAGGGAGCCCTCAAATCCCCAGGCACTGGCAGGAGCACTGCTGGATGTGCTTCACAGCTCCAGCATGGCAGCAGCTCCCACCACTCAGCTGGGGGCTGGCAGCAACCCCCAACACTGCCCTTGTCCCCGAGCACAGCTTGCTCCCTGTAACCTCCAAGCACTGCTGGTTCCTTCTAATATCTCAAACCAAGTCCCATCATTAACATCACCAAGGAGCTGGGAGGAGATGCCCAAGCTGCCACAGACAGAGCCTCTCCACGGTGCAGCTACCACTCCCGCTCATCTCCCTGGCTGCACAGTGGAGCGAGGACCTGCCAGAAGCTCATCACAGCACTGCCCACGGTTGGTTACAGCTGTGACCCCCTCCCTGGGTGCACCCGTGGACATGTCAAGGCTGGTGCAGTCCCCATTTTCTCCAGGGGAGGTGAAGCAGGACAGGCACTCACTGGCTCCCAACACCCACCCGCCCAGGCAAACCCCTCATCGGTTGTGACAGAGAATCGATGTCACTGTAAATAAACCCTCCCAGCTGTAAATTAACCCTCCCAGCCTTCCCATCCGAGCAACACCTCACCCGGATGCACTGGGGAAAGTGCCCCTCGGCTGCTGCTCAGGGCTCGTTCTGGGGTGCCGGGGTCACCTGTATTCCCATCGGATTCCAGCGCTGGGCTCAGAGCTGCTGATTGAGCAAATCCCTTGCCCCAGGTCTGTCAGCACAGAGCCCAGTCCTCCCAGTTCCTTGGCCTCTCGGCCGTGTGAAGGAGCAGCTTTGAGTCACTGCTCCAAACGCAGGACACCGGCTGCCGCGCAGACAAGGACCCTCAGCACGGTTGCAAAAGTAACATCTGGGCCTCAGCTTGGCTTCCAAGATGTGGGTTTTTTTGAGGAACAGATGAGTTCATTTAAATGATGACAAAAAGTTTCTAGCTCACTGATCCTTTCCTGACATGGCCCTGCTTCATGCCTGGGGACACCAGCAGTGGCGGCAGAGGAGCCAGAGTCACCAAGCTGATCTGTCTGTACCGTGTTTCCAACCTGCTTTCACAGGTCCCCTGACACATAGACACACACGCAGCACTGTGGAGCAGTACCCAGCGCCACGGGTGGGCATCTCAGCTGAGCTTGGCACAGTCCCACCAGGACCCCCAGACACTCCACATGTGCCACCTGTCCCCTTCTGCTCGCGGGTCCCCATGGCACATCCCAGGAGCGGGGGTGAGAGCCACACCACCATGGTGAGCACCAGCAATACTGCCTAGGAGGCCTGAGGAAGGAGGCAGATGCTCTGGCATCTGCTGGCCTCCCACTTAGCATTTGGGGAAAAAAAGGCTCTTTTTCTGTGTTGTTTTTTCTTTTCTTTTTTTTTTTTTTTGTTTCCTTCCTGCCTCTGAAGCAAACCAACTGCATTTCGCCTCTCAACGCCTGCCTGTTTACTTTGGCTTTCTCCTCGCTGTGCACTTGGCCTCAGCTCTCACTGTGCAACGGTGCCATGAGAGGAAAAAGCCAAGGACAAGTCAGGCTCAGGCAGGTGATGCACTGGGGACTCAGTTACACGCTGCAAGATGTGGATGCGGGGCGAGAGTGGGACAGCACAGCTGTATCCATGGTGGGGGATGTTTATGGGGCAGCCTGGGGAAGGGACTGGCTATGAATGGGCTCTTGCCTCTTCTGCTCATCTGTCCACCAGCTTGGCCCATGTACTACTGGTGTGCAGGCAGAGAGAAATTAAATGCATTGAAAAGTAATAAAAAAATCCTGGCTACGCCCAGTTGCACTTATGGATTTGTTGTGATGGATGCAGCCTGCTGCTTCCTGTGGGTGCTGGGAGTGTGCTCCTCATGGCAGTGCACCAACACACTCGATGTCTGCTGGGGACAGCTCAGAGCTCTGCTCATTCCAGGGTGCTGGAAGGGAGCACAGCTCCTCAGGGCATGGGGTGGCAGCAGCCACCTCTGTCTGCAGGAGTCAGAGCTCCAAAGCAAGCAGGAAGGGCTAATGCAAGAGTATGCATGATGCTTCCTCTGCGACACCCACAAATGCTGTCCTTGATATTGCACACAGGGAAACTGAAGCATAAACTGACTTCTCAGGAGTGGCAAGGGGCAGGGTGAGATGGGAGGGATTCCTTCCCCCTCCCTAGAGGAAGGGCAGCCCCCTCATGACACCAGTGCTGTTGCATGTGATCAGGTCACGCTGGGTCTGCTCTCCATGGGACCAGAAAGGACATGTGGCTGGGGAACAGGGTTGCAGGCAAGAGAAACCAACCTCACTGTGTCCCACATGGTGGAACACTGTCAGTCTGCGCTCTGGCTACGGGCTTGGGGGAGCTGACAGGCATCAATTAAAGCCTGGAGATGAAGCTCTGGAGGTGGCAAGCTGTCATCCAAGTGGGAGACATGGAATCGGAGGGAGAACCGCCTGCTCCCGTTGCTTTGGGAACTGCGGGCAAAGGGGCGGCTGAGAACTGCCGTGAACAGGGAAGCACTGGGCATGATGAGGACTGCAGCTGCACAGCACAGCCCCCATCCTCCCCCTCTCAGCTTTTGGGATTCAACCCACTTTCTTTGACCTTCTCTCTGGACCTACCAGCAGCACCCTGCCCCACACACCCCAGAGCTGCACCCCATACTGTCCCTTTGCTCTCCAGCTATCAGGCACACACTGCCAGAGTGGGACCATGCCAACCCACAGCACCCCAAAACACCCCTAACACCCTGATGGACCCAGAAGGATGCACAGAGCCAGCGTGCACCCTGACATGTCTCCAGTCTCACCCAGTACAGGCTGTCCCTCCAAGGACAGTGCTGAGGCTTGGGTTTCCAACTGGTTTCTAAATGCCCGGTCCCTGTTCTGCCTCAGAGACCCAAAGCCATGACCTGCTCTGGGGGGACAGATCTGCCCTCTGACTTTTATTGGCTGTAAAGCTGGTGCCAGCAAGGGACACTGCACAGTGTGCAGGACTCTGCAAGGGCTTCTCCAGAGACACAGACTCCTGGGCATTGCAGGAACATCTCCCTCACAGAAACCTTCCAGGTAGGTTGTGGGGCCAGCATTCATCATCTGATTAGCAGGAGGAAACTTTCTCTTGCTGCCACGTGGGAAAGGAGTTAAGAGGCTGAGTCAGCCCATCAGCACAGCATGCAAATGAGTATTCATTTCCTTTGGTGCAACGTCTCTGAAGCTCTGCTGAGCCCCCACTGAAAACCAGGACCAGCACCCCGAGTGCAGAGCAGCAGCTGGGTGAGCCAGGACCCCTGGGGGCCTCGATTCCTTCCTCCTGCACAATGTCCAAGGTAAATCTGGGATGTGAAGGACAAGACAAGCCTTGGAGCAGGAGACACCTGCAAGCAGAGGAGATGCCCTGGTTGGATGCAAATACCCCCCTGCCCCGCTGCCTGCAGGCTGGCAGGGCAGGGCCAGGGCATGGGTCTCACACAGGGTGTGACACGTGTCTGTCCATCAGTCCATCCTGCTGCAGCAGCCAGGACCACACACAGCTGTGCTGCATCTGCTCTGCACCACTGGGATCCATAATCTAACCTCCAAGTTCCACCCAAGCGCCTCCTTCACACAGAGACGGGATTAAAAACCCCCAAAACATAAAAAAATGAAGAGACTTTGTCAGGGCAGGGGCAGAGCCTTTGCTCAGCACTGCTGCTGCAGCACCAACTCCCTCCTGCTGCCCACGACAGAGGGAAGGGCTGAGCAGCCTTGGCAGGCACGGCGGAGCGGCAGGAGTGGGAAATCACAGCAGCATCACTAACATTTACTGATCGCTCGACACTGGAGGAGCCAGGGCATCGGGTCTCTGCAGGCAGCAAGGCAGGCAGCAAGGCAGGCAGTGGGGCTCCAGATGCCCGGTGCCAAGCGATGAGGACAGCCCAGAGATGCCCCCCAAGCCCCGCCCCACCCCCCGGCAAGGCTAGAGGCTGCACATTCTGAGGTGACACGGCTGGGGCTCACCATGCTCCTCGCTCACCAGCCCTCTGCCCTGCACCTTGCAAGTGATTTGGCAAAATCTGCCCCCCTCAAGGCACAGGAACCCCCAGCCTGACCAGGGTCAGGCAGGGTAGCAGCACCAACTGTCCCACGCAAGGAGGGGGTGGGCAGGAGAGGGCAGCAGGAACTCCACTGCCTACCCAGCTCCACTGCATCTATTTCACGCTCTGACATTTATTTTGGCTCCTTTACTCCCTCTGTTCATTAACCAATGCTCGTCACCATGGTGACTGCTGAGTCACCTGACACACAACTTCCCAGCCTCTAAACAAATACCACAACAGTGTTTAAATCACAAGAAGCCCCCCATGACCCCCAAAACTCTCCCTGAGGATGGAGCCCTGCCCTGGGGGATTGCAGCTGGAAAAGGCTGTGGGAAGGATGGGGTGGGCGACCCTGGCCAGGGTCTTGTCCCCCCAAGCAGCCAGGCTGCTCCCACACCCCATGCACTGCATGGGACATCCTGAGCCCCCAGGACATCCTGAACCCCCAGTCACAGTGCCTAGTGATGGCAGTTGCAAGTCCAAGTTTCCTCTCTTGTCTTTAGAGCTGGGCCCTGGTAAACGCAACGTTACTATTATGGGCATAAAGGAACCTGGTTTTATTTGAGTCCCGAACCCCCGGAGCCTCCTTCCTGGGCTGGCTGCCTGTAGAAACCAACTGGCGAGGACTGACCAGTGTTGAACTCAAGGGGATACTGTCCCAGCTCAGTCACGTGCTCTGGGCACCCACAGCCCCCATTAACTCCTGGGCAGGGCATCATGACCCTTGCCAGCATCCACCTGGGAGCCCTTGGCCTGTGCATGGCTCCCAGAGCAGCTCGTGCTATACAGACAGGTGGGTCACGGGGCTGCTGCCTCCCCCTGACAGCCACCAGTTGGGCTCCTCTCACTTCAGAGGAGGAAGAGGAGCGCTGCCAGCTGGAAGAGCACACTGGGCTGCTGGGGGCTGCTGGTTTCAGCACATCCCAGCTTGCTCCCAGGTAATTTCCCCATCTGATGGCCGTGCTTGCGACGTGACTCCGCTGCGTGCATGAGTCACACCACCTTGGGTTTAATTCATCTGCTGTCCGGGAGAGCACCAGCAGCGTGCTGCTGCGGTTATTCACTCCCTGCTCAGCTGTCTCTGTGGTGGATCAGGGTAATTTTCTCCCCCTATTAGTGTGAATCCTGGTAAGCCAACCTCGCTCATCGCTGCGCTTCCCTGCCTGGAGCCCGACACGGCAGCAGCTCCGCTTACAGCATCTTGTGCTCCGGAGCCTTCCGGCTGGGAGCTGGGCTGTGCCTGGCAGCTGCCGCTGCGTCCCATCGCCTGCCCTGACATGGACTGGCTTCTCCCTTCGCCTTTTTCAGTACAGGGGATCCAGAGCTGCCCCTGTCCTCTCCTTCAGCAGGGTCCTTCTCAAGAAGACATGGTGTGCACCCACCACCCAGGGCTGCCAGCAAGCACAACCTCCCCATTGGAGCACACGCTCTGGGCCCCTCCGGGTGCACAAGCAGGTGGGGACAGTGTCCAGCCAACAGGCACCGTCAAGGAGACAAAGGAACAAGGGTCTGAAGCAGCTGGACAAGCGCCAACTGCAAAGCCTGTGAGATAATCCTTTGTCACATTTCATGGTCCTCTCATCCCACTTTCCTCCCCTTCCCCAAGGGGCATCCGTGGCTGCACAACCCGCTGCCACCTCGTTCTCTCTGTTGGCCAACACGGCTGCCAGCCCCAGGGGCAGGGAGCTTGGGGGAGGGGGGGGCAGACACAGCTGCTAGGCAGTGCAGACCCCCAGCAGTGGGAAATGCCACTGCTGTGCCGAGGGAGGGGAGGTGCAGCCTCCAGGGCTGCTGTGTTGATGCCTGGTAAGTCAGCCAATGCAGCTGTAACTGGTGTAAAAGCCTGGACCAAGCAGGTGGGAAGTGGGAGCGCTTGGGACAAGCCATGCCTGCCTCAGACAAAGCACTCGTGGTGGTGTGGGGCCAGCCAGGACAGGCATGTCCTTCAAACACTCAGCTGTGCAGCACAGCACTGCACTCCCTGTGCACACAGGATTAAACCTCTGCCGTACAGCCAAGCTGCTCCCAACCCTGCCGCAGCCCAGGCGCTTCCAAACTGCGTGGAGGAACAGCCAGGGCCGTGGGAGAGCAGCTGGAGGAGCCCAGCCAGGAGATGAGCTAGGAGACAAGCAGCCCCAGTCTCAGTGCTCAGCCATGAAGGACCCACTGGGGTAGGTAGCAGCAAGCAGGGTTGCTGCTCCCCACACCCCATGTCTCTCTGCAGCGAGCTTTGAGAGCTGACCCACTACCAGACCCCAAAATCTCAGGACACCATCTGAGCCTCACAGGAAGACCCTGCCTTGGGGGTGTCAGGGTACTCTGCTGTGGCAGCATGAGAGACCCCAGCTCTGTTGTTGGTTAGGTGTGACCTCTGCCAAGGTGCCTGTTCACCTCCCTCATTGTTTATAGCCTACACAAAGCCCCTGGCCAGCAGCACACGAGCATCCATCCACACTCTGCTCCAGTTTCACCCAGCTCTAGGTCAAGCTCTGGATTTAATGGTCCCATTTAATGGTCCCACTTTAATCCAGGGACCACCCTGTGGCAAGCAGCTGACCTGGGGGCACCCTGAGTATCCTCAGGTACTGCAGGGAAGTCCTCTCCACTCCACAAATCTCCCTGGGCATTTCCCACATGTAAGCACTGTGCGTGGCAATGGGATCATCAGCCACGCGGTGCCTGCGGGGTGTCCCTGCCCAGCAGCTCCACTCTCGCTGCAGTGAGCCCAGCCTTTTAGGTAGCACTGCATTTAATTTGGAAGGAGATGAACTCACATAACACATCTTGTATTCCCTGGTTTCACAAAGGCATCCCTTCCCTTCCTGCAGGGCTGTTTTTCATCCCATGCTCTGCATGATTCTTCGATCCCTCTCATCCCCGCCGGATCAGAGCATCCTCGCGCCGCACGTTGAATAACGCGGCGAACGCCTGCCTCCAGCGAGCCACCCCTTCTCCCCCAGACAAGGGCTGCCTTACAGAGGGCAACGTTTCATTTCAGCAGGGTGTTGTCACCGCTGCTTTAGTTCGTTTGTATTTCGATGTACCTACTCTGCACTGCATTTATTGGAGAATGCAAAGGCAATTAATTGATTTGATCTCAGGTCTTTCTCCTCTCAAAGCCCTTTTCCCCAGGGAGGGCTGTGGGGGGCGGGGAGGGGGTTGTGAGGGAAGTACAATTCTCGTGATGGTAGAAACACAGCTAAGAATATCAATCCCTACCCAGAGAGCCAGAATACTAAAGAGCTCTAGTTATGGGTTTAAAAATCTCGTTACTTTTCATCCTGTGGAACAGGAACTATTCTGGTTGTTACTGCTCAGCATGCAAACAGACTTGGGCTGGGAAGATGAGCCAATGCTGTTCTTAAATGAGAGCAAAATTCCTCTCGCCCATCCTGTTGGTTGGCTCAGCCAGGAGGAAGAAGAGTCCTGGGCCAAGGTCACATCTCAGCCTTCAGCTCTCCACACCTTCTGATAACTTGAATTTATCTCCCACGTTGTGGTTTACAGTAATGGCCTTCCTAAAGATACCTTGTCACACCAAATCCATTTGGAAGAAGTGGTGGGGTCATTATTGTTTAAGTTCTCTGAAAACCAATATTTGGTGAAGAATCAGAGGTCCAAGCTTTGCTGGCAAGTGCTGGGGTACGAGCCTGCAGCACATCCTGAGAGATGCTCAGGCTCTGCACTCCCTTGAGTAACAAGAGCAAGATACCTAAATATCTCCGAGGAATTAAAACTTCAGGGCTCATCTTTTTTTACCTCCCACCCACCTCCCAGATGCTTGGAGAGATGGAAAGAAATTCATCCTTATTCCTTCCCTTCCCCAGCTTCATGCTCTGTGAGGGATCCTGAGGCTCTTTGCATAAGGTCCCCAGTGTGAGATCGCAAAGCTCTGGGGTTTGAGGACTAGTTCAGGCCTGGCCATCACCCAGACACCTGTGGCCACCTCAGAGTTTGGCTCAGCCAACACAGGAGTGCTGGATCCGAGCAGCTCCTGTGCAGCAGCAGCTCTGTCCTGTGGCCCTGTGAAGGGCTGCTGAGGTCCTTGTCACCCCCAGCATCTTGATCACCTCTGACATCACAAAATTGTTGACATCCCAGTTTAAAAGACAACGCAAGCAGCTTAGAAAAGCATCAAGGAATGGTGGGATGGCTATGGACCCACAGATAAGAGCAACCCAGCTGCAAGAGCTCAAGGAGCCCAATGCACCCACCATGGGAAGGGGTCTGCTCTCCTCCTGAAGCCAGGGAAACCTTGAGTCCTCACCATCAAATCTGGTTTGTGACTCTTCAACCATCGCTGCTTTGCACAATCTGTTTGCTTAAACTCCACCCAAGAGCAGCTAAGTTAAGGCAAAACCTACACGTTGGTTTAAAAAAGCCCCCTGCTCCAGGTCATGCTAGCAGCAGCTCTCTCCTTGCTGGGATGGACACTGGGAAGACAAATCCTCCTCCCCAGGACAGCATTTACCCCTGACACATCCCCACTGCCCCAGCAGACCCACATCAGCTTCCCACCAGGGTTCTGCTGTAATCTGGCTCAGTCTCTACTTCACACTCTCTCCCCCTCTCTGCGGTGGTGGTTTGTGTCTGAGCAGAGTCACCTACACAGATATGCCTTTTCTGAAGGATTTTTTTTCCTGTTGTAAAAAAACCCAGAAAAACACAACCAAAAAAACCCTACAAACCAGTGGAAAAACCCCAAGTCAAATGAAACAAATGCAACAGTGAGGAGGTGGCAGAGGTGGGCTCGGCAGTGGCAGTGCTGGCTGGACGCTGAGGCCAGCTCAAACACATCTGAACACATGCACAGCAGTGCAAGAACTGTGTGTCCCCCGCACATCCCTGACAGCTCAGCAAAGTTTGGAGAGCAGCACTCAGCTCCAAGCTGCCCATGGTGGGCATCCCCACGAGGGACACACTGGGGAGGTTGTGGGATCAACCTGGGCACACATGCCCATGGATGGGCTAGGAGCTCCTGCCAGTTTTAGCCTTCAAGGTGCCAGTGATCGGCGTGTGTCACAGAGACTTTACTCCCTCAGCAATGCTAAAAGGAAAAAAAAATAAATTAAAAATTTCTGCATTTTGACAGTGACTCATCATCTCCCATTCTGGAATCTGTGGGGTTGTTGCAACCTACACAAGGCAGTTCAGAAAAGCAAAACAATTCTGAATAATAGAGGAGGAAAAAAAGTTTGAAAATGATGGGTAATTTCTAGCACTCTGCTTCAAGGGTTTAGCTTTGTTTTTCTCATTATAAAAGTAATCAGGTAATGCACTGGAGCTGCCTTCCAGGGTCTCCCCCCGCGCTCCCCTGGGTTTCCTTCCTTCCTCCCTCCATCCTTCCACATCAGTGGAGCTCATGGGAGGGAAATGCCCTGCTGTAAACCCGGCTCCTGGGGAGACACCAAGCTTTCCCAGCCAGTGGGCAGGGCAGGGGGCTGCTGCCAACACAGGGACCCAGGCCAGCCCCTTCCCTGTAGGGTGGCCAACATGTTGCCATCCCCTCTGCCTCACAAGAGTGACAGACAGCTGGCCACTGGCACTGGGAGCCCTCGGATCAGGCTGGGAAAGGAAGGTGCTCATCAGCATGTCTAAAGAAACCATTTCATGTTTTACCTTTAACGGTGAATAAACATTGATTTTTATTTTAAAAGGTAATTGACATTCCTATGGTAGTGAAATGAGTGTTGGAGCTGCCAGAATTAGTGTAAATAAGCCATGTGCTAGAAATTAACGAGCTTGGCTGATTGAGTTTATCCATTTAAATTAATACAATTCCACCAATTAAAAAACCCTAATAATTTTTTGTTTGTTTGCCTACTCAGAGATGTTGATGGCAAGAGACGGGGCAGGAGCCGGAGCCCTGGCTGAGCATCCCCGTGCCCGAGGCACCGGGACCTCCCTCTGCGCAGACGCAGTGCGGGCAGAACCCCGCTCTCCTTCGTCTAACGAGCTTTTTACATTCACTTGAGTGAACTGATGAGCTTTGGGAAAGGGTTTGCCTTCCAGACTCGTCTTTGGCTGTCGGTAACGGGCATCCAGCTCAGCCCGGGGAGATTCCTGGATCGCACAGCTTTTTACGAACAGGAAAACATGCACGTCCCGCAGTGTGGAGCCCTGAGCTCCCCAGGGGGTGCTTGGGTTAATCCCTGTCCTGCCTTTTCTCTTTGCCAGCACTGCTGAGAACTGGTGCATCCAAAAGCTCTCTGCAGGTTTATCTGTTTCCCCAGGTAAGTGTTTTCCTGCCCACATGCATCTTCCTGTACCCTCCACAGCAAACACCAGTGGCCTCTTTACCCCCCCAGTCAGGCTGCCAAGCAGTCTCTGCCAGGGACTTCACTGAGTAACCCCATCCTTCAGTAGCCCTGGGCTCCTCTGTAGGGCTCAAGAGAATTTTGGGCAGAGCATGGGGGGGGTCACCTGCCAGAGCTGAGCAGGTAAGTCCAGTTCCCAGCTTTGCTCTCCTGTGACACTCTGCAGGTTTACATTCCTATCTGGAGGCACAGCAATGTCACCTTGAGAAGTGCAGCACAGGCCCAACTCCACCCTGTCATCTCCCCAAACCTCACCTTTCCTGCACACAGAAGGGTCTAGCAACACCCACACAGGATGAGATTTCCCCCTCCCCCCCCATTTTCCCACAGGAAGCCACTGGTCCCCAAGCCACAGCTGCCAGACATCCACCCTGCAGCAGCCAGGGACACATCTGGGAATAAAGATTTTATTATTGCTCCTTATGCCTTCAGCAACTTGTCCTTCATGATCATTCCTGCCTGCCTTATAACGGCTCTTCGTTTAACTTGTCAAAACTCATGCCCTTTACTGCTTCTCTTATTTGGACACAACTTCCATGCACCCAATGACTTTTTCTCTCCTTTGTTCTTTCACAGTAATGGGGTTCTTTTGGTTGTCTACACCACTGGTATACCTCTAGCCTGGCTCTATCACCTTTGCAGCCCACCAGCCCACTCTGGCCACTGAATATCCTCACAGACATGGCATGTAGAGACCAAGACCTGTGTCCCTTGCCAGACTGCTGATCAACTCCTCCAAAAAGTATCATTCAGTGTCTGTAACATCCCTTTCTATGTCACATCTCAGGGTGCTGTTTGTGCAGTCTGTGGAATCACCAAAGTTTCCCATGAACTCAGTCTCTCCCCTCGGCAGCCCCTCACACACAGCACCATGTTTTATGTCAGCAAACCTTCAGCAGGGATTCACACACAAACTGAGCTGCTCCCAGACCACCCTGAGAAGGCTGAAGGTCACTGCTCCCACAGTGACAGCCTTCCCCAGCAGTGGCCAGGACATGCAGAGGCATTAAACCAGCCGAAAAAGAGGAGGGAGGGACCAGGGAACAATCAAGCCCACCTCCTGCACGACGTCAAGATGGTGAGAACAAAACTCATGAAGAAAGTCAAGGCAGCCCTGCACACATCCCAACTGGGAGAGCAAACAGGAGGATCCAGACTGGCTCTTTGTCAAAGCGAGTTTGACCCTTGTGGCATTTCTGAGCCCTGTGGAGGGATCTGTGTGGCTGCAATGCTCACCATCGATGGTGCAACCTGACCAGAAGGGACCAGGAGGGGAAGACAAGGGTCAAGAGTGTAAAAACCTGGGTTCCTCTGTCTGAATCACCAGCATGTTGCTTAACCGAAGATAATCTCCAGACACTGGTGTCTGGTGTCTGCTTCAGACCCCGAGCTGCGCCAGAGGCCGCATAAGCACCATATTTATAATAACTCGGATAGAAAGCTGCGTGGTGATGGGAAGCTGGAGGTTTTGCTTTGCCAGTATTAAAATGTCCTCTGAATTTCTAAAAACCTATAAATGACAATTTCATAGCTCTAAAGCGTGGCATCTAGCACAGGGGAGTGCTATTTTAGACTCTATGTTGACAGCTGAAGGGGAATGGATCACAGAATTAAGAACTAGTTGCTGTTCAAGTCCAAGCAATCATGACTTGATTATGCTTCTTATGGGCAAACAGAGGCAAGTCCGAGGCACTGGCATATATTCTCAGTGCTTTGAAAGGTCAATTCACAAAGCAGAAAACAATTATAAGCCAAATCAGTTAGGAGTGTGGATTTAAGCACAAAAAGCACGACTGTGAATAGAGAATGATTTAAGAGTGTTTTACCCCAAAACTCATAACCAAGACAGGAGTTTGCATCAGTTTAAAAACTGCCTGGCTAATGTGTAAACAGCCATAAAAATAAAAACATGCCCAACAAAAAGAAGAAAGGAGATATTCATAACCCTGAATATAAATCAGCAGCTAGAAATTGTAGAGCACCGATAAAGGACGCAAACAAACAGCGGAAAACCCATCAAAACATCTTTCCCCGATGCATTAGTATGAACAACAACAACAGAAAGGAGCAATGCTATCGCCTGCTACCAAACACAAACGGCAGAAGCGTTAGTCACAGGACTGAGAAATGTTAAATAACT
Organism: Heliornis fulica; assembly: GCA_013399135.1. NCBI lineage: Eukaryota > Metazoa > Chordata > Aves > Gruiformes > Heliornithidae > Heliornis > Heliornis fulica. The sequence continues at coordinate 465,103 of VXBZ01003951.1, forward strand.
GTTATTACAACTGCAACATTTCACATTCAGCATATTCACATCCCCGAGCTTAAAGAGACATGCTGAAGGAGCCGACTGAGCAATTAACAGTGATGCTTAATGCCTTGCCAAGAAGTCGCGAGGAGACACTCACGGGGCAGCAGTGGTGTGGCTGCCTGCAGCTGCCCCCCCTCCCCGGGCTCTGGCACAGTGAGGAGCAGTGCCACCGAATTCCTTGGACTGCTCCAGGGGCTGGTACCTGATGGCACAAGTGTGGACTCGGAACAAGGGGATGTGCCAGGGACACGGAGTGATGAGGTTTCTGGGCATTGAATTCACCTGGGTGTGACTGAAGGCAGGCTGCAGAGTGCTGGTGAGGGGTGTCCCTGATGGTGAGTGCAGCCCCCAAGCTTGGGCTGCCTGACAAGCTATGGGGAAGGTGATGGCCAGAAGAGCTAACCCGGTGATGCACAGTGCTTTGGAATAACATCTTCCACATTTTATTCCCTCCTTCAAGGTGAAGCAGCTGCTCAAACGTGTGACTAATACTATGGTCCATTCTTTCAAGGAGGATGGCAATAAAACCAGGGAGGGTTCAAAGAAGCAGCAAGCTTGGAAGGTGTGGTGTAAGGAGCCTGACAGGCAAGCGAGCGAAACCCTCTGTGCCCTCTGCACAGCCTGAGCTCAGCCCAGCGCTGCAGGGGTGGCAAACTGCACTGAGGGGTGCAAAAAGCAAATCATTTTTCCAAAAGGAGCCCCACAGTGCAGAATATCAAGGCTAAAAATACATAAATCGCCACAGAAAGCACTGCCAGAGCTTCAGCAAGACTCACAAGTTGCCAAAAGGCAATTTCAAATTGCCAAGCTCGCTGCACGAGGCATTAAAAAGGTCACTATTTCTGAAATAAGGATCTTTACAAATAAACACATTTGCTGAGGACTCAGTGAGTCATGCTAGAGCGGAGCACAGAGCATTTCCAACCTAATGCTTTTGACAGGCCACGAGCAGGGTGATCTTTTCATGTTTACAGTTCATCAATAGTTTTTACAGCTGCACAGTCAAACTTTAAAGCACATTTAGCCCGGGAGGAGGCTCGGCACGTTGTTTTCCTTGCAAAAGTGATATTAAATTTATCTTTTTCTTCCTCTTTTATAGCATTGATTTGAAGGTAAGTATTTGAACTTCAAATACAGGACTGCCACTCAAGCACCTGCCTTTTTTTTTATTTTTTTAATATATATATACTTCTGTCACATCTCCCTAACGATATAAACATTTGAAGTTTTCAGCTGATGCGCTAAAAGGGACTCGATCCATCAAAGAGTATTTATTTCAGGGAACTCAGTGGGCATCATGCTGACTGTTTGCTGGTGTGGGAGTGGGGGGGTGCCTGCAGCCGCGGGCTCCCTGCTTCTCCTCGCCTGGCTGGCACCAGGCTTGCTCCGCTCGGCATAACCCAGGGTCAGGGTCGGGGCCAGCCCCGCTCGCTGTCACAGGTACCCGAGTACATCCAGCACCGACGGATTTAGCTCGCTGCCTGCCAGGAGGCAGAGCCGCCTCCTCACCATCTGCGGGAGGGGAAGAGAGCCCCAGGAAGCCGGTTCCAACGCCCCAGATGGGGAAAAGCAATATTCAAGAGTAGCACCATAGTTTCACTCCTGGCTTTTTTTTGGTGAACAAGAAGGGACTATCCTATAGACTGAGTATTAGGAGAGAACTTTGCTGGGGAAAAAGTGAGCGATGTTTACCCTGCCCTCCCCCTTGCAGAAATGAGAGATGCCTACTCACACCCTGGTAAGCTTCCCAGAGCTCAGAGCAGTTTCCACAGCATGACACTCTCTCTGCCCTGCTGCCTTTGGGGGTCTTTGCCAGCCAAAACTCCTAGACCTGCCATACAGGCAGCGTGCTCCCTGCCTGGGGGCAGCCGTGAGGACAGCTACAGGAGGACAAGGCTCAAGGACAGCCGGGCTGTGCTCCATGTCACAGCAGGGACAGCCAGAGGGGCTGTGCCTGCCAGAGACACAGCACTCCCCAAGCACACAGGAAGCCCTCCAGGACACACTGCTACACCTGCATGGCACCAGCTGCCAGCACTGCCCTGGTTCTGCCAGCACCAGACCCCCCAGCCCTGCCCCCCACCCAGTGCTAACCTGGGGCTGCTGCTGTAGGTGCATTCCCCCGTTTTCAGCTCAGGGTGCATCGCTTTGCCCACACACGCTGGGGGTCCCTGGGAGGAGAGGGGTGCCTCCCTGCAGCCCTTTTACTGGGTTTGCCCCAGCTGCAGCTCAGCACTCCAGCCTGGTTAGTGCTCATGGCACACACCTGTCCTCAGTCCTGACCATGGGTGAAGGATGTGATGATGAACACTCTGCAGGACTGTGGGATGGGGCAGTCTGTGCAGCTTGGGGCCAGCCCCCATTTATGCTGGGTTACCAGTACTGACCACGCTATTGCTCCCCACCCTGCCTGCTTCCACCTCTGCCAGCTCGCTCTGGGCACGGTGCTTTCTGTTGCATCTGTGTTCACCATTGGTCCAGCCTCACTCACCTCCCTGCTGCCCCGAGGGAGCTATTCCCCATGTCTCCTCTGGCTCCCACACTGCGATGGGGCAGGGGATGCTATCCCTGATTTACAGATGGGTAGTGGAGGACTGGAGAGATGCGGATCAGAAGCGTCTGCTCCTTTTGGGTGCTCAGCTGGAGCTGCACACAGCCTGGGATTTCACAGCCCTCAGCACAGCCCTGGAAATAGGCTCTGTGCGGGAGGTGACAGCACTGCCGGAGCCTGCGCTGCGAGCAGGGCTAAGCATGATGGAGCCCAGACCCTGAGGAGCAAAGCTCCTGAATGCCAACGGGACGTTCTGCTTCTCCTGTCTTTGGGATGACTCCTCATCCTGGGCTGGCGGGGGGGGAGATCTCTCCACGTTGACAACACAAATAACTCCTAAACAAGTGACTGACCTCATGTATGCTGAAAACCCCCTGCTTAAGACACAGGGCTGCTTCCGAGATCCTCTGGTGAGCGGCACAGACACGACACCTGAAGCACACACCGCGATGCTGCGGGTTTACGGACACGGCGCTCCTGCAGAACTGCAGGGGATGGACACCAGCTCACACGAACCCAAAACCTGTGAGACAGGTGGCCACTGCACGTTTGATCAGGCAGAGAGGGCCGTTCTGTCGCAGCCATCCCATGCTGTACCATGCCGTGCCGTGCCGTAGCATCCTGCTTGCTCGCCGGGACCAAGCGCCCGCTGCCTGCAGATGGGCTGTGCCGTGAGAGTGCGGCTCAGGGGTGGAGGCGCTGACACGTCTGTCTCTCACTTCAGCCGTGAGCGAGCCACGACAAACAGGAACGCCACATGTCAACAGGGATGGAGGGAAGCTCAGGCAGGAGGGTGCCTATGCCCCAGGGGGACAAACTCTGGAGAAGGGACCTGCCCTTCTCCTGTGGCTGGCTGAGGCTGGAGGCAGCGGCAGCTCTTGTGCTTCCTGCAGCAGTGGGAATGGGAGCAGGCTAGGGTAATATGCAGAGTAGATTTTATTTAGAACTATTATTATTATTATTTTCAATTATTTCAGATATGTAGACCACCTCCCCCTGGCCTCATGACATCCCTGTGCTCTCGCTGGAGCACACTTCGACCGCTCGGTGATGGAAGCAGAAGACCCAGTTCCTGCCTGTCCCCCAGCTAAGTGGTCTCATACTCTGAGCTGCAGCTTTCCTGCTTCCTTCGAAGGGCCTGATCCCTCTTGTCCTTCCTCAGCTTTTCACGTGGGACCGAAGGCCAAAGACTAACGTATAGAAAACACTTTCATCCTCAGCTGAAGCGTGCTAAGGAATCACAACAGATTCTCCTGGCACAGAGAGAAGGAGCCTGAGGGCTGTGAGAGGCTTCCAGACCTGCTGCCGCCTTGCACCGTGAGCTGGTGGGGGGGGAGCAGCAGGTCCCTGCCCAGAGGGGACCCTGCTACGCTGCCTCACCGCGTCCCCGTTTCCCCAGCCCGCTCTGCGGCAGCATCGCCGGCTGCTCAGCGGTGAAGTCGTGCGGCACAGCTGCTGCGCTGCGATAAGGTTTGCTCAGCTGAGCGAGGCTGTTAAGGCAAATGGAGGATTTGGCAAGGATGCTGCGCAGCCTGGCAGAAACGACGGCCGTGGCTGGCTGGTACAGCAGCGCCGGAGCTGCTGCACGCTCAGGACCGACGGGAAAGTCGACGTGAGAACGCAGCCTGTCTCGCCAAGTGACAGTGACCTTTTGCGGCTGGACAAGCGGCCCCGGGGTTGGGTAGGAGGCAGTTTGGAGGGAAAGCAGCCACTGACTCGCACCCCGTTGCAATGGTGCATGCGATGACGTCATGTGATGCAACTGATGATGCTGATGCATCAAAGCACTGTGACAGCTGTAAAAAATAATTCTAAGTTGGTCCTTAACATCTGTCTGAGCGTCAGCCAGCCTGTCCCATGGGGTTTCTGTGTCTGTCCCCCCCATGGGGGGCAGAAAGGCCATCCCTGGGACCAGGGCTGCAGTATATGTCAGCACTGGCTCTAAGAAGTTAAAACCAGGAACACTTTAAAGGTGTAGTCACTTGCTGGCAGCCTCTCTGGGAGTTGTTTCCCCTCTTGTTGCCATTCCAGGTATGAACTGAGAGCAAAGGGACAATTAAGGGACAATTACCAAATCACCAGTGAAACCGGAAATATGACTGACCATTTGTGAGGCACAAATGTCACCCTCAAACGTGCCATCCTTTTGTCACTGCTCACCACCTCCTGAGTCCCACAGGGTCTATTGCCAATGCCAACACGCCCCCAAGGCTCCAGTAGCACCCCAAAAGGCTGGAGGGGGGGTCACACATCCACCTCTGCTCCTTGCAGGGCTCCTGTTCTGGCCCAATTCTCCTTCAATACAAAGCACTTGGCAAAAAGCAACCGCAAGAAGCTCCCAGTGAGGGTGGCGGGATGGCAGCGAGGTGCTGCTCCGGCTCCCAGCCTGCCCTCTGCCTTCCCCCGCCTGCCTTATCATTTCTTTATGACTCTGTTCGTCTCTGTACGATAAAACAACACAGTTCCTAATAACCTGACGTGGGAACGGCTGAACCGTCCTCTGCAGCCCGGCAGCTCCAGGTTTGTCTATAGATGGTGGTGTCAGGAGATAAGAAACAGGCAATATCAGAGAAAATCATCATGCAATATCACCCGTCCAGCAGCCACAATCATTTCTCTTGCCTCTCCACACGATGACTATGAAAAACCCCGATATTTTCAAGCCTGTCAAACACAGTCAATCACCCAGTGTGAGAGTGATTTTTGCAAGGGTTAGGAAGACAAGCAAAACCCAGGTGTCCTGCCACACAAGGGAGCAAAATCCTGTCATGAGAAGTCCTTCTGACCCCTTCTCCTTTGGGCAAGTGAGCCATGGGACAGCAGCAGCCCTGGCACGGCGGGAGGGGGCAGCAGCAAGTGCACAACCATAGAATCATAGAATCATAGAATTGTTAAGGTTGGGAAAGACCCCTAAGATCATCCAATCCAACCATTAACCTACCACCACCAAGTCTACCCTTAGACCACGTCCTCAAGCACTGCATCTACCCGGTTCTTAAACACCTCAAGAGATGGGGACTCAACCACCTCCCTGGGCAGCCTGTTCCAACAATGAACGGACTGCAGCAGCTTTAGCATTAACATCCTTGTCAATCCCTGGAACTGAGACGGTGCTTAAACGATGGCAAACCAGCCCTGCTGCTGAGGCTGCCTGCCACAGAGCACCGTGATGATGGGAAATCCCCTGGCACGACAGCCCATCGCTGCCGGACACTGTCGTGGGTCCTCCCTGGGCAGCCCAGGGTGATGGCTGCAGCCCCAGCCATGTGCTTATCTTGACTGCAGCGTGTGCCCGGCTCCGGGAGCTGGATTACCCACTGCATGCAAGCGAATGCAAAACATCAGGTTGCCATAAGATTAAGTCAATTAAAATCCAGCCTTTTTTCTGGCACCAGCCCAGAGGCAGAGCTGCTGAGGGAGGCTGGCCGGGCTGGCTGGTCCTGGCAAAGGCAGCTGGCGCTCCTCTAGTTGTGGAGCATGAGCTGACTTGAATGCAGAAATCCCACCTTGTCCTCACATTTCTCTAGAGACCACAGAGCAAGCAGACCTTTGTTCATGCCAGCTCTCCTCAAGTGACCTCTGCTCTGCGTCCCTCCCCACCTCAGACAAGCGAGGGATGGGATCAGCACTCTCAGCAGCTTTCACTCAGAAAGCCCGTGGCCAGGCAGAGGTGTGCTGCTCCCACACAGCGTGACTCCGGATCAGACAGAGACCGTGGGAAGCCAACGGGTCTGTGTCTCCGACAGAACCACTCCAAAGCACATCCGACATTTTAAAGCACGGGGCATACCCTGGCCTGAACTCCTCAGTTTGAAGATAAATGTTGGTTAAGAGACAACACAAATAAGAAAACTTCAGAAAGCATCCCCAAATCCCCAGGGTTGACCCACAGGGCCTTGACACAAGCGGTGTTTTACACGGGGGGTTGTGTAACAGCTCTGCTGCGCGGCGATGCAGCCCGCTGCTCCTCCTCAGCACAGGCTGTGGAACCTCTTCTCCCCAGAGCCGCTGCAGAGCTGTCAGCGCACACAGGCTGAGGGAGAAGACACCGGTTGTCACCCCGGCCTTGTCATTCTTTATCACAGCAGGTGTCTTCTTAATCAAAGACACATCTCGAGATGCCCGCTGCCGCGGTGTCCCTGAGCGAGCCACGGCTCATTACAGCCCGAGCAGTGGGACGGCGCGGAGTGAGCGGCGATGGATGTGTCCTCGGGGTGCCTCGCCCCAGAGAAAAGCTATGGAAAACCTCGGGTGCTGAGCCCAAAGTGTCAGCCAGAGCGAACCCACCCATGAATCCTTGGGAGGGGATGTGGAACCCTCCTCTCTGCACTGAGCACTAACCCAAAATGCAGTCACACACCAGCTTCAAGGAGTCTGCTTCCAAGTGTCATTTAAAAAATTAAAGGGAGTTTTAGATGCTGTAGCACAGTTGCAGCCCTTATGGCAGGGAAGCAGGGCAGGGAAGCTGTTCTTCCCTCATCGTCGCAGAGAACCCTCACCAAGCTCAGGGCCCTGCTCGCACCCTGCAGTGCTTCCCTGCTCGCTCCTCATCTCCCCACGATTGCTTTGGAGTGACTCAGTAAATGGGGTGGGCACCTTTCCCCTCAGATGTCTTTGAGTAACTCACCCTCAGCACCTATCAGTGCTGATGTGCATTAATGACAGCGGATGTCTCGCATCTGCACCGCCAGTGCTGAGCCGTGAGTCAGCCCGAGACACGTCGGCAAGGTGAGCCAGGGATTAAACTCCCTGCCAAACGGGACCCCTCGGGCAGCAGCTGAGCCACCCCCTATACTTATGGGTTAGCACATTTTTATAAATTTAAAAGCAATTTTGGTTTCCCTGAAAAAGGAGGTTAATGTCTATTTATGAGCACACAGTGCGTTCATTAAAAATCCATGGTGAAATCCATGTGAAAAGTAACCACAGAGATGTGAGAAGCTCTGAGCAAGTTTAATACCTGGCTGTCTCACCTCATCTCATCCCAAATAGCACCTGGGCTGGTAACCTCACCACTAAGAGGTGGCCTGTGGTGGCCAAGAACATCGTGTGTTCCGGGCAGGAAGGGTCTAGAGCCCACGGGCCAGCAATAACAAGTGCTGTGTGCATTGCCAGGAGCTGTAAAAGAGACGAACACTAATGAATACACCCAACCCCACATTACACAAAGCAAAAAGCCTCGTGTGGAGAGAAGGGAAGTGATTTACCAAGGGCCATGTAACTCAGCAGTGGAGCCAAGCATCTCACCCTGCTCCCTGGCTGCTCTCAGCGAACATCATCCGCTGGCACCTCCCTGCCAGCCCACAGCAGCACCCCACTTCCTCCAGGACTGGGAAGAGAATTTAGCACCAATCCATGGGGTATCCTCCCTTAACACACAGCTACACTCCCAGCCACCAGCCCAAACCCCGGGGCTTGCAGCCTTCATTAGCCATCCCTAATTATTTACAGCCATAATGGAGATAGTGACCTTGCATGGGAAAAAAAAACCACTTGAGCCTCATTCAAATTCAGACTTCCACCTCTATTAAACAGTAACAGCTCTTGAGATGACAGACTCTGCACCACGCCTATGCAGCAATAAAATGCCTGTTTCTGAGCTGTTCACAGCATACATTTTATTCATCACGTGCTGCTCACAGGCAATGTGGGAACCAGCTCTCTACATCGCTCCAGAAGATGGGATTTTTGTCCAGATAAATGCTGCAGCATCCCAGGAAGGTAAATTCTGCACCCCTCCCCGTTCAAAGTGACAGTTTCTCAAAGCAGAGCTGGTGGCAGTGAGCTGAAGCACGGCTCCTCTCCAGGCATCTCCCAAACAGCAGCGAGGTTCCAGCTGCCCAAAGGCACAGCCCTGGCTGGCAGTGGCCAAAGACCCCTCTCTTCCCAGAAGGATTTTTGTGGCTCTTGGCATTTAGCCACATACCACATAAACCTGGGTCTGGAGCAGCCCAAGGTCCAGTTAGACTAATTTCCATCCTTATCAGAGGATGGCAATTAATGCTTATTCAATACATCCTCCACCCAGCTGAGGCTCAGGGGTTTCCCAAGTCAGAGGTTATGTCTGGGCATCATACACACCCCCTGCAGAGCCCCATGTTCGAGGCATTTGTTCCATCCTGCTTCATCCTCAAGGCCAGGCACATGGCCTGTCCCTCCTCAGTGCTGTCCTGGTGCAGAGGCTTGCCAGGGGTGAGCAGGAAGGGTTGTTACACCTGCAATGTGGTAATTACATCAGATATTCTCAAATGGGTAACTGGTCCTGCTCCACCTTCCCCCATCACTATCAGCTTAGATGGCTCCATTGTCTCCTTTCCATCGCACAAGTTAACTTGATGCTTCTTAGCTCCTAAAGCAAATACCCCTTCCCTGCTCATCACCTCCCACGCTGCTACAGACATGTCCTGTCTCCCCCTCCATCACGTCCAGCCCATGCAGTCCCTCTCTGCACAGCTGTCATCCCAGGGCTCCCCTTACTGTCAGTGCCAGAGCTGGTGGGCATCCCTGGGACAGAGCCATGGGTGGTGGCATCAGCACGGGCACCGTGCTGGGGCTGTTGGGTCAGCAGGATGGAGCAGCCACCTGCCAGGGAGGTTGGTGTGGCTGTGTATGAAGAGCTTGGCAGCCGCAGGAAAACCACTGTCACCAGTGCTGGCAGCACCACGAAGCTGGACCGAGAGTGCCATGGAGAAGCGTTCGATTGCAAGGTGGGTTGTTGATGAGAATCTATTACAGACACCAACCAGACAGAGGAACAGGATGAGCAGCTCCTTAAATACCTACCTATAATGAGTAGCGAGAAAAAGTGCTCTATCATGGCTGATTGCAATCTCAGGGACATTTGCTTGGCGCTTTTAAAAATTAAAGATAATAACTTTCTAACAGAAACAATATTGCTGTCACCTTGGGGAAATTCTCTGCTTGGCCTCACTCAGAAGGACTGCGAAGAGCCGATGGCAGGCGGAGAGCTGGTGGCTGTCCAGGGGCAGCTGCTTCCAGCCCAATTTAACACCTTCGGTGCAAACCAGCTCAGCTCAGCCAAAAGCATCCATGGACAAGACTGACTGGGGGGAAAACGTAAGTCAAGAAGGATGAGTGGTAGCAGGACTTGGGAAGAAGAGCAGAGTGCTTCCCCAGCACCCTATGAATCTGTTGGACCTGCTGAAAGGGGAACTGAGAATTGCAACTTAAAAACATAAAATTAGGGCTTTTGATGCTGAAAGAAAGGACACACATGGCTGGTAAAAGAAGCTGACGGGATCAGTTAAAATAAATCTGCAAGCAAAAGGTTTACGCAAAACAGGGAGGCATTCTTTCGTTTGAAGAAAGGAGCTTTACTGCCGACGCAAATCACTACCAGATCATGACAGTGCAACTGTCAGTCATGAAGCAGAAGTGACACACAATTATTTATTCATCAGATACCTCTGTTCTGTACTTGGAGACAAATAGGCTCCTGTACTCCGCCAGGAATTAGGGAGGATGCTAAACAGCGGCAATTAAGTGTAAACACGAAACTGGTAGGGCTAGAGAACTTTCTCCCAAGAGCGTTCAGACAATAGGCTGGTAAGTTTTCTGAAGCTCTAAAACGGTTTTTAATAAATCTTGGCATTCTGTTGAATTTCCGGAAGATGGGAAAAGCTGGTTAAATGCCACGAGTGACGGGCAACGGTGGGAGCTGCATCCCCCAGCCTTGCCTGTGGGTTAGCTGAGGTGGGCAGCACCAGGGAGGAACCGGGGATGAGTTAAATGTCAAACGGCCTCGCAGAAAACAGATTTATCAAACTTCACGAGTTTTCCTTGATATGGTTACACATTCAGTTGATAAAGGAAATCAGTAACATAATACATTTAGAGTTCCTCTGGGTATTTGATTTAGCTCTCCTGACAAAGTATGAGACCAATATTATGCAGAATCAACAGCGCTTTACTAAAGGGATGGGCAGGCAGATTGCAGAGATGGTACATTGCCATCTGATGGGGTATTTCTACATGGGACCGACTGTTGCCAGAGAAGTGTTGAGCTATAACATATATATACTGTCTTTATCAACAGTATTAAAGAAAATATGAAATAACTGTAAGAGAAGGAAGCAGCAGTGATTATTTCTTATGTTCAACGGTTCATTCTTGGCTGAGGGACATGGCAGATTCTGCCTCAGCTGTCATCTCCAGGACTGACCATCTATCTAAAGCACCCCAGGAGCCAAGCAGGAGTTGCAGGTCAGGTGTTGAAATGGCTCAGCAGGGTCCTGTGGGCTGTAGGGGTTAGTGATCCTTGCTATGTTAGGTATTAATGGAGACAGGATCCCCCCAGAAAGCACCAAAACCCAAAGTTCTCAGGGTTTGGCAGAGAGGGATCACCAGCTTGGCAAAGGCTGCGGTAATACTGCTCCAGGGACACTGGAGAAGAGGGACCAGGACAGGTCCAAGCTGGACAACTCAGCTGACTAACAGCTCTGGGTCCCCACATCCTCGCAAAGACAGACATGTGCTCTGCAAACCACCCCACGTCCCACCCCAGCTGAGGACACCCCCGAGGAACAGCAGGACACCATCCATCCTCGGGAGGGATGTAGGCAGAGCAACACTTGTCACCCTCCAGAAATGACAGAGCACTTTGTTCTGAAGAGGGAAGACAAGGAGGAAAAGTACTGTGCTGCTTTAAAATACGGTATTTCAAGCTGCCTTAGCCAATCCTCCTGCTACTTCTGCCTGTTTCAGATCCGCATACTACCACGGGGCCAGTCCCAATCTATACCACAGCAGGGAGGACAAGGAGGCTCCCTGCACTTAACGATGCTGAATTCAATTAAATTTGATGAAAACCAAAGTTCTTTTACTTTCCTAACACCAACATGAGCCTAAGCAGCTATTTCTCAACTTCAGCTTTCTCCCTGAAGCGCCGTGCGTTTCCCTACCTTTCAGACTAACAAGGACTCGCAGAGGAAAACAACTGATGATAAACAACCACAGGGGACACGCACGGAGAAACGCCGGTCACGTTTGAGCGGGAAGTACAAGAAGATACCTACTAAGTATCTGCATGTTGTAAAAGGGCTAATTAGAATTCAACCGCTGCAATTTAACGGAGAGGCGATCCTAGCGCAGCAGTCTGGGAACGCCTGCCTGGGCTCCAGATATTGAGTCAACCACTAATTTGTGTTTTCCAGCGTGGGTGTCTCTACATAGGTCTGCAGCGGCTTCATTCAAGATTTATCCGCTCTCGTCTATGGGCTTCTGACGCTCACGTGGTGCGAGCGGCTCCCACGCAGGCGCTGCGTGTGTGTGACTGACATGGATTTAAAGAGCATCTGCGACGGAGCGTGCACCCAGCGCTCACGTCGGTCATTTTAATAATCTGCCACGCACTCGCAGCCAGACGAGTAACCAGAGCTTAATTCCTCTGCCGTTACACACATTAAACCCCCATTAGCGGGGCAAAGTTCAAGGCCGAGGTGCTTCCCGCCGGGCAGAGAGCACTGCTCGGTGCTAAAAGCATCTTCTGCGCCATGGGAGAACTGGCCCTTTCCACCGACCACATTCATTCCTAACACAACATGGGAAAGTGTGACCCCAGTGTGTTTTTCAAGCCAGAGAAGATGAGTGCCCAGAAATTAGAGACACAGCAGCACCCTGCCAGCAGGAATCAGACAAGACCTGCTGCATGTAGAAGTACTGGGTTCCGGGGCTCAGCACCCCAGTGTCGCAGGGAGTGCTGGTGGAGAGCACAGCTGAGCAGCTGCAGCAGCGATCCTCAGCTCCAGGGGAACTCAGCCCCTGCTGCTGCACTGTCCTTCCTCCGCCTGGGAATGTGCATGAGCGTGACACAGCCCGGCTGGGGGAAGTTTTCCTTTCCCAGCACCGCATCAGTTAACACCCTGTGAGATGCCAGTGCAGTTCTCCAGAAGATTCAGTGGGGTGGTGAGCAGCACCACCGTTTCCCCCTAGCACCATTGCAACCTAATGTAGCCCTGACTGAGACCCTCACCACCTGGCTGCTGACGCAGTGCCCTATCTCCCACCACCCCGAGTCCCACTGCCCACCCATACTCTTATGCACCTGCAAGGGATGTCAGAGCCTGTGCCCAGCGCAAGGCCTTGCTTGTGCCATGGGCACAGCTGAGCAGCACCAGCACAGCACTGTGTAGAGCCACCCTACGCCTGCTCCTGTACCAGCAGCTGTGGGTGCACCAGCCTGGGGGGTGAATGTGCAGTGGGGAGCGATGAGCCTTGTGGCAAGCACATGCAATGATGCTCCCAGCTCCGCACCTGGGTTCAGGCCGATGGACTGTGATTCAGCTCTGAGCTCTGGCATGGCACTGGTAAGTCCATTCCTGAGCATGCTTTGCCCAGGAGACTGGGGCCTCACTGGCTCCTTTCAAATCAGTGATTTATCGCAGCGAGGGAAACATAAAACATTTGCTGAAAAAAATACAGCCAGCAAACCCAAGAATTTTAGAAATTACTCATGCCTCCAGTGATCCCATCTTTCACAGCCCTGGCTGCTGCCTCCTCGGCTCCCTCTGCCCAAGAGGGGAGACAGATTATCTGAAATTATTTATTATGGAATTAGAGCATCCAAATCCTCCTTGAATCAATAAGAAACCTCCGATTGACTTCACTGGGTTTAGGACCGAGCAGTGGAAACAGACAGGGCACTCGCATCTGTGGCCGTGACTCACCGAGAACTTTCCAATGTGGAGGGAGCAGCTTGGCTGACACGGCTCACTTGCCCCCACCATCAGAGGCATTGCTCCCAGACTGGGGGGACCCTGACACTCCTGGGGACACACAGGACAGGACAGGTCCCTCCAAGTATACAGGAGACCAACTGCTGCCCCTAATTATAAAAGTTAGGGCCCAGGGTGATTCCATCAGCCGTTCTTTTGCTGCAGAGGTACCAGTACCTGGCTTGTCTCAAGCTCATGTTTAAGCACAGCCTGTTGTTGCTCATATAAATCTCAACCGGTAGATTTGGGTCAAAACTGCCCCCAAAGCATGGCCTGTGCTGGAGGAGGGCAGCAGCTGCCATGGCTTCTCAACCGAGCATTGCTGCAGGAGTGAGGCAGCGGGGCGAAGCAGTGAGGCCGGGCAGGTGGGAGCCTGGCCGTGGGGCCGCCGTGGTGAAGCAGCTTAGCCGTGAGCCAGACTGTGGGGTGCTGTCCCAGAGGGATGGAGGAACATGCTGCAGATGGGGCAGCAGCACATCGTGCCTTGCTCTGCTGTTCAGTGGGGAAGGGCTGGCACTGGTGGTCGGCTATAAAAACGCTGGGTGCAGTAGGGCTCCCCATGACAGGGACTCGGTGCCTGCGGAGCCTGGGAGAGGGGCAGAGGCTGAGGGGCTTTGCTCGCTGAGCAGCTCACGTTAGAACAGCCCCCGGGGCCGGGAGACGGACCTGTGGCCTCTCAGCCTGACTCTCCCCGACAGCGGGCACACGCACCTCGCTGCCGGGAGGATGCCCAGCACGGCTACCCACGGACAGCGCCGGTCCCCGGGCACGGGGGGAACCCCAGCACCCCGCGGCCGCACCCGGAGCCCCTCTCCACCCGGACCCCGCGTCCTGCGTGCAGGAGTCACCCGCGAAGTTTCACCCTCCCTCGCCCGCGGCGGTGCCGCCGCAAGCGCCGTCTCCGTGCCCGGGGAGGGT
>VXBZ01003951.1:480288-539859 GCA_013399135.1 Heliornis fulica
GGGGGGGGGCGGATCGGCCACAGCAAGAGCAGCTCAGGGAGATGCCCCTGCACCTGCTGACACTGAGCCTGCCCCGCGGAGACCGGCTTTTATCACCTGCCCAAGAACCGCGACAGACCAAAGCCATCGCAGGTGCCTGTACCTTGGGGTGTTTCCCACATCACGGTCCTTAATTGTTCACCACCAGTTAAATCCTCACACTCTCTGCGCCTTTCTGCTGTCTCCTCATCTCTCAAACACTTCTGCAGCCAGTTGGATGAGCTTATGACTCATACAACCTTTCAAATAAGCTCTATAATATACCCACCTCTTAAATTAATAGTCTTTTAAGGGCTATGGTGAGACAGGACATCATATGACTTACCTGATAGTGTGTACTTCCACGGTTTTCATTTGTATGCGCTCACATGCAAATACTAGTTAGTTACTCCTAAAATGCAAACAGAAAATTATGAAGGTTACAAAAAAACCCCAGGTACTGAGAAATTAAGAGGTGTGGAAATTAAGTAGCCTCCTCAACCTTAAATCACCTTCACTGTTCATGCTCATTAGGCAGGGCGTGCTGATTGCGCTCCCTCCTCCCCAGCACCCTTCCCCAGGCACTCTGCCCACCGTTCTGGCTGTCCAGCTGGGGATCACCCAATTTATTCCCCTGCTTCGTTACGGGCCCTTTGCCTCATTTATTTACCAGCTGGGTTCAGAACTCAGGCTGGAGGTGGAGGTTGGTCTGTCTGTTCAGGTTCTCCCGGGAGCACAGCACCAGGTCCTGCTTTCCCAGTGTTTCCATCTGGAGAGCTGTGGTCTGCAGTGGGCTGGGGGCCAACAGCGCTCTCTGAAGTTAAAGATAAAGTCTCAGGGGATGTGGTCAGAAGCATCCACCCAAACTGAATCACGGGGCTTTTCTCTGGGTAGATTTTTGAGGAGGGGTTATAGTTGCCCATTTTCTGTGACTGGCATTGGCAGCACCACACAAGTCACACCTTGGTGTCATAGGCTGGACACCAAGATGAGCCTTGTGAATGGTTGTACCTGGATGCTTTTCTCAAGTGATCTGACAGGTACAACGAAGGTACCTCAGAACAAGGTGCAGGGAGACCCAGGCACTGCTCCAGGACGGCACACTCAGCCGTGGCATTACGCTCCCTCATCCTGCCACCCCCACCCGCTCCCACGCCTGTCACCCAGCTCCTGCAGCGCGTGGGGCAGCGCCTGACGCCAGCACCCTGCCCGGCCCCCATCCTGCACAGAGGCAGGCGTCCCGGGGAGGAGGCAGCAAAGATAACTCACACCTACAGCGAAGGGGCTGCAAATTGCATTCCGAGTGGGGGATTTTGCAGCCTTAATTGTGTTATTTTAACATAGTGTGTGTAGGTGTGTGCAGAGTGCACATGTACCGTTTCCCAGGCTTGAAACAAAGCAAGCTCAAGCAGAATCAAAGTCCATGCTGGGTCTTGTTGGCCCTTGTACGGGTTGAGGGCCAGGGCATCCCTTGCCAAAGCCCTGCACTCCTCCTACAGCTTGCTGCATGGAGTGGCCAGGCCCAGGAGAGAGCCTGGAGCTCTGGAGCAGCCACCCCAGGGAATGTGGCAGGGGTGCCTCAAGATTTACAGCTGACAAGAATTTGGGGACCTTGCCATCCTGCTTTGCAGCTCAGACTCTGGAGGGCACTGCGCTCCAGTGGTCACAGCCTGGCACTCTGCCCTGTGCAGCCTGGGCTCCTCCAGCTCCCGTCACCCCTTGCTGGTCAGAGACTTATCCATCATCATCAACCTGCTCACGGACTTGGACCCTTCTGAGTCGGGCAAAGTAGAAACAGATAACAAAATCCAGCTCATGCTGCAAAGATTGTACAAGTTGTGTAAAAAAAAAAGCTGTCCTTGCAGGCAAAAATGTCCTAAACCAAGATCCGTTAGGCTTTGTCCTTCCAAATCCAGCGATGAAAGCTCTGCTGCATTTAAATTGGCAAAGTGACAGAAAGTAAGTAGTCAGAAATAATCCCTAGCTGGATTAGGTTTTTTCCTTGAAGGAAGAGAGTCTCTGATACAAGGCAAGTTTAGGTCATTAGCAATGCAGTGAGACGCTGAGCCCCAGCCTTGCCTAGTCTTCACTTCATTTCCCTGCTCCCGGGGGCTGCAAGGGGATAAGGACTCCAGAGCCTTTGGCACACGTGTTCATCCTTCCCCACTCCTACGAGGGGATTATTTATATCTGCACATGCTTTGGAAATGCTGTTTGCAATCTCCTGGTTCTAACAGGACTCCAGTGGTCAGACTGCCATGTCTACCTGATGTGCTGCCGCATTCAGGGAGGTTCTCCTACACGTGACACGAGCGAGCAACCCCAGACATGCCACCAGCCCAAGCTGGGTCTCTTGGTGTGAGCTCGTGAAGTTGCCTATCAGCTCTGCAGCTCCTGCTGGACTTCCCACAGTTTAGTAGCAATAAAAATAGCAGGGGAGTGAAACAGAAATCCATCCTGATTAAGCCTCTTTACTCAGGGAGGACGCAATGGGAGCGCAGGAGTGGCCATGTGTGGGCTAGCAAGCAGCAGGCAGCCTCTTGGGAGAGCCAGGTGGCTGCACTCGGAGCAGCTGTGTGATGAAGTCCACCTCACTTTGCCCACACTTCTGCTTTCACAGGCACCAGCTGCACACTCTGGAGTGCCCCACCAGCACATCTGCCTTTTCCCCTCTGTACTGATACCCCCGGTAGACAAAACAAGTGCAGGAGAGGAACAGGAATGATGGGGGCAGCAAACATCACACCAGTGTCTGAGGGTTCCCCCAGTTGCTCTGTGCCAGCACCGAGGGTACTGGGAGCTGTGTGCAGTTCAGCAGCTCCCCATCTCAGCAGCCCCTCATCTCAGCACCCCTACAGGGATATCCCAAAATCCATCCTGGCATGCAGGAAGGAAGGAGAGGGAATCCCTTCCCCAAGGTCATGCAAAAACAAACCTCTCTATGAAGCACGTCTGCATGGGATGGGTGTGAAAGGGGGAAAATTATCAAAGGGATTCTATGAGGCAGTGGTACCACAGAAGTAATAAAAGAACAAATAGCAGGAGATTAAAAGATATTTTGTAGCCTGAGTCCAGCTGGACCATGCTGAGCCACCATAAAAGGTTTGCTGCTGCTCCAACCCACCACAATTTAATTGATTTGATTTAAATTCTTTGAAGAAGAAGTGGATAACGGATAATGAGGCAAACAGGATTGTAATGCAAATGAAAGAGATGAAAGATGGCTGCAGGGAGACGGCTCTTGAAGGTCAGAGTCTAACGCAAAGCTGCTTCTGGTCACTCATTCAAACATTAATGAGGCTGTGTTCCTCCTGATGCCTTTGATGGATGGAGGGACGGCTCGGGAGGCAAACGCTGTGCTGATGTTTGGCCTTTATTCTCCGTGCTCCAAGCGGATCATCCCCTTGCAGTGGTGGGAAGGATTTTACCTGGCATGTTGTAGGGACTTGGGCTTTTGCTGTCCGTGTTACACTGGGTAAGCAGACTTCTTAATCAGGCTTTTCCAGATACTCCGATGGAGGCTCTAACTTCAGAATTAATTAACTTCACTATCAAAAGCTGACTCATTTGTCACAATGGTTTTGTCATTAGCTACCATAATTAAGGAAAGTGTCACAAAACCAAATGTTTCACTTACACAAGCCGGCTGGGACAACTGAAGCTCAGAAGCATTTCCGACATGTGGGGAGTGGGCATGTCTGCGAAGCTGGGGAGGGGCTCAACCAGCCACCCTGAAACCCTTCACCTTCCCACCATGGCCCCGCAGCCTGCTCCATCCTGCAGCTCCAAGTGAGGGGCTGCTGGTGAGCAGTGGAGAGGCAGCAGCGGGGAGTGCTGCTCAGGGAGTGAGGGGACAGTCTGGGATTGCTCAGCCTGGAGGAAGGATGCTGGGGATACATGGGCAGTGCTCTGCAGTTTTCCCACCCCCAAGCGAATTGGGGTGGTCCCCAGTGACCACCAGCCATGCCATGTGGGAGAGGCAAGGACATCTTTTTGCCCAAGGCTTAGCTGAAGTCCCCAAGGGGAGAAGGAAATGCCCTTCCTACCACGGTCACCGGCTTTCACAAGGACACTTCCTAAAACAGCAAAGCTCCTCAATGGAGAAGAGCAGGTACGCGCCGTGCAGCTCCACATGCGAGTGAGCAGCAAGGTTCTTAGCAGTGCGCTCAGCCAGGAAACCCATCATGGCCCCAGGAGCATATGCAGGGGGATTTGCAGACCCTCCAAGCCCACTGCTCCCCTTCCCTCGGTGCCATGGCTGGGCAAGGCTGCAGAGGGTCTGCCCGGCCCCTGACATCCCTGGCANATTCATCTTAATTATCAATTAACTGAAGATAAAACCAACCTACACCTTCTTTCCCCATTGGCCTGTAAGGGTCTTTAAGAGCAGCCACAGCTGCAGGTCTCCAGTTTGGGGCCGGTGTTGAGGCAGGCTCCATTTGCTAATATTCATTCTCTAGCTGTGCAGACATGCATCTGTTTCACAGAAAAGCTGCAGCATCTCAGCATTTGCTGCTGTGACAGGGCTCTGCAGGGCCCCTCTGGGTGACCAGCCACCGATTGCTGGGATCCCGTGGCATGGCCAGCCCACTGCTCTCTGCCTCCACGCCACAGAGTCTCAAAGGCAAAGGAAATCAAGCTCTCAGGGATTCTTTAAAATTATATATTTTATTTTTTTCATACATGCAGCAAATAGAATAAAGAGTATATGCCCATCTAAAAGGAGGTCTTTATGAGAATCTTTTGACAACACATAGCAGGTAGTCTAGGATGTAGAAAAGTCATCAAATACTTGCAGGTGAAATCAAATTCACAAACACAAACTGTTCAACAATAAACATTTTCTTTTTTTTGTTGATTTTTTTTGTTGTTTTTCCTTAATTGCCACTTTGAATGTGATCAGAAATAAACAGCTTGGGTGACACTTCCATGCAGGGAGCAAGATGCTTGTGGCTTCTTGTGCTGTTGCAGGCTCAGTGGCTCACCTGCTTCTGCAAAAGCAGAGAAGCTGCAGCACTTGTTAGTACAAATTAGTTCCACCATCCAGATGTAAGCCCTAACTTCTGCACAGCTGGATCCTTGCACTCTGTGCTAGAAACTGCCCCTGTTCTTCACTTGTATTAGAGCTCCTGGGATTTGCAATCATCAGAGCTGGTCGACTGCCCAGAGCACTTGCTTGTCTTCCCATCTTTGAGACAACCTACGTGGGCTGGCCACCACACAAGCTTGCATTTATCAAACAGATTCAAATGGATCAGTAACTCCTTTGGTGATGGCTCTCTCAGCAAGAGGAGGCTGTTCACATGTCCAGCCAGGTGAAATGTGCAGCAGCGGTGGCAGGTCCCCCTCACCATGTGCCTTTGGCATCGCACTGGGGCAGACCCCACCACACCTGGGTCGCAGAGCAGTGCTACAGCCCTAGCACAGAGTCCCCCTGAACTTGTCCAGGTCAGCACCTGCTGTGTCCCAAATAGCCACGGGCAGCTGCAGGGCAGTGGAGTCAGAGTGGCTCAGGTTTCCAATGCTCACTCACCTGCCTGCATCCTCGCAGCCCTCAGCAGTGCCCTGCACACTGCCAGGGCCAGGAATTCCCCTGGAAGAGCCCAAGCAGCCAGACTTGGCCCTGCCCTGCCTTCAGGCTACTCCCTGCCCGAGCTTGCACCCATTCCCTTAGCTCTTCCAGTGTCCCCATGTACCACTCAAGCTCTCCGGCAGCAAGCCACCACGGTGGGCACCTGGCAGCCTTCCCACTGCTCCCCAGCTCAAACTGGTCTTCACTTCAGACCAGGAATGCAGAAGGCCTGTACAAGCAGATGCAATCCTCTCTCTCCTTTGGCAAACATCCAAATGAAGGACTAAGGCATGCCCAGGGAGCATTTGCTACCCTAACATCCCCACAGGCAGGACCGGGAATCTGCTCCTGCACTGAGGTACCGTGACACATTTCCAAATGCCAGCATTGGGAAAGAAATTCTTAGCCATTGGGTAAAAGCAAGTGGATATTTCTTTGCCTCCAGAAGCCTCAGCCCTCCTGCCTCTTCTGTCTTCTTTGCACAGCCTCAATCTCCTTTGCAAAGCCCACACCACCGATCAGCCCCGCAGCCAGGAGCGGGAGCTGTGAAGGTTCTGCTGCCTGGAGCAGCCACTGCAGCTGCCACCCAGCAGAAAAGGGGCCAACACAGCGTCTAACCCATCCTGCCACACTGGGAATCACCTGGAGAGCTGGAACCCCACTTACCTGTAGCTTCAGGGGTCATTCAGCTGGGGGGAAACAGTCAGGACTTGCCATTCTTTGCAAGTGATTGTATGTCCTGGGCTCCCCCCTCCCCAGTCCCTCTTCCTACCTTACCAGGGGAGGAGTGCAGGGCTCCGGGTTCTCCCCCTCCCACTGCTGGACCCCACTGCCCATCCCATCAAGGCCAGGCTGCTCAGCATGGGCCACCACCCTTGCAGCCAAACTCCCTGTGGAGTGCAGATGAGCAGTTAGGGAGCACTCTACAAGCCTTACTCTCCTCTGTAGCTGTGTGCTGAGATGCTTCCTCAGCCCCTCAGAGCATCCTTCCCCTCCCTCACCCACTGTGCCCTTGTCCCCTAGCACCACAGTGCTGCACACAGGTATGATTTTACTGGGCTTGGTCTGTGCATTGGAGCACCTGGGGACTGACTAATGGGGCTCTCCTGAAGCCTCTCAGCTCTGAGCATCTTCCTGAAGTACTGCTTTCCCTCTCCAATAGTGAAGATTAAATCATCAAATTACAGCACACAGTGAGTCAGCCACTGTCCCTCTGCCCTTCCTTGGACATCTGTACAAATCTCAACATCCGTGCAGGGCCAGGCACATCCCTCTTTACATTTCTCCACAGAAGAAACAGGTCATCTGGAAATAAACCTTGAAAGAAGAGTTTGGCAAACAGCAGAATGGGCGACATCAGAAATGCTCAAGGTACGAGTCCTGCAGACAGGACTTTGCTGAGCTCTCCCTGGAACACAGCTCTTAACCCCGCAGATCCCAAAGGTGCCACCAAAGCTGTGCAGTGGCAGAGGTGGGCATGGCCATGTGCTGGCCAGGCTTCCCCACCAGGCCCTGTCTGAGGCTGCCTGGCTCACTCAGCAGTTCAGCAATGCCTGCTCCATGCAGAAGTGTCATCCCAACACGTACACAGAAGTCCCAAACAGAAAAAGACGTTAACACCCCCCACGGCAGCCCCTGCGTGTCACCATGGCCCTGGGGTGCCCCTTGGCACAGGAGACCTTACAGCAGCATCCTGGACAGACCCTGGGAGCGGCTTCAGAGCTGAAGATACGGAAATTAAAAACATTCACCACTGAAGTAATACTAATTCTGCAGCAACAGGTTTGAAACTTACAGTAACGTACATGCTCTGAACATCAACTGTGGTCTGCAGAGGATGGCGAGACGTCTTCTGAAACATGTGCTGGGGTTACGAGAACCCTCATCAGAAACTAGCCCATGCATGAGGCTTCCCTGGGCTGTCTGATGCAGAGCATCTCATAAACCCTCTCGTCAATCTGGCACAATTTGCAGTTTTTCTGGGTTTGGTTTTGTTTCCTCCAGCCCAGGTCGGTACCCGAGCCCACGGATCCACAGCTCGCACCCCCCCGGCACGCACAGGGCACTGCCTGCCTGCGATTTAATAACGGGGCAAGGACACCCAGCAGGTGTCCTTTAGCTTCTAGCAGCCTTTTTCCCCTCAAGGAATTGTTACAAGAGGAAAATAATTTCAAAAGGTAGAGTTCAATATTTATAAAAGATCTACAAACCAGAATTTCCTTGATAGGATTCTTCACGATTCATAAAATCCCTCCCCCCCATTCCCCCTATAGGCATGGAGTAATGTGTATTTACATTAGAACTGGTAGTGGTTCGGAAAATATACATATGGGGTGGTTTTGTTTTTTGCAAACCAATCAAACTGGTGTGTAGTAAGAGAGGAGTAACAGCCAGCCACTCAAAGGATGCTCACGCTCGGGGTGAACCCTAGAGCGAGCAAGAGCTGCCCCTGCCCTCCTGCACAGCAGTGCTGCATGCCTGGCACAGCTCTGCCTTGCAAACAGCTGCCAGAATCATATCTTCCCATTTGAAAGTTTTGAAATGATGCAGAAGGGTCCTGGATTACGGCATAAAACCCTCAGGAATTTTGGCTGAAATCAGGCGAATCAAGATGCCTGTAAAATTCGTGGGGTTTGAGCCTTTAAGAGGATAGCGGAGGGTGTAAAGTAGAAAAGTTGCCTCTATAAATAGCCCTCAGTACAGCCCTTTTGTAGCGGGCATATTTTCAGTTGGTAAATTGTAAACCGAGAATATAAACGTGCTTTGTTTTGGCAGAATATTAATACCCTTTACAGAGCTGTTAAATTTTGACAGTGTCTTGTGAAAAAAAAAGAAACCAACCAGGAGAAAGATTTATGAGAGTGCTGACAGAGTGTATCAAAACTGCAAACTGTTCCAGATGTTAAAAAGAAAAAAAAAATAATAATCCCACCTTTCACTTAGAAAAAGATTTGCTCTGATTTACAAGAACTGGCATGGAATTCGTTTGGAGTCTTAATGCCTGAGTGTAGGAAAGGCCGTATGGCGAGGTGCAGGCTTGCGGGAGGCGAGGGAGGAAGACGGCTTCGGTGAGCCAGGCTGACGGTATATACAATGCATTTAAAAATATATGTCTATAAGCAGACTTTTCCACACTGATCAAATGTATCCATGTCTTGAACAAAAGGCTCCTCTAAGACAAGCTCACAGTCATCGCAAGCTTCAGCACAACGGTTTAAGATATCAACCATGCTTAGCATTCAACAGAAACGATTTGTGAGTAGCTAGGGTCACTGGAATCTCAGCATCCGATTTCAAAAATTACAAAGACTGTAGCAATTTGGTATATTTCTGTTTAAAAACTCTATTAGTCACCACCAACTATAGTTCCTAGAAGTATTACTGACTGTTAACTCGAACCCCAAACATCTCCAGCTAGGGAAACCAAGCTAGCAAGTGACACAGACATAGAAAGGCCTCCTAAAACAAGCGGTCGGCGTGTTTCGCATGAGGGTATGTATGTCTGCACTGCTAATCCCGGAAGACTAGTGTCGGTATGTACAAGGCGATCTGGAGTTTCGGACTGCGAGGAGAGGGAGGGCGGCGGCTGCGCCGCGACTACACGTTAATGACAAACTCGGGGTTAGTGTAGGAGAATCCAGCAAACTCGTTCTGGTCCAAGTTCATGATGAAGAGTTTGTCCGTGGGCGTGAGCTCCACCGGCTGCCGGGTGAACTCTTTGTCGAAGTTGGAAGTGTCTCGTTTGTCTTTCTGTTAAATGGAAAGCACAGAGTTAAATGTGGAAAAGGGGGGAGCGTGAGTAAGCCCTGGAGGGGGCTGGGCTGTCCCCACAAAAGCTGTGCTGTTCCCAGGCTTTGTGCCCAGCACTCGAGATCTCCATCCTGGTGTCTAAAGCCACCGCTGCTGAGGAACACGCACCCAGACAAGCAGTGGCAGCCTCTGTACCACAGAAGCAACCCCCCACTGCGGGCAAGGACAGAAGAACACTAGTTTAACACCCTGAAATGCACAACCAGGTGGTAAAGGGACACGAGGAGAGCATGGGATGTCGGGGAGGGCTGCGGAGCTCCTGGGCTGAGCATCCCTCCTCTCCTGGCTGCTGCGAGAGAGAACAACAGAGCAGTTTCTCAGCATGCAAAACCGTCACTGCAAACAGTTGCAATACACAGGAGGAAAGAGCCTGGAGGAAGCAACATGCCTCAAAATGGAAGTAAACATTCAATACAATTGCAAAATTTGCACAAGATAATCAGCTGTAGAAGCTGCTTATGCTGTAAGGTTGTTTTTTTTTTAAATCATGCTACGGTATGGTATTGACCAACACAGTGTTTCATTAAGCTGAGGATGTGATTTGCTCCAGGGCTGTATAAAGAAAATATACTGTAGTTCAAAACCTCAAAGAATGAAAATTCCACCTATACAACCTATCATAATTTTAATTTCCTAAGAAGAGCAACTTTGCAGGTACAGCCAAGCAAAAAAACCCACAACCCAAACCAAAAACAAATTAGTCTTGATTAGTGCCAATAACCTGCTATGGGCACTACAGGGGCCATCAGCTGGGATCCCTTGGGCCATTTTCATAAATGTGTGTGTACCAGAGATTGCCCAGTTAAGGGATGTCTGGCTGCAGGAGGTTACAGTGCCTTGGCTGAACGGGAAGCTGGAGCACTGGAGATACAATATAAGCACCCAGGATCCTTTGTTAGTAAAGCAAACCGGTGAAGGGATGACCCACTCTGGCACTGCAGAGGCAGTGGGGCAGCCTGTGGGCTGCAGAGCCACTCTGCTCTGGCTCGTGGTCAGAGCACACAGGGACAAATGACTTTCCCCATCTCCTCTCCCGTATCACTATGCAGGAACTGAAACGCAACAGGAGCGCAGTCATTCACAGACCTCTCCCAGAGTTTCCATCTGCCTGCAAAGGCTGTGCACAGGCTGGGGTGCTGGGGTGGGTGATGGGTGGGAGACCCATTGCATCGCCCCCGGGCTGGAGCAGCCACGCCCCAGAGCACCCCACTTTCCACAGCTTTTTCCTTTTCACTGGCCACCCCCAAACCCTGCTCCAAGTCAGAGGGGAACTAATTCATTGGCTCATTGTAGAGAGCCCTGAGGGTCAATCGCAGGGGTCTCCACCGCATCACGCCTCTGCCGCTCCATCATCGGACACATGTGTGTCACCAGCTGCAGGGAAGACCATGTGGGACTGGTCTGTGCCCCTGTCACTCTCCCTCCCACCACATCCATCCTCCCTGCCGCTCTGTACTGATGGGAGTGCATGGCAGGAGGTATGCTGTGTCCTCAATGCAGCACTTCTCAGCCCACTGACTGCCGCTATCCAGGGATACTGGAGCAGAGCCATTGGCACCTTCACACCTCAAGCAGGAGTATGGCCAAGAGCCAGGTTCCCCCACTCTTCTCCAGCCAGCCTGGCCAGGCCAGGCACAGCAGGATTGAGCCTCTGTAGATGAACCCCAATGCCAGCAGTGGACCAGGACCTCCATGGCTGCTCGGAGACTCTGCTCGCTGCAGGAGACATCCCATCTGGGTGGTTTCAGCCTTGTTGGGAAGAAAATCAGAGAACAGAGAGCCAAGGGCAGCTGAGAGGAGACGAGGCAGGAAGAAATATAGGGCTTGAGTTCAAGGAACAAGGAGAGAAAAGCCAGGAGAAGTGTCAGGACATGTCTGTACTGTCAAGACAGTGAGGCTTTAAGCACACAGTGGTGCTCAGGGCACCAGTATCCCTGATGGTGCCTGCAGGTCCCAGCCTGTTCCTGAGCAGGAGCTGGGTCTCTGCCTTCACTTCTGGACAAGTGACACTTTGAGCCAGCGTGGTCCCTGCAGGGCTCCTCTCCCCGACAATGAGAAGGAGGAAGGGGTGGGTTTGAAGGCACAGAGCAGCAGTGGGGAAGGGCAGACGAGGTGAAGGAGCTGACTTCAGGTGCAGAGTTCTGCCAGGTAAAGGGTTGAAGCAGTTGAAATGCAAGTGTAAGCCCACCTTGATGGACCCTCTAGAATGAGGGGCTGGCATGGAGCAGAGGCACTGTCCTGCACTGTGAGGAGGCTGTTTTGAAGCTGTTGCACCCGGTGTCTATCTTGCAGCCCAACATGTGCAGAAGGAAGGAGCTGACGCTGGCACCAGGCTCCTGCCCCACTCCTGAAGGGATGCTGAGCTGACCAAATGGTTCCTGAAGGCCACATCTACCCAAACCAACGTGTGCCAAGACAGCACTGTCCAACTGAGCCAGGAGCTTCTCCCAGGCAGGAATTCTGTGTGATGCTGCAGAGGGGAATGAAACGTCCACATTTGCCACTGGTGCAAATTGCCCCACGGTCCCCAGCCCTTTGGAGTGACCTCTCCTGATGGCACCAGAGAGGGTGAGTGCTCAATCTGGGAGCCCTTGGATGAGCAAAACCTCCTGCTGCTTTCTGGTGGCAGAAAACTCTGCCAAAGGCTGTGATGTGCCTGGGCGGGGGCTCACAGCAATCCACCTCCCACTGCAATGTCCTCTGGCAGATCCCCCCCACCCCAGTCCTCCAGGGGCTCAGCAGGGAGGTGCAGCACAAGAAGGGCCCAGCTGCAAGTGCATCAAAGTGGGGGTTGCTGATTTCTTACCTTGAATTCTGTCTGAAATTGGTGGCAATTCGGCCTCTGTCAAAGATGATGAATAGCCTGGGAGAGGCAGCAAACGGCTACGTGGATCTGGTGAGCAGAGAGGGGAAGGCAGGAGAAATTCAAGGCTGAAAATGCCTCCAGCAAAGGGCTAATTGACTCTGGGAGGTGAGGAGAAGCACAAGAGGGATGGCAACCCCTGGGCACCCACATGCCCTGGGCAGCATGACTAGCCCAGAACAGCGTTTGTGCCTGGACCACAGAGGACAGACATCCTCCTCGGAGCTCTGCCACCTCGGAGCCCCTTCCCACGGCAGGGCTCCGGGGCTGCACGGGCAGGGGAAGCCAGTGCTGCTGTCGGTGCTGCCATTCGGTGCCTTTCGGAGAATCCCGCAGAGTTCAGAGCCGCAGCGGTTCGGCAGAGGTGGGTTTAGAGGTGGGTTTCCAAAGTCAGAAGGGGATTCTGCATGTGCTCGGGAGAAGGGAGGTTAACAGGAACCTGTAATCCCTCTTTAGCTGGAGCTGCCAATTGCTTTTAACAACTGCTCCTCTGAGAGCACACGGGCAGGGCGATGAGTCACCGACACAGGCGCTGCCTTACCTCTGCAGCCTCCAGAATTCCCAAGTACATACTGCAGTTGTCTCCGCTCGGGGCATTTAAAGAGATCCCTCAGTGACAAAGATCACCTCGGCAGCGTCCCACAGGAGGGTCATCCTGACACCTTGGATCATCCTTCCTCCAAGGGACATCGGAGAGAAACTCCATTCCCTGTCTGTGTTTGAGCAACATGAGCTGGGCCATTGGCTGCACAGCACGACCTGGTGCAGAGGACATGAGGACACGCAGGCTTTTACTCTCCGCTTGGAAGATGCTTCCAGTACATCACACCTTGGGTTGGGGTCAAATGCTGCAGATGATGAACAGGCCATGACTCTGTCAGTGATGCAGGAGGCTGTGCTGTGATGTGGGCTGCTGCCTGTGCTGCTCTCCAGGGCAGCTGGAAGGACCTTGACCTTGAAGGATCCGAGGCAGCCAGGGCAGCTTCCAGCCCTCGGCACGGTGCAGCTCCAGCTCTCCTGGCATCTCTCTGAGCCCAGAGCTGTAGAAACTCATTATTGCCAAACACATGCAGGTTTCTTTGACATTATTTCTCACTTTTTATTTTATAATCAGTATTGGGGAAAAAAAACAAATTGGCACATTACAACTTAAAGCAGATTGATACAGTGACAGCCCACGAACATCTGCAGAATAGTATAAAAGGAAGCTGCATGATTGTTATTGTTTCAAGAGAAATTAATCCTTCCTGAAACTTTTTCTTTGATGCCAGAAAGAAAACTTAGGCCATTTAAATATCTAGCGACTTATTTTTTTTTTTAAGGTAGGACTATTGAAACAAGTTTCTTTACAAGCTTCATATCAGAATTCACAATACTGTTCAGAGTTAAATAGCATCCCGTTGTGTTAATACCAACTTTTGACACATTTAAAGCGTGGGGAACAAACTCCATCAATTACTTTGGCATTTGAAAAGAAGAAAAAGTTTTACTATGAGAACCAGCATCGTGTGGTATTTACTAGGGTGACCATGGATTCGAAAGCCTCTGCGACAGCTCTCTCAAATCTGCCATTTACAACCGGGCATGTTTCTTTTCCATTAAAAATTGCACTTTAGGAACTGCACAATGAGGAGAAATCTTCACAAAGAGCAGTCCTGGCTCCCCTAATAATTCATCGCTGCTGCTGAAGACCCAGTGCAGGGAACCACGCCTGCTCTCACCCGCCACGCATCCAAGCTTACGGCAGCAAGGGATGCTGCGGTGGGTTGTGACAAAGAGCAGGACAGAACTACAAAAGAAGCCAGAATTGGCATTTTGGCTCTCCAGAACAACTGCTCAGTGTTGGGAGGAGCTGAGAGGCTCAGCTGGCAGCATCCTGCTGTGTGTTCACACCAGGGACCGACTCGTTAAAACCCGTTAGCTGCCACTAAGGTTAACTATTAAATTTTCATGATCAAAAGACTAGGAAAAGGATGAGCAGGAATCAGATACTTAGTAAGAGATTTCTCCTAATCACCATGGCTAACACCTCTGTGAGCCAATGAACTGTTTTCATTCTCTCCAAATAAAATGTCATAAAAGCACATTTGCAGTGCTCCCTGCCCATCACCCACCTATCAGGCCCATCCCACATCATGCAAAGACACTTCTGGCTTTGAAATATGGTCACTCTAGTAGTAATACTAAAGGAAAACCACAAATGCAAGTTTTGCAATGGAAAATGTCACCACAACAGCAGTTGGGACCGGATGACAGTGATGCAGGAATGAGATCTACACAGCTACTTAGCTCTTGGCTTCAGGTTTAAAAAACTCAGAGTTAACAAAGGAAAATCCTTCGAATTCTGACTGGTCAATGTTCCTGATGACTTCCTGGTCAGGAGGTGTTAAGACGGGTGGATGGCGAGTGAAAAACCGGTCGAAGTTTTCAGCATTGCGTCCACACTATGAGAGGGGAAGAAAAGAACGTATGGTGGGTGGAGAAAGAAGCGGTGGGATGCAGCTGCAGCCACCCGCCCAGCCGCGCCGCGCGCCGACACTTATCTTGGTGCAGCGATGGCAGAAAAGAAAAAGGTGAAAAATACACATGAGCTTTGTTAGTCACAAGGTGATGCTGCCTCATGGCATGGCCAGGGACTGGCAAAACCCTCTGGCTGCGCCATGGCAAGTAATTGCAGGAGAGGGATGAGATGGGAGCGCAATCACTTGCTGTCGTTCCCTGCCTATTTGTGGCACTGTAGGATACACCACGCACAAGGCACCTCCTTCTGAAAGACCCCCACGGCTTCATCTGCTCAGTCATCCCTCCATCCCCTGAGAGGGATGTTTCCATCACACCTGGACTAGTTGGAAGCTTCTCCTTGCTCCTGCCCAAGGAGAGGGCTTTTCACCTTCTGCAGAGCTCTTTGCAAACTGCTGCTGGATGAATGCTTAAGGAGGCAGCTGTCCCTGGGCATTTCAGGGCTGCTCTGTCCCATCCTGACATTCCTGTCAGACCCTGACCCTCTGTGCCAGTGCATGGGGTGCCACTCGGCTGAGGCAGGTAGGAGCCTGGGTGCTCCTTGCTGCCAGCTTTCTGAAGCTGGGTGAAGCTGCCAGCTTTCACCCAAAAGCTCTGAAGTCCAGGTGACCACACAGGAAAACAAGGGACCTGGAAAGCATCTGAGAGCACCAGACCCTCACCGGGGGTGGCTCAGCATCCATCGCTCCCGGGCAGCAGTGGAGGATCCGGCTGGCTGCCCTGCAGTCTCTGCAGCGAAACGCGGAGGTCAGGAGCGGGGAGACATGCCAAATGCCTTATTTAATTTTCTTAGCCATCAAAACAAAGGTCCTGTAACTTCCCCTGCTGCAAGTCATGATTTAATATAATAATAATAGCAGTAGCTAATAACAGGTGGATGCTGGGTCACTGCAGCTGCTACAATTTGTGCTCAATTACTACCTATCACACACATGTCACATCCCTGTGAACTGCACTGGGTGGCTTCACTCTAACGGTTGGCGAACTCTGCCGCTATCGGAGCCGTCACACAACTGATGCTCTCCTGACCCTCTTTTCTCCACAAAGATGCAAGGCCAGCACCTCTCAGTCCCTCATTTCTCTCCTTCTGTTTCCCCATGGAGAACAGCTTTGAGTGCTGGGACATTTTTTCCTGCAATTTAACCTTCATTTGCTAAGGAAAGAGATTTACATTTTTAATAAACATCAGACTAAATATAATAAAATATTAAAGACGAATGCATGTAAGCTCCAACAATTCTCAGTTCCTCCCTCTGCCAGAGAGGAGGTTTCAGGGAAGACAATGTGAACATCCATCAGCCTCCAATGGCATGTTCCTTTGGCAGCTCTTAAACGTTCTTACAGCACCAAGTGAGACATCTCTTACCCCCAAGCCTCTAAAAAAGGTTCAGTGGGTAAGGTTTGAGTTGATACAACTCCACTTGCAGCTGTGCTGAATGCCCGCCCTTTCAGCCTCTGAGCCCATCCTTCCACACCACTGTGGCACTCATAATTTGTAAGATCACATCTTAACCTACAGCATATTTGGATTTGTCAAGCTTCTGCTCCCAAACACATCTCCTACCCATGACCATGAGCTCAGACGGTTTGTCAGGAGTTAGTAAAAAATTAAATAAATAAATTCAACGACAAAGCAGCCCCCTCCAAAACAAACATGCAAACACAGCATGAACCAGTTCCCCAGGAACATACTGAAGATGAGGGCTTCACAAAATGAGTTTGAGAAGCCTTTTCATGCAGCCAATGAAGAGCATGGTGTAGGTGGAGGAGAACCTGCCCTAGCTGCAGTCCCAGCATGATGCCACCAGCATCATGCCCTCCAGGAACAACTTCTTGGATACCCCTGATTTCAAGCACAAAGACCCAAATGGAAAATGACCTCTCCAGAGAAAGGGTAAGGGTCTCTGCATCTGAAAACATAGAGCCCAGAACAAATTAACAACAGAAACCCAGTAAGGAGATGAAAAACAGACACAAGCACAGTGATCAGACCGGCAGACAAAGGGCTAGTTAGCTGCTCTTCACAAAGAGCTCAGGTTCTTGTACCTTGCCAAGCCCTGACTGATGTAGGGACCCCATCCTGAGGCAATTCTCCACATCTTTTCTTCTCTCCAAGCACCTTATTCCTGAGAGCAGTAGGTGGGTGCAAACTAAGTAGGATGTGCCCATGTCCTGGGCAGGCAGAGGCTCTCCATCACCGAAGAAGTGGCCAAACAGGGTTGTTCTGGTTTCCTTCCCCTCTGGGTCCCTCCAGCTGTACGTGCACTCCCCAGTGCAGCTCGTGTCTGATCCCAGCCTGCCGTCTCTGCTGAGGCCAGGAGCAGTGGGAAAGCATCACCCCAGCCGTGCTCGGGGCAGCCAAGCCCCCAGGACAGCGCTTCTGGCAGCTGCTTAGACCAGGCACCGTATCACCAGAGGGCTCAAATGCCGACCAAGACCCCATCTCCAGTGTGGCAGGACAGCAGCGAGGTTTATAGGTGTGCAGAAGCCAGCAGAGAGGTTATGTCTCGATGAGCTGACAATTGCCACTCTAAGGAATTTCAGCAAGAGCTGTCCCAGCTCCTGTTTGATTGGGAAGAGCTGGTCACTGCTCCAGACCATGAAATCAAGTACAGCTTTAAGTGTCTCACAGAAGTATGTTTTAGATGTTCAACAAGTCATCAACAGCCAAACACCTTCCCGAAAGCCACCATATCAACATCAAAATAGAAAATAAATTCCCTAAATTGAAGTTGCCAGTTCCACAAAGCCTGGAAGCTCAAGTCATGAAACAAGAAGACAGGGGCTTTTCTAGCCCATCCTGTCACTAGTCTTCCCCCAGCACCGACATAAAACAAACCCTGAGCACAATTACCTGTGACGTCTGCAGTGCTTAAGGTTATCAGTGTGGTAACACAGAAGATAGCAGGGTTTACCTGCTAATAAGCTGCTCACCTGCAGATTCTATCAGCTCCCAATATACAGAGAAAGCTTTACAGTGCTTTGAAAATACAGCTGTCACTGCCTATTAGCGTCATGAGATCTGGTGGAGACATGCAACGCAGATCATGTGAAATGGATGACAGCACCAGCCTTCTTCTTGCTAAAAAGGAACGTGCTGTCTCTTAAAAAAAAAAATCAAATAGAAGCAACCCCACCAAAAATTAGAAGCTAAACCTAGTGAAATGCTTCCAGTTATTGGGATAGAAAACACAAATATATCTTTAATATGTGTATTGGCAAGGAATAACTCTCATCATAATAGGATAAGGCAAGAATAAGTGGACAGAGAAATTTAAAAGTTGCATCTCTCCAAGAGCATTTCACATGTGAAATTTGCTCTTATCCTCACAGACTTTCTGTTCAGATGCATAAGAACATGCCCTGGTTGGCAAACCAAAAAGCACATCCCCACCTTTGGGAGATATTGTGTGGATAAAATAAATACTTTCAGGCTGTAAATCGGTTTTGGGTTTATGGAAGCCATGTCCAAGCTCAAACCCAAGGTGTAAAGGCTGTGACCACACCTGTGCTATCCCTGCATGCCACAGTCCAAGCCACCCCATGATGACAGAGGCTGCTGCTCAGCTCTTGGAAACACAGCGAGTTTTATTCCAGTGAACTAGTCCCAGCAGTGCTGGAGCTTCAGACACGAGGTCTGGCCCACAGGCCTGGTCAGAGGGAGCGGGAAGGATCCACGCTACTCCAGACTGCAAACGATCACTATTCATAGAAGCGCTGCCTTCAAAGCCTCCAAAAATTAAGTTCCTCATTAAAGGATGGGAGATGTGCTGTATGAGACTTTACATTTATCTAAAGGTATGCTGTGAACAGTCTGCCTCATTTTAGTACTATATTAATGTACAGGCATCACTCCATCCTGAATGGAGAAAGGGGGAGGGTGGGAATTTATCTTACATAAATCCCCAATGTGTCCTGTCTAATATTTATAGCCAGCATAGAATGACTTTTTTTTTCCTAGCTGCAGAAATAAAACTGTCAGCTTAGAAGATAGCCTTTTTATTTGATCAGTTTCTAGCTTGATTTCAAATAGAGACAAAAGGCATAATAAAATATTTTCCATTGATCCCTGAGATGCAATCAAAGATCATAAAAAGCCGAGGACAGCTGCTCTCCTGCTGCGATGAAGCCTCTGCTCCCAGCACCAAGGAGAAGCACAGTGGGCTGAACACGCCCTCGATTTTCCCTTTTTTTTTTGGCTTCAATCAGTGGTACAGCCCCAATCCCAGCCTTGCTGGCATCTCTCAGGCAAGTCTGACCTTCCTGGTGCTGTTCTGGGTTAGACACCTGGCTCCCTGCCACCCCAGAGAGGACCTGGGCTCTCAGACACTTTTTGCAATAGATGCATCACGCTTGGGGGAATTTAGTCCACAGACGAACCCGGGGCCACACGCCAAGGGCCCCTTACACTGGTTAGAGGAAACTACAGTGCTTCTCCTTTGTGTCTGGTCAACAATCACAACACCCAGCTCAGGATGCTCCATCATGATATTCATCCTTGCTCCAGGCAAAGGCTGGGAGCGTTGGCTGGGAGGGTTCTGTGATGTAGGACCCCGGCTTTCATCTTGCCCCTGTGAACAAAGCCAAGTTTCTGACAATATGCTGAAAACATACATGTGAATAATCCGAGGGGAATTTCAGAGAAAGCCTTCACAGGATCCTGAGGCTACCGGAGCAAATCCTGTCTCGATTAGGAGAGGAGACGTTTAACCTTAATGCATTCGGCCGCCTCCTCACAGCAGGCTCCCACCCACTGTTGGCCCCCTCAATCCTTAAATCTCATCTAATTAGGAAATTACTTACTCAAACATCTGAACTCACCTTGTAAAGACTGAGAATAAGGCTACAAATATATGCACACGCAGGGGGAGCGGAGTTTTTACAAATCCGGGTCTATAAATGGCATCTCGATATTAATTAATTCAATGCAGTTAGAGGAAAATTAATATATGCAATTAAAATTATTAGATTAAAAGCAATTTTTTTTAAACTACTGTCCTGTTGTGAGTAATCCTGTGCTCTGCTGTGTGATTTCAATGCTTCTGCAATGAGGAGACTTTTCAAATCACTAGGCTTTATGTAAAGTAAAGAGTAATTAGATACCAAAAACAATAATTATCTCAATGAGAGACAGAGAAAGCAGGCAAGTGTAAATACACTTCCCAGGGTAAATGCAGACCCACGAAAGGAATTGTTATGCACAAGCCAAACCACAGAGCAGCCAAGCACAACCCCACGTCAAAACTGCCGTGTTTCTGCACACCGAAGACAACCCAGAGCCTGATCTGTCTCGTTACCATCGCTGTGATAAAGGTTAATCAAGCACAAAGCAGGAAGCAACACATGAGCTCTTGGGAATTTGTTTCCAGCTCCGGGTATGTAACACCCAAACAGACAGGGCTGAAGGGGCCCATTTTCCCCATCGGTGTAAATGGATGCGGGTTTCTGGGAAGCGATGCCCTGCACAACAAGCAGGCACAGGGGAGGCAAGGAGCCCCCTCACTTGCACCCAGCCTCACTACCCACAGAAATTTGGACCCAGTGCCCACAAAATTTGTTGCCTCAATGCTAAAGACAGTTTGGAGCAGGCTCTGCTCACCCCTGACTTGCATTCAATGGGGCTGAAGCACTCAGGCACTACTCGGTGCGGGGGCATGGACGACTGTGGGCACTTGTGGCAGATGCCAAGCCCACATCTGCACATTATTCCATAATTACAAACTGGCTTACAGACAATCTCTGCAAGCTCACCTTTATAGGAGCTAATTAAAAAAAAAAATAAAAGGGAAAGAAAACCAGACGTAAGCCAAGGTGAAAAGCCAGGCCAGCACCAATTCCCCTCCCCAGCAGGAGCTCAGCCCCTGTGGGAATGGCTGAAGGTCAGGAGCAGTAGGCAACATCTTTCCTCGTGATCCACCTGAATACATTGTGGAGGTGCCCAAACCTGGATTTTCATTTCTGTGCCGCTCTGATCCGTGCTCACAGCTGGCATGAAAGGAGCAGCGTTTTCCAGCACAGATGCACTGCGCTTGAAATATCAGCTATCAGCAGGTACCTGAGTTGTATTAATCCTACCTAAATCCTAAATCAACTGTGCCTACCTTGCTGTTAATCTTCCCATCCTATCAAATAGGGAATTTTCCCCTGCACCAGCTGTTAGGTGAGAAACGACAGCCAGCAGCTTACTGTCCCTCTTCTGAGGTCCAGCGTCAAAAGGATTTTTGAAGAAATAAGACATTTAAAGCAGGACAAAATTTGCACATTTTAAAATATGAAAAAGCAAGAAAGCACTTTTGATAGTATTCAGTTGTTCTGAACTGTAAACCACCACTCAGTAACGTCGTGCCATAACACAGGGCAAACAGTGTCATCAGGGCTCTGCTCAGGAAGAAAGGGCAGGTGTAGAGGAGGGACACAGCAATAGCAAAGGAACACAGAGGTGGGAAACAGCAGGGGTTACGGATTTCAGGAGAAGCAGGCTCTTGCAAAGCATTACCCCTGGTGCTGGCTCAGCCCTCCTGATGGGCTCCAGCCATGGAGCAGCATCCCTCACCATGGCTGGAGCTCACAGGCCACTCACCTGGTCCCTCAGCATCCTTTACACAAAGGTCGAATCCCACCCTAAAGCCAAGAAATCACGGTGTGTACAAACAGCCCCAAATACTTTTGCACTATCATACCCCGATATAAAAGGTGGTGCCTTCCTCTAAGGCCTTTCCTACACGAACTCATGCCTGGAAGATCACACTCCTTTGAGGGAAAGGCAGCAAATCGGATCTCTACACCAGCATCACCAGCTGCTTAGCAGCAACCTGGATCCCCACATTCCCAAGACAGGCAGGGAGCACAGGATGCTCTTTGCTCTGCTGATGCAGAAGGCAGATGAGACTGCACTGCACAGAGGTGGCTCTCATCCATGAGCACTGAAGAGAAAGGCTCTAAGGACGATACCCCACAGCTTCCCATGAAGGCATCACTCTGTAGGAGTTACCTTGATAAACATTTACTCTGAAAGCAAATTATCCCATGCCAAGTGCACGCAGGGCATCGCCAGCTGACCCAGGGTGAGGAGCTGATCTTCCAGGCAGCAGCTTCTCCCCCATCAATCCCAGGAGGGAGACAGGGCTGCAGAGGCACCTGCCAGGCCCAGCTGATGAGTGGTTAATTCATATTTGATCAGCCAAGCGAGGAGCTGGAGAAGGGAAAAGGCTGCTAGAGCAGAGTAGCAGTTTGGTGGAGGAGAGCTTAGAGGAGTTAAAAACACAACAAATGGCTCCCAGTCCCTGTTGTCCCTGAAAGCAGAGTTTTTCCGAGCACTGGAAGGGTCCCTTCAAAATAACAGGTTTACTGTAAAGCAGAGGAAAAGGGTTGTTAAGGGCAGAGGGGCAGGGGAAGCCTCAGTTAAATCCATGGAGCATCTCCGTGTAATCACAGCGATTAAGAGTGTGCAATGTCCCCACCTCCATCACCGGCAGGAACATCAATCTGTGTCAGCCATGTAAATCAGACTGAACTGGAATCGGGGTTTTCTCTAAAACACCAGTTCCCAAATAGGGCATAGCAGCTATCAGGCATGCAGGAGGTGGAAACCTATGAATAAAGCCATGCCTTAAGGGCATGGACCACCACAGAGCGACTCAGATGTAGCTGTGACCCTGCCAGTCCCAACAGTGGCAAAGAGAGAAATCCAAGGAGAGATGTCCTTGTCCCCAAGTCTATGTGGTCACTGCCACCAGCACATCCTCTCTTGGGAAGGGCAGAGTTCCCACAGGCAGAGAGACACAGCAAAGCAATGTGCTTGGGGGCATATGGAGAAGTCCGAGCACCGCAGCCTGGTGGTGAAACCCACACTGTGGGTCGAGCAGTATCATCTTTATTGACAAAGAGCTTTCAGATTACTCATGCCCCCACCTCAATTTCACTGCTGGCAGCTTATCTCCTCCTACAGCCACATGCTTGGCCAGCCTCACACTCCCAGCACACACAGCATCTCTCGCTAGCAGAGCCCATCTTAAAGCAAAGAGACGAGAGAGCCCGCAGGTTGTCCTCTCTGCCTGTGAACCACGCTCCACCCTTCCACCGCTTTACCTTGGAGAGAAACTGCTGAGTGAAACACAGCTCCACTGCCAATTCAGACAGACTATGGTGCTGAGCTAGATGTTGAAATGAAGTTTAGATTAAATATATATATGTATATACACACACATATATATGAGAGACCTGTTCAGCTTAATAAAAAAGGAAGAAAAGAGCCAACACAAAGACCGACCCCTGGGATAACAGACAGAGTGCTGCAGCACGATTGAATCCAGGAGCTCAGAGCATGGTGTTTCCACCCCTGCAAGTCAGAGCGAGTCACAGCATCCGAGTTATCCTTTCGCAGCAGTGGTCTGACACATGTCCAATCTGAGGAGATGTGGTCTGCTAAGGAGGCAGAGAAACGGTCCCTCCACACTGCGGGCAGGACAAGCGGCGCCCGCACGTCCGCGTGTGCACCCACGTGCCCAAGTGGGAGAGACTGTGCGAGAGAGAACCGGCGTGTGGGAGAGCGGGAGGGGAGAAACACGCTTAACGCAGCCACACTTACAGCCTTTGGCTTGAAGGGAGGCTGGATCTCCTTGCGCTCCAGCTTATCCCAGTCGATGTAGCGGAAGAATGCGTGCTCCTTGATGTCCCGCTCCCCTTCTGGACCACATCCCAGTCTCTTGGCAGGGTGTTTGGTCATCAGCTTGGGGAGAGAAAGAGAAGAAACAGTCACTCAGAGAAGCCAAGTGCTTCCTAAAATGACCACTTTGAGATGCCCCCAGGGTGCTGCGATGCCCAGCTCGGCAGCCTGTGCTGTGTGGCTGCTGCCCTGGGATGGGCTCCCACCTCCTTTGTCGGCTTTCAGTTCTTGAAGCAGAGGACACAGGGATAAGCAGGAGCAGTTCCAGGGAGCATGAAGGTTGGCAATGGCTTACAACTGCAGACTAGGCAGGTACATGAGCAGTAGGTGGGACGAACACATCCCCCCTTTCCTCTAGGAATAAACTTTGTTCACCAAGAAATAATATCGGGGTGCTGGTAGGGCTCCCCACATCACTGCAGTCTCACCAGCCTGCTATGGCAGGGGCAACAGGATGCATACAAAGCTATTTGGCAGTCCCTTTGCTTGGTAGTAAACTTCTCAGCATCTGCATAACTAATTTTAAAGGCCACTCCCCATTTATGATGAACCATCTGCCCTCAAAAGCTTTCCTCAGCCCTAGAAGCAGCACCCCCACTTCTCTGGAGCAGCGGCACTCCAGACAAGAGGAATATTTCTGAAAGAGTCTGTTCAGAGAAAAAAAGCACAAGCAGTCCATTAACATTGTTTATCATCTAAACTTCTCCTCTTCACTGGCTCAATAAGAAGAGTGAAATGGGCCACAGGAATTAAGGGCAGCTGTACAAACATTAATATCCTGGGGGCATTGTTTGAGCTCTGTTGGGAGATGAGATGGAGATTCCAGAGATTTGTAAGGCATTGATAAGCACAGAGAATATGAGGCATACACCTGCAACAAAAGGACTACTTTATTAAAAGCAGGGCAGTTTAAAGTGATCCCTGAGCTGCGCAGCGGGTGCAACAAGCCCGACTCCATTTCTTGAGGCTGTGGGTCTGCAGGAGACCCCAGCTGCCTTCCTGTGAAACCCCCCTGGGAGCGATAGGGCAGCTCTGCTGGGATGTGCTAATGCTCCAGCCAGAGGCAGATACCTCCCCACCTTTCTGGTGACACTGGCCCACCCTGAAAGATGTGGGTTTTATAAGCATCTTCTGGTAAAAATGAACACATCAGCCCATGCACCCCAGGGGGCACCAGGCAGCCCCCTGCGCCCCATGGCAGCTAATGAGCCTCCATTAGTCCCACAGCGAGGCAGCGCTTGACTGCCCCGAGGTGTGTGTTGACCCAAGTCAGCCTTGCACCGAACAGCCCTGTGTGATTGCACTGAGCAAACTTGCTCAGGGAAGCTGATCTTTAAAAGTGATGCTACACAAGGGAGCTGAAAGGAAGATAAAGCATATAAAAAAAAAAAAATCCCCAAATGAAACAACAAACCCTACAAGTGTGAAGTATGAGCAGGCCCACGAACCACTCCACTAGGAAATGTCCTTACATCCGTGGTCAGCCAGCGAGGGCAACCTGCAGCTCAAAGACTTTGTGTGTCTTTGGCTTCCTCAAAAGTGAGGCTTCCTCAAAACAGCATCACCCCCTGGAAACCCATTGGCAAACAGCAAAGGTCCCCCAGGCTTCGCAATCCAGGCAAAGGATTTTCCAGCTGGTGAGACCTGTCTCTCCTCAAATAAAGATGTGACTGGCATCAGCACCCCTCGCAGAGCCCGTTGCTGTGTGAGGAGTCCGTCTGGACCCGCTGCCGGTGGGCTGGAGAGGGAGGGCCATGGCGGTGCGAGGTGGCAGCAAAATCAAAAGCAAGATTATTTTCTAACTCATGCTTTACTGTTTCTTGGCAAATAAGAGTTTCCCTCAGTATTGCAGCATGCAGTTCTTTATGAAAAATACTAAGCCCCAGGGTAAGACAAGGCGGAAGGCATTACGTGCCTCTGTCTCTTGAAGAAGTGTGGCAGTGGCAGGGACAGGCAGGGGCTGGATCCAGTGCTGCTGTCGCCTCCAGGACAGCGGAGCAGGCAGGTGGCCCTGTCAGGCAGGTGGCCCTGTCAGGCAGGGAGCCCACCACACGCTTACGGTGGCCTGGCTGTCAAGGCAGCACAGCAAGGTAGACAACCTGCCAAGCCCTCAGCGCTGCCAGGCAGATTTCACATCGCCCCCAGCACACAGACAGGCGTCCATCCATCCCAGCAGCGGGCACGGTGATGCTGTACCACACTGAACCTCTCCATCCCTCGGCTTTCATTCCATCCACCTCAAGCTGACTCGGGTTCAGCTAAACAAGAGGATCTTTGCATCTCCTCGGCAGGCTCCGGACAGCATCCTGACAATTCAATCAGGCTCCGCTTAGCTGTGCTAAAGCAGGAGAATAAAAAGCATCCTGTGACTCAATAAGGTTTTCCTACAGCAAGTATCTGACAACAATGTGAGAGCCTGCAATGTGCTAATAAACTGATTTAGCGATTTGGCTGTCGAGTCAAATCGCTTAGTTTGCATTCAGCAAACACAAAAAGAAATCTGTTCCCCGGGGCTTTGCTGCTACACACTGATCCCAAACACACTGACCCACCCCTAGCCTGTACTGCCGGACATCCTTTGGGGTGAGGAGGAAAGGCAGGGCTGAGCCTGCAGGATCCGTGCCTCCACTGGCACCAAAGCTCGCAAATATCTGTGCATAAAATCCCTGTGCTGTGAAAGCACCTGACGGCGCGAGCCAGACAGATGTGCGTCACCCATCTGCACAGCAGGCGTTAGCCAAAGGGTGCACTGCAGCGCCGGGAGGCTCTGGAGGTTGGCGGTGCTAGTGGGCAGGCGGCTTGCTGCCCCATCCTCACACACCCCGGTCCTCTTCCCAGCTCTGGCTCCCTCCCAGAGGCCAACACAGCTGCTGAGGCTGCAGGGGGCTCCCCCTGAGCGGACCCTTCAGACTGCTCCACATGCACCCAGTGAGAACATCTTCAACTCTGCCCGCATCTGCTGAACCTCAGCCGCCATGCTGCCCCACAGACGCTTCCTACAACCCCTAAATCCTGGCTGGGCCCTTTCACTGATGAGCTTTTCCAGCCACAGACCAGGTCCGTTCCTGCTGCCTCATGCTGGAAGCAGTTTTACATACACCACCCCGCTAACAGAAGTGTTGCCCCACGGTAAGCCTCCAGCTTCCTAACACAAACACACACCATGTTCAGCACAGCTCAGACAACTAATGAATCATAAAATATTTTCTACTTCATGTACCTGCCTGTGAGGCTGAACAGCGCTGTACTATGGCACAGTTATTCAGTATTTTCAATATATGCATCCAGAAATTAAATTTTCTTGTTTTCCTATTGTGCTTTTATTCATGTGAGCATGAAGGTACCATCTGTTATTGATATA
Source organism: Heliornis fulica (assembly GCA_013399135.1). Lineage (NCBI taxonomy): Eukaryota > Metazoa > Chordata > Aves > Gruiformes > Heliornithidae > Heliornis > Heliornis fulica. The sequence continues at coordinate 507,098 of VXBZ01003951.1, forward strand.
TAGGACCCCATAAACATGCAGATTGATTCTCCTGGCTTACATAGGATAATCATTTAGCTTTGTTTGTATTAAACAGCAACAAGTTAATTTAATCCCTGCACCAACACTGTGAAAACCCTTCAGGCTCCTGCAGGTAAGGTAGGATGCTTTGGCCCAAGTCACCTCTAATGGCCATCTGATGTTCACAGCTCAGATCCAAGGCTGGACTCTGGCTGCTTTGCTAAACCACAGCTCTAGCTTTTGTCTCTGGATGGCAAGTGGAGGCTGAGTGTTCACTCTTGTTTAAGAGCAGCACAATTCACACCAAGAGGCAAAACTGATCCAGGTGATCTTTGTGTTTGATGAGACCACACGTCTTACAGGCAGCAGCCACCACCAGTGTTCCTCCACCACCCTGGCACACCTCCAGCCCCATTCCAATCCACAGCCCAGCATTTCAGCCAGAGTCAGAAAACCCCTCAGCACTCGGGTTGCCCGCCACCCACAGCCCCAAAATGCTCCCAGCACACAGCTGCCCCCTGCCTGCCCATGGAGACGTGGGTCAAGAAGGATGTAACATGGTGCTAGGCAGCTGCTTTGCACTTTTCCCAGGCAGCACCTCCACTGGAAATACCACTCAAAACACCTGCACACTTTACTGCTGAAAACATGGCATTTTATGCTCTTGCTACTAGGTGGAGATTAAAGAGGGAGCTGATATTCGCAGACAATCTGTTCACCTGGAAAGGGCTGCTTTGCTCAGGCACAGTCAAACCCCTCCATATGGGATGGAAAAAGGCTGATGGTTTGTGCCAGTGCCCATGTGTGTGCACATGCACACCGCTCCGTGGGTCTGAAACAGGAGCCTGGCTCCTGACAACCGAACCAGAGCTCAGGAGAGCCAAGTTACGCTACCTGCACCACGGAAACAGCGGCTCCAACATCAGCCTTCAGAAAAAAAATCCGAATTGACAGCACAGGAGGGAAATGCTCCATTTGATCTGCTAATTGATGCTGACTGTCGAGTCAAGGAGCTGTGTTCTGGTTAACTCTCCATTTTGCTTCCCAGCCAACTATCTCTGATTAACGCTTGTTTCTTGGCTCAGGCCGATACAAGGCTTTCAGGATCAAATGCTTTTCATCTCTGAGCTGTGCAACAGTAAGTGATGACTGGCACCGGCATGCCGGAGTGAAACCGCGTGGGAACAAGAGAATTTGTTTCAGAGAATGTGGCAGTGAAATACCAAACCCTTCACATTTAGGAGTACAGGCTTCTCCAATCGCTTGCTCTCTGGACCAATACAGGGTTGGGCTTGTGCCCTCCCAGAAGACCAACCATGTACGACACAAAGCAAGTGGCCTCGATGCCCCTCTGCAGTTAACTGAGATGTATTTTACTATACTGCAGGGGAAAATGTAATTAGTTTCCTGCTTGTTGATGATTCTTAAATACCACACATATTTTTAATTAAACTTTCTGGTGCAGCAGTTTGGTCGTGGCAAAGGATGTTGGGAGTTTTGGGGGTGCTCCTCTGAAACAACAGCAATACAAAGGGAACCGCCAACTTTGCTGCAAGAAAGCCCCACAAGGATTTATATAGAACCAAGCTCTCCATGCGTGGCTGAAGGTCTCCCATGCAGCCTTGCATGCCCAAATGTGAGAAAAGCCATCACAGCTACACCCAGCAGACGTTTCAGTCATGGTCCCTTCTCATCTGTTTACGGAATCCACATTTTGACTGATGCAACAGCAAACAAAGCTGACAGTGAGATTTGTCCCAGTTCCACCCTCCTCTCCCTTGCAGGCTCCCTCAGGCGCCGTGGGGATAACCATGTTCAGTGTCACAAAGCATCCTCCTGCCTCCTGCCTGGCCAGGAAGATAGCAGACATTCCCCTTATGCCCCAATTAAAACAACAAGAAGAATGAGAGAGGGTGAGAAAGTTTGTGGAAATTACTCCTTCCATCACCAGCATGGTTTCTGAATTAAGGACTCCATTTTACTACACTCCCCTGAAGGCGAGCAGCAAGTGGCCCACAGCATCCCCTGCCTGGCAGGGAACGCCTGCAGCAGCTTTCCCCCGTGGGACAAGCAAATACTCCTCCTTAACACCAGCTCTGAATCCTGGCAACACTGGAAAGAGGCTTTGAAATGCCACAGTGGGAGCGTTAAGAGCAAGATGTGTCATTTGCAGGCAGAAACACTATTTTGAGATCTAGAACATTCAGATATTTTAAATATTAACTATTAAAAGCAAATATATATATATTTAATTCCTACACAAACACGTATTTAGATTCTGTTTGAGACCGGCTGGTGGAGATGAGGCTCGGTACCCAGCAGCAACCATATGCACAGAGTCAGGTCCCAGCCAGCCTTTATTCATCACCACACAAATTAATTCAGATTGTATTCGAGTGTTGCCTGGGCCCAGTCCATAGAGAGCTCAGGATACTGGGCAGCACAGAGCTCCACGGCAATGTAAGAGATAATGAAAAGTATGTCTCTGATCCAACAGAGATGCACACCAGTGCTGAACTTCAGGTGCCCCTAAAGAGCAACTCATTGTAGCTAAACGGAAACCTCAGCAGGACAAAGGCTTTGTCTGGTCTTAGGAAAATGATTTAGAAACCACATTCATTTTCTCTAGGCATCATTTTGCTTTTCAGGCAACGATGCATAAAGCTCCCCTGTTGTCACCTAACAGGGCAGATGCCCTCAACTCCCACATCCCATCCAACGCTCCAGTTTTCTCCTGACCTTCCCCTGAGCAAGGACAGGCCAATCCTCAAGTCCTACCTGTGTTTCTGCTCTGTGTAGCATAACAGCCCAGAAAGGACCTAGGTGTTATTTTTAACTGGTTTTAGTAAATATGCACAAAGTAGCCCAAATTGTGGTTCTAAGAGCTGAGAACACGGTCAGGTTTTGGGGGAGGCCTGCAGCCCAGACCAAGGCAAGGAGAACACCAAGGGGCTTGGGTCCCCCGTGCGCGTAGGACTGCTGGAGGTGCTGAGACAGCACTTTGCCCACCAGCTACACTTCTCCCTCCTCCCAGAGATGAAAAGCCAGCCCTTACCCCTTTGCAGATTGCAACTGCCTCCTTGGACATGGACTTGGGGTAGGCTACATTGTGCTCCATGATGGACTGGAAGAGCTCATCTTCATCTTCTCCCTCAAAGGGAGCCTAAAGCAAAGCAAACAGAGGTTCAGTGGCCTTTGCTGATCTCTGAGCTTCCACCTGCTGCTGTGATACTCTGACATGAAACTGGCTCCAGCTGTGTGGCACAGTGTATCAGTCCCGGGGCGGCATCCACGGCTTCATCTCCAGCACGGAGAAGGTGGCTCCCCCCCACCCACGTGCCAGCAGCAAAACAAATTACACATCAGCATGTGCTCACAATGGAATTTAACACAATCCCATAGGAATCAATTAAAATTCAATTACCTGGCCAGCTAACATTTCATAGAGCAGGACTCCGAATGCCCACCAGTCCACAGACTTCCCGTAGGGCTGATAAGCAATTATCTGAAAACAACACAAACAGCAGGATTACACTTCTGTTTTTAACCTGTTGGCACAACACACACTGATCTCAAGGTGTACTACAAGTCAAAAGGACGAGGTTATTTACTGAGACACTGGTCCCTGAGCAGCGGGAAATTGCAATTATAAACCAAACACACCATAGGCCTAAGGTTTGGTAGCTTTAAAACAATCATCAACCCACAAATGTGCACTAAATATTAGGAAAAAAAATGAATATTCACTGTGCTTTGAGACAGATTCCCTCTGATTCAGATGAAACTTCAGCATATTTGTTGTGCTCGTGCAGACCGTCACAGCCCGGCGCGTTGGAGCAGCAGCCGCTCCTGCTTACCCTGGTGCCCTTTGGGATTTTTTTTTCCTCGCTGATTTCAGTGCAGTTGGTTTGAAATAACACGAGTTTGGCCCTCCAAGGATAGCACGTAGCCCCTTACAACAGCCTCGCAGCATATGGGTAGTCAAAGCCTCTGTATCCTGGCTGTCAGTTTGCTTTCTATTATTTATGGCAGAACATCCCTCAAAATAACCTAATAACCAACAGCTCTATCCTTACCTGAGCAACCTGGTGGTTTTGAAGTTAAGATATAACTTCAGGTTCTTTTGAATTTGGGTTTTTTTAAATTTAAAAATATCAACATTTATTTTGGATAAGGCACAAACCCATGAATGTTTGTGCTTTTCCGTGATTTACCCTGCCAAATATGAAATACCTTAAATTTCATACTCACATGACCCTGCAGCAAAGCCAGTCAGCTAACCTGCCTCTGTAGAGCAGGTGACCATATGTGTTTGTGGCTTGGGGTACCTACAGCTGAACACAGCAAGGGGTCAGTCCCTTGAGAGCAAGACCCCACATACAAACAAGACAAGTGGCTGATGGACAAGTAGACTCAGTCCCCAGCAAGTCCCACAGCCCCTCTGCCACTCAACTCTCCGGGTCCCTGGGGTCAGGTGCATGGGAAAACCCCAAGTCCACACCCCTGGCTTCACAGCTGCCCCCTCCCATCCTTCCCTTCTGCACAGGGTGTGCCCCCACACCCTCGGGCTGTGGCAGAAGGGGAGCAGTGACAGGTCCAGCCCAGGGACTGCAGCAGGAGCTGGGTTCCCACAGGCATCTATCTGCTTTGGAGGGTCTTTGGAGCTCTGGTTTATTTGCCGAGTTGCTGCTGATGGGTGTCATTTCAGCATTCAGGGCTTGACAGGCCTTGGGCTTTGCCATCTGTTACTTAATGCAAAACAATGACACCATTTATTCATCCTAATTACAGAATTCTATCCTGCAAAGATTCCAATACTCGAGTGCAAATGCAAATCTTATGTTAATCATAGGGGAATCTACACAGCAATCCAGCCACGGAGGTCTGCTCCAGCCATTGCTACCCCTTGCCCCCATGTGAGGCTCTGGTCCCATGGCTCTATGGCTGTGGCCAATGCCTGCAACCTCAAATCTTCACATCTGGCCACCTCTGCCCTTGCAGAAGACCTCTGAAGCATCCAACCGGGTCTAGCCGGACTGTACATCAAGGTGCAGGTCAACTGTTGCCACCCCACCTAAGAAAAGATGAGTTCCACCATGTGAAAGTGTCAGCACCCAGTCAAAACTAGAGAACAAGACCAATGCAAAACTTCTCTTCTGTGGAGTCCTGGGCCCTGGTCCAGCCATGCATCCACATGCGGTGACACGACTCAGTGCCTTGATGACATCCTGCAGTTGGTCAGTCACAGGCTGACCCTTCCTGCTGAGATCACGTGAGTTTCAGCTCTGAAATCCCTGAACAAGGCACTCCAAGTTTCTCCCACTTGTTTTTCAGATGATTTATGAGTGCTCTGGGAAATTCAGGTGTGAACTGTTCACACCATAATGGCCTTTAGAAGAAAATAGCACTTAGAAATCCTTGCAGAAAAGCTGTCCCTGTAAATTGAAGTCAGGGACTGCATGTTAGGGAAAGTCAAACCCCAGTGCTGAAGAACAGGTTTTGTGCAGAAGAAATTACAGGATGTTTTTTTTCCCTGAAGATGTTGGCTTGAGATCACTGCAGCTTCCTAAAGGGAGGAAGCATGGTCCAGCAGAAGGGCCCTGAGATGGAGCTACACACAAGGATCACCCAGGAGACCACGCCATTACTGTATGTCCCCTATTGCTGTTTACAACGCAGGGGATATGCGTGTTTGCTCTTCTGAGACCTGCTGGTAGCGGGCTTTGACACCATTCCTGGGTACCATGGGGACTTGTATCCTATTTCCCATCTTCTGTTTTCCTTTTGGGAAAAAGAAAGCGGGAAAACAAAAAAAAAAGGTAGAACAAGCAGAAGAAAATAAGAGTTTAAGTAATAATGTTTGGGCAAATACCAAGAGAGCTGGTCATTTGTCCTGCCTTGAAAGAGTATTAATCACACAGAGGAGCTGAGCTGTGTACCAACAGGACACCGATATTAATCTTGGTAGGACGAGGATATGTAATACATATTTGAATGAGTAATTAAAAACATATCTGGCTGCAGCAAAACACAATGTAGTTTAGTGTACAAGCACATCAAGCTATATCCTAGCAAAGAGAATCTCCTTCTATAAAATATCTAAATAAATATTAATCTCATCATTGAAAATTCAGCAGAGTGAGAAGATTTCAGAGGCACATTTTTATGTTAAGGGAACAGGCATTGGGGAATAATTACCTACCTGAATTTCACAGGTCTGACATTAAATGGTGCCCATACAGCACTTGATGTAAGTGTTGTATGTTACTCCATCACATAACGATAAATAATGTTTGAGTGATCCAGAGCTGTACATAGGGAGCCTCTCCTCATCAGGCACACAGCCCTTCCTGTGACTAGCGAGCTGGGAGATCTAAAGATTTCCACTTCACATGGAAGTATTATCCACTAATAATTCAGTTTTTTCCCACTGGTGATGTTGTGCTGGAAGCAGCTGTCACACACAGCGAGAAGCAAAGCCGAGCTCCTGGGCTTCATCTTTTCCAGGAGCAAGGGAGCGTGCAAGGAGCAGCCCTTGGTGGGTTTGAGTGTGCCAAGGATCAGACAGGCACAGGGACACCAGTGGCATAGACATGGGAAAAACACCCAGGGAGGGAAAACACTGCAGGGAGATCAACACGAAGGATTATCTGTGCTTTGAGGCAGAAGCAGGACATGCAGCCAGAGGCAGGGACAACATCACTGCTTCCTTAAAGGCTGCTGTGGGGTGATACCTTTGGGGGTATGGACAGTGTCATCCCAGGCTGCCAACTCACTCATGTCCCTGTTTGCCCAAAGCAAAGTCATCCCATGCAAAAGAGTGTCCAACAGGCTGCTGAAACATGTCTGGAGCATCTACTGCCTTTCTGCATCCCCTACCTCGGGTGCAATGTAGTCTGGAGTGCCACAGAAGGTCTTGGTGGTCACCCCATCCCAGATGTTCTCCTTGCACATGCCGAAGTCTGCGATCTTTATGTGCCCCTCGCTATCCAGCATCACGTTGTCCAGCTTCAGGTCTCTACAAAGAGGAAGCAACACGGTGACACAAACGGCTATACATAAAGCCACCCAGCAAAGACACGCTTTCCTGTGAGTGAGCTCCAGCTTCATCTCAGGTCCAGACTCTTTGTGGGATAATGTTTGGAGAAAATGAGTAAGAGATCTGTCAGAATGAAGTGTTTAGCTCACTTTTAACCCACGGGAACTCCATGCTGGGCAAATCGCTTTTAAGCGTGTGATGGAAAACACTCTCATCTGGCAGGGAGGCAGATATAATAGATTTTCTTTTTTTTTTTTTTTTGTGTCTGTGAAAATCAAAGTATACTTAAAGCTCTCCATCAATGAAGAAGTACCTACTCAGCAGAAGTCCCTGCATCCCCTATGCTACGCTCCCCCCTGAAAATACAAACTGACCGTGTTTCCTGATGTCCATCCACAGAGCATCTGCCCATTATCCCCAGCCCTGCAGAGCTCTGCTCTTTGGCACAAAGTGTAAAGACAGGTTCAGCTGTAGAGCTCCTGATCCCACTCCTGGTCAGTCTCTCCTGAGATGGGTGCTCCAGTGTGAAGAACAGCTTTGCAGCAAACACTGAGTATTTCAGGAGCAATTTACACAATGCCACGCAGTTCCATGGTCCGTGCCCTTCCCAGCTCACGCTTTCTACAGCAAAGCATCACTCCAAGGTCTCCATTTTAATATCAGATCATGTCTGCATGATTTCCCATGTCTGAGGGTGACACTAAGTGACAAGGCAGGTGACAGAGCAGCACACTGGTGTGGGCAGAAGCTGTGCCCTGCCTGCCTGTTGGTGCTGCTGGCTGGGTCTCTGCAGAGCCACACACCTTGTCTTGGGGCAAAGAGCAAGTGCACACTGAGTGTGCCAGAGCTGGTGCCAAGGGCACACTGTGTCTGTGTGAGCCCCCTTCTTAGAGACCAGCAGCCAAGGGCAGTCAGACAAGAGCCTGAATTTGGGGGAAGGAAAAATGAAGGGGCACTGGGGACCAGCAGACCTAGAAACTCTCTGTAATGGCTGATGGCAGAAAACATCCCTCACATCAGGTCTGCTCCACTTCTTTCATCTTCAGAAGAGTCTTCGGCATCTCGTAACTTCACTGGCACAGCTGGTGTTTCTTTTTGCAAAGCAGTTAATGGTATCTGACACTCATTAGGATGCTCTGCTCTACCCTGGGCTCTGGGAATACTCCTGAGAAGGGAAGAGCAGTAGTACATTCGTTTCAGTGCTTAACCAGCAGCCCCAGAGCCCCATCCGGCACCTGGCAGTAAACTACCTAACTCAGGGTGCTACTGACCTATGCTGAATGGAGAAAAGTTTTAGTGTCTGAACTAGAGGTGATAGACTGGCACAGCAGATCTCAGAATAAGCCCAATCACAAGCACTTGCTCTAGTGTTAATGGTAAGAAATCATGCCCTGCAGCAGCGTGTGGTCCTGAGTCGGTCTGTGCTGCCAGTAAGCATTTGTGTTGTATAGAGAGAAGCACATGAAACCAAAGCTGCTTTCCTATAGTACAGGGACAAAACCCAGAACCTTCTCAAACACCAGCGATACCACAAGGCTCCCAGCTCCATTTTGGGTGTGCATGCCCAATGGGCAGCTGCCAGACCCCATCTGTGGCACCAGTGGGGAGGAGAGCCCTGGGGCCAGGCGCTGTGTCCAGAGCCCTGCAGAGCATCACCGTTGTTACACCACTCTGGCTGCAGCTGGAGTTCTTGGAGGAAGAGGAAGGAGGAACTTGCTCACCTACCGATAAATGATGCCTTTGCTCTGCAGGAAGAAGAGGCCGATGGCTATTTCTGCTGCATAGAATCTGAAATGGAAGATTTGAAAAGAAGACTGATAATTAAAGGAGATGAATCAAAATGGAAACCTCTCAACTCTGATTGCACCGAATGAAACGCATCGAGCATACATGACCAAGGGATAAAGACAGCCACAACACAAAAATACCAGACAAGTATCACACGAGAATGACACAACCCACCCTCTGCTCCTACTGGGTAGGGATGTGATCGGGTTGCTGTGGGCTAGCAGGGGGCTGTCACTTCTCATTACACAAATTCTCATTAAGCAAGAGCTGGGATCTACAGCCATTCATTACTCTGGGCTGGCAGTGCAGCTGGAGAAGTTATCTGTCATCTCAGGGAGGCCAAGGAGATAACACGCGCTGCCACCGCTTTCTCTAAAGAGTACTCTGGGTCTCAGAGGACTATACCAGAGAATGAAACACCAGCTCAAGCCCATCCAGGCTCTGCTCACTGTGCTTTGTATTTAAGGATAGGAAGGTTTTTACAAACACATTCTGCTCTGTCCAGATTACAGGGAGCAGGAGCCAAAAGTCACCAGTTAAGACTCAGGTTGGCAACCCCAGTAGAGGAGCCAAGGACAAACATCCCTCTTACACCCTGGGGAAGGCGCAGGGCAGAGGAAAGACATGTTGGCAGCACAGCAGCTGGCAGCTCATCACCAAACCTCCCTGCCTGGCACTTTTATGAAGGTCAATTATTTACCTAACAATAACTGCCACATATCCCAAAGATGAGATAGAGGCACCAGCATCCTTGGCACTATGTGAAGAATCATCGTGCATCTTCTGATTCCTGCAGTCCTTCCTTTCTCTTCCCTTTCTGCCCATGACTTGCACCAAGCCTGTGGCTTGAGCTCTATTTCCATCTATATGACAAATGCCTTCCCGGAAGGTGCCAAACTAGTGCTACTGAACTTACACAGCATGTGGCTCTTTAAACCTCCCAACCTGCTGGATCTGGTACATTAAGTCCCCACCATTCACATATTCCATCACAAAATACAAGCGATCCTAAAGGGGAAAAAAAAAAAAAAAGGAAACGATTATCAGCAGAATTATTAGAGCAGGGAATGTGCAGGGGTCAGAGATAAGGACCAAAGCAACTGACAGCTCCAGTCTATGTTTTTCATGGCAATAAAATTATCATCATTACCCTCCTGAAGGGGTGCAGGTGGAACTTGTGCACATATAGAGTCCAGAAGACAGATGTACAAATCCCATTGGAACGTGCTGGATTTAAGCTCTGCACTTTTGCAGATCGATCTGATGGAGAAGGAAGAATTCCTAAACCAGAGGTTTTTCACTTCCCATCGATAAATTTGCTCTCATTCTCCACTGAAGCCATTTTGCAGGGTGTCTGATCAGGCAGCTCCTTGCTGGTGTTTCCCCAGGCACTGCACAGCTTCAATTAAGATGCACATGGGACATGAGCAGTTCCTATGGGGACCAGTCTGTGTGTGCAGACAATGGCCAGTATGATTCAGCCATGCGACGTGCCCAGTTTACCAGTCTCACCCTCTCCCTGGGAGCAGCCTGGGGCAGGGCTGGGGTGCAGGTGCCTGCAGGGAACCCAGCAGTCCCCCCAGTAAAACCAGGTAGGCAGGAGGAGGTGTCTCTCTCTCTCCCTCCCTCTCTCAGCAGACTCAGCACATCCTCACTCCTCCCAGGCTGGTCTGAGAGTACACTTAATATTCACACATGGCTAATTAATTAAGTAATTGGTAAGATTAGAACAAACAGGTCAATCAGTGACTTTGAATCAATTAAAATACTTACTAGTAGGTGTGATCACAGCCACCTGTAAGCACACACTGCCTTTGCCTCTAACATGTAATAGCACTTCGCTTTCATTAATTAAGACTCTCCAGATTAAAGCACTCCTTCTCTTCCACAGTGTGGCAGCCACATAGGTACAGACCTAAGAAATTCCCCAGTAATCTTGGGAAGTGATGCGCTTCCCTCTACAGGATGCTGTTCCCAGGGAAAGCCAAGCTGTTAGCAAGGGCTGGCTTGGGCTTGCACCTTGCACTGCCCTGGTGCTGCAGCAGCTGCTGGCACACAGGGCTTGTACACACAGCACACGTCCTGCATTCACTGCCCTGCCAGATGTGACACAGTCTTCTAAACATCGCTCGAAATTTGAGGAGTGTGGGCCATGACCAGCCCCGAGGAGAGCTACCAGTCAATAAACAAGACCTGAGCATTCCCACAAAGCTCAGGACTGCAGACTGATACAACAAAAGCAGCTGAATCATATCGTGCCATGTCTCTAGCACAAGCCCTCTAAGTCCTGGGAGGTAAAGGAGGCTTTGGGCAAGTAGGAGCTCCACATCACTGGCACCTTTAGCCTGGGGGATCTGCACCCTTGAAATTGCACTTCCCTTTGATGTTTCACACCTCTCTGATTTAATGGGAAACAAACTGTTGCAGGATGCTTCTGGGAGAAGGGAAAGTAATGACTCTGGACCACTGGACTGCATGCAGGAGTGGGGGACAGATTGTCATTGGAGTGGGTCTTCCCCACCAGCAGATATCTGTGCTCCGACCCATGCATGTGTCAGCTAAGGATGTGAACAGCAAAGCATTGCAGGATGCCAGACCTGAGTCACCCTTCTTACAGCAAACAACTTTCTACAGCCTCCAAAAACCAGTCATGGGGTCTCGATGCACAGGAGCCCAAAGACATCCCTGGGCTTGCCCCATCCCCCCACCACGGCAAGAAACCAAGGCTGGAGCCCTGCGGGAGCTTCAGGTTTGCACTATGGCATAAGAATTCACAGCATTTCCCACCCCTCATTTCCTCCTTAAATAGACCTTGCACTGCTTTGAAGACAGTAATGACAAGGAGCCCGGAAGATATGCAAATATGAACATTACCATAATAAGGGCTACGGAGTAACTCGGGTAATCAGCTCCTCTACCCCCGGCGGGCGCAGCACAGCCTGGAGATGCGCAGTGCACCCTGGCCTCACTCGTAATTCAATCCGGTACCCAGGGGGCAATCAGGCTATGGAAAACACGTGGCACGCGTGGGATAGCAAAGAGATTCCGGCTTGTCGGATGTCTGGGAATTTTGGAGCGTACCCCTCTGTAAATGACTGTCAGTCTGGTTCAGCAGTGAGGCACAGGGCAGGCAAAGTCACCTTCAGCAGCCGCTGTCACACTAACCATCCTGCGGTGGCAACTGGAAAGCAGGGCAGTGCTGTGCAGCTGTTTCCTAAATATATCGATCAGCTTCAAGAAGGAAGAATATTCAAGAGATGGTCTCTTGAAACAGCCAGCTGAGCTTAAAAGCAGGATCTGAGCTTTCCTCATTTGGGTGGAGAACAGAACGCTGGTGCTTCAGAAAAAAAAAAACAAACCCTCGTGAATAAAGCAGCCAGATGGCTGACTGGCCCACAGGCTGCAGGCAAGGGATGGGTACGGAGAGCTGTGCTGGCTCTGGTCTATGGCACAAAAGGATGGGGTCTGTCCAAGTCTGGAGCATCTGAACTCACTGAGTAACAACCAATTAGAGACAGAAATACCCCCTGCAGAGGCTTGCATGGAGTGGTAAAACACACATCCCCTTCCTTGGGCAGCCGAGGCACAGCTCCCAGGGCTTCTTCCGATGCCGATGCCTGCCCTCTAACGAGTCCCTCGTGGGGTCTTCCTCCATGCTGCAGATGAGTCAGAGTCAGGACAATAGCTGAGTTCCCCATCCACCCACTACTTATCATTTCTGTGTCACTGCTGCTGCTGAGCCCTTCACTGCTGAGCCCAGAGGGAAGGCATGGCTCACCCCACCTCCCAACAGCCCAGGCTCAGACCCAGGATCTCTCTGGGGCAGAGCACCCCCGGACCCAGCACTAAGGCTTCTCTCACTGATGTGGCCCAGGCAAGATCTTTCATTGCTCATCTTCACTTATTCCTTAAAACACAGATTTAGGGCTTTTCTCTCTCCCATGAGTCGCTGAACTAACATCCCTGGCTGAGAAGTGTGCTCTGGACTGTGCTCCCAGAAATCAAAGCGCTTTGTGCCAGCATTTGATAATACACCCTGCTATACATTTTGATTACATTACAAATATGATTACTATTAAGCTACTATAGGTCTGCCAGGAATAATCCTGCGCTGACTCACTTCAGATGCCAGAGAGATGCTGTGTGAAATAGCTTCTCCTGCCACATTTTGATTACTGCGCTGCAAAGCTGGTCCACGGGCTTTAAATACACCGAATGTGTTCAGTAAATGAAATTTCTGGGATAATATTAAAATGTAATCCTCCTGGATAGCATTGTCATCGTTCTAAAGGACTCTGCTGATTACCACTCCCTGTTCCCTCTGGCACATACCTGGACATTGTCATTCACAGGTTGCCCAAGGGCTGGCCAGAGATTGCTTTAGAAGTCAGTCCCCCATCCCCTTCCCCACACCCCCCTCCCCGTTGATCTGTACGAACCCCATCCCGTGCCCATTTCAAGCTGCATTTCCTGAGCTTTGTCTTAGGTCTCACTCCCTACTCAGTGAGGCTTGAGGAAAAGCACAGCACTTTGTTATTGACTCATAAAGAACATCACAGGCTGGGGGGGTGTGTGTCATGTGAGGGGCTGGAAAATCATGTCTAATGTCAGCAAGGGCTCCCCAGTGAAAAATTCTCAGGGGCGCAGATAATGTACCTTACCTCCCCCCAGTTTAACGCCCACCCACTCTGTTCATGGGGGCATTTCTGTGAGCAAACTGGACAAGTTGGGAGGCTGTCCAGGCAGAAAACACTTTTGCAAAACCTAGCAATGTATTTCCAAAAAAGAAACATGTATAAAAGCAAAGCTGTGTTTCAGAGAGCTAAAATAAGTGACGAGGGCAGACACCCCTACAGCTCCATCTACACAGCTCCCAGGCACCTTGCAGCCACCAGAAGTGCACTGGTCCCAAATAACTGGTGACACTGGGCCTATAGAAGAGGGTTTCTGCCCACAGACTCACCAGCAAAGCCAAGTGACTAAACTCCATTTTGCAAAGCATCCAAATCCCCCGCTCAATGTCCAGTGGGGTCCCCAGTCCACTCTGCCCTTTGCCCAGGGACAGCCTGCAGCACCAGCACTTACCATCGTCTGAAAGCAGGAGTGGAGCTGGGTCAGGAACGGGGGCTTCCCGGAGAGTGCCAGGACACGTTTTTCAACCATCGTGCACTCCACGTCATCATCCTGGATAACAACATCTTTTTTCAAGATCTTGACAGCGTAGAGCTCGTCTGTGCCCTTCCTCTCCGCCAGCATCACCTGCACAAGGGAGAGGACACACACAAGACAAAGGGAAAGGTGGATCTCCAAAACTTTCTGTTAAAAGTAGAGCTTGCTCATCATCCCATGGTTCCTGTTATAACCCCAAAGAAGAGATTCAGGGGCAAAATGGTGCAGAGAGCTACTAGTGGTATTTCCAGAAGTATTTAGGAACTCTTAACAAGTAACACATCTGCTTCCTTGCCACCTAATCACCTTGAGGAATCCCATCCAAGGGGTTTACTGATACCTGAGCCACACATCACCCTCCAGCACCTTTCAGCCCCAAGCTGGACCTTGGTTTGGCACCCTCAGGGTGCGAGCAGCATCCAGGGAAGGCTTGAAGTTCAAGATTTTGAGCACAGAATCCATTAAATTATGAAGTGTCAACAACTTCATTTGGAAAAGAGTCAGTATATAAGTAAGAACGAAGCAGCAAGATTTTCTCTGCCTCACATACCCCCTCTGCAACACACACAATGATCAAAACCCAATTACGTGCTGGTCCATCACCCAGCCAAAGCCCCTCTCACGCAGAAGAATCTATTCGACCTCCCACTTTAAAGCAGTTTCACCCGTTTGCAGATTTATTTATTGCAATAAATGGGATGTGCTGCTTCTGCTGGTGCAAATTTCCCTCATTAATCCCATCAGCCCCAGTGAGGATTCCCAAGCCATTCCATCATGCTCCGTCAGCGTAAGCTGCTCCTCGGGCTGCCAGCAGAATAACAGAGTCTAAAACTGCGCCTTGCTTCCCTTTCCCCTCCTTGCACTCTATCATCACGTTAGATCCTAGCACTCAGTGGAAATGAACTGCTTTCCATTTGAAGGAGTCTGCAGAAATCCTCCAGTCACTTCAGGAGCTGGAGTTTGGATGTTTTGAAAATAAATTACGAGAAGTCAACATCAATACGGTGGAACTGAAATGCATTTTAGACTGTAGCAGACTGGCAGAGGAAACGCGAGTTGGTCTCTCAGATGACTTTTGAAATGCTAAGGATGGCGTAATTAACCCTCTCTCATGAGGTTGTAGCCCTGTGCTCCTCACTGCAGTGTGCCCTGCTCTCCCACGGAGCCCTGAGACTCCCCAGGGAGCTGGAACAGAGCCCTTTGGGGTCTGGGGAGAATCATAGAATCCCAGATTGGTTTTGGGTTGGGAGGGACCTTAAAGATCATCTAGCTCCAACCCCCTACCATGGATAGGGACACCTTCACTAGCCCAGGTTGCCCAAAGCTTCATCCAACCTGGCCTTAAACCCTGCCAGGGATGGGGCTTCCACAACATCTCTGGGCACTGTGTGCCAGCGCCTCACCCCAGTGTGCCAACCCTGGCATGGCACAGTGGGGGACACAACCCAAGGACTGGGGGCCGGGCAGGGGACACAGCCTGCGGTCTGGGGTCTGTGCTTCCCACCACTTGTTAGGGTAAAACCAACAGCACGATGGGGAAAAGGACGTTTTGGGAGCACGTGGCTCTGGCTCATTCCAGGCGCTTGGCTGCGGCGCTGGAGAGGCTGGAGAGGCTGGCTGCCCTTGACACACAGCTTGTCAGGATTAGCCAGGAAAGGCATCAGGGCTCCCTGGTGCCAAGTGCTTTGGAAATCCACCGAGATTTACACTTTCATCAGCAGAGCCAGGATTGCTGCAGCCACACGCCGCACTCCTCCGTCGGCAGGGCTGAAAAGCAGACTGACAGCGTGTCAGTGACTTCAGTAACTGATTTATTGACTCACTGATGTTTGAAGAAAGTTGAGAGCCTGGAGCAGCTCAGCATGCTGCAGTGATGCAAGGGACCAGATTTGTGCTTCATCCTTGCCTGCCACCAGCTCCCTGAGGTATCCTGCGGGAGCCCTTTGCTCCACAGGGAGGAGCTGGTTCATAGCAGCCCAGGAGTGTGGGCAGACCAGGAATGGGCTGCCAGGGCAGCAGGCACAGAGGTGTCACATGCAGCCTGCACCTTTGGCCTCCCCCTGCAATTCTGCACAAACCAGTTTTAGCTCGTCACTTCCACTTGTCTTCACCAGTTTTACACGAGTTGAGATTTAAAAGATGCCATGGGCAGGTGCTATGGAGCAGGGAAACTGTTTAGTGATACAAGCAGATGGGCTTCAGCAGTTCAAAGGTGGTGAAAAAGAGAAGCAACAGCTCCGAGAGAGGAGTCTATGGGAAGATGAAGCCCATTTTACCTGGACTAAGTGCGTTATATACACTATATGCAGACCTACTGTGCTATCCAGAGCCCTTTCAGCGAAAAAGTAACTAAACCAGGGAAGCTCTGAAACTGTTATCTGCTGCTGACCTGAAAGGGCTGCATGGGAGTGGGGTGGTAGCAGGAGGCCCCCTCAGAAGCACAGATTTCTGTGCTCAGAAAGCATCCTGGTGCTTCTCCGGACATCCTTCTTGGAGAGTCTCAGGGGAATGAGTATCTCCCAGTAACTTAAAACTGTGAAAGGGGATAAACACACCAGGACACTTAAAGGTACAATCATCCCCTGGCAAGCAGGGTTTGGCCAGCTAATAACGCCGTAGGGGAGCTGACAGACTGGTCAGGGTGACCAGAGCCTGTCCTTGCACAGCACAGAACCCCAGAGAGACTGGTGGGTGCAATCCAAACACCAGCACACGACTCCCACCCGACCAGGGACAGGGCTACCACCCCCCAGCACGCTTGGTCTGCAGCGCAGTGAGAGGCAGAGGTTGGCTGCTGTACCACATTAAATGCAAAAAAACGCTCCAGGGCGTATGTGGAGTGTAAATGTTTCATGCGGTCGCTTCCCAGCGACACGGCCATGCCCAGCCACAGCTGAGCCAACCAGCCCTGCTTCACCCAAATGTAAAAGGCAAAAGGACCTTGCAGCTGCCTAAAACCCAGCTGCACTTCACCGGCAGCGAGAGGCCGAGTGCGAGAGAGCACGTCTGGGCGAGTGCAGAGGGATGCCGACACCCCACGTCACTCCATTCCTCTCTCACATCTGGCTGGCAGAAGTGCACATCAAGACTAAGGCTGTTCAGGATGCTGTAATCACGCAATTTGCATATGCAGAAGAGATTGCAGGCTCTGGTCTATGGCCAATTGAGAAATTATCTTCTGCACTTCTGATGGGCACAAATTCTGCACCAACACGAGCAGCCGTGGCCGAGCAGCAGACAGAGCCGCTCGCTGCCAGGGGGCCTTACGTGCCCATCCCCAGCTCTGTCTCGCTCTGATCCTGCCCACGGCAGCTCGGCGGTGTGGTGCCAGCGTGACAGCTCGCAGCGTGGAGCCGCAGCCCGTCCAGCTGCACAGAGGAGCCTGCTCCAAGCCCGGTGCTCTCATGTGCGAGGGGCTGGCTCAGAGCTGGCTGCAGCACGATGCCATCCCAGTTCCTATGGTGACTGCAGCACGGGTACAGCTCAGAGCTCAGGAGAACCACTGCCGGCGAGCAGGCATCAGCAACGGCTGATAATGACACAGCGAGCAAAGGGAAATATTGGGACCTACTGCACCAACAAGGCCAAGTCCTGGCCCCAGTGTGCCAACTGTGAGCCCTCCTGCCATGATTCATATAGAGAGGGGAGAGGAAAGCATTTTACACTCTGAAGGTTATCACTGGGCAGGACGATGGTTTCCCATCACACTCTACAGAGGCAAAAGAATCATCCCCGCTCAGAAAAAAAAACAAAAAACCCCTGGAAAAGACTGACAACTTGATAGCACAACAGATTGATTAGCTGCAAAAATATGAGCAAGCCACACAATTTAACTGCCCTCTATTTATATTACAACAAAGCAAACCTGGGGCGGGCCGTGCCTCCTCCTGGGAGGAACATCTCCCTTCCCCTTGCCATGCCTGTTACAGCTCCTGGGGGCTCCTCAGCTATGGTAGGCAGCAGTGGGGGTCAGCCCAAGAAGACCCAAGACCACCAGGGAGATCTGAAAGTCACCTTACGCCCTGGGGCTGAACAGCCCAAGCTGGGACCGTGCATTCCCCAGCCCCTGTGCTATTTTCCAAACCGGAGCTATTCTGCATCCCCTGAACCTTGATGCCTGGCTCTGTGGGGACCTCCATCTGCCAGCTCACTCTCTGGAAAAGCAGACTGCATTATTTTTCCTTTTTTTTTTTGGGTTTTTTTTTTTTTGTGCAGAAAAAGCTGATATTTAAACTTGATTTATTCTTGTAATATAGAGTGTTTGTTTGGGAATGCTCCAGCATAATAAGTAGAGATATTCTGTCGCTGAATGTAGAGAAAGCAAGTTTATTACACTCCACTGAGGCAAACACATAGATAGTCCTGACCCTGGGCAGCTGTGGTGGAGGACAGAGAAAAATAACAAGCAGTAAATTTAAGGAGCTGATGCCGAAGGGTTAATACGCTTATGCCTGAGACAAAGAGTCCCTAAAATTCCATGACTGTCCTCAGAGAGCTCTCCCAGCTGCAGGGCCTGGGAGAAGGGAGGCTGGCAGCACACAGCCAAGCATGGAACAGGTGATGTCAACCCTGGACAAGGACACCACTGCCACGGACATGACTGTCTGCTTGGCACAGCAAGGGCAGAGACCTGCCTGGAGCAGAGACTGGATTTTCGGGCTCCTCTCCCCACTGGCACGGGACAGGTTTGTGCACACCTGCACATGTCCTTCCAAAACAGCTGGCACCTCTGTGTGAGTGCAGACTGAGCGGGTAGTAAAGCATCCCTTGCAGCAAGGCCCTGCAGCTGGGCAACCTCTGCCATGCCACCTTGGTGTCCCTGTGCTGGGTGGGGGGACAGGCAGGCTGTAAAGGGAGGCAGGAGGGGAGCCGCGGGGGAGCACTCCCCAGAAAGGCGCAGGCACACGTGAGGGTGAGGCTGCATCTAACCAGAGAAACCAACGTGCGGTTTTAATAAGCACTAATTAGCATATTTATAACATTCTGTTCCAGGGAACAGTTTCTGTCACACATTCCCTTATATAAGCCGTGATGCCGACTGAAGAGTTTGCTAATGTTTCTCAAATTAAAAGGAAGAAGAAGAGGAGGAAAAACACAACTACAGAGTTTCCAGATGCCAAGCACAGGCTTTAAAGGAATTTGGAGGGAGAGAAAAAGGGGCAAAAGTGATGCACAACGAGGGATATGTATGTGTTACTGTGAGAGAGCAGCACGGGCACAGGCATAGGGCTTTCCTGCTCCCCCACGCTGCCAACCCGCAGCAAAGGTGTAAACCACAGAGTAACATCCTCCTCCTCCTCCTGTGGCATCACCTGTGCAGGGGAATGCAGGCTGATGAGTGCTTGGGACCATCAGGAGCTCCCCGTTCTCCTTCTCCCACAGACATTTCAGTGGATCTCTAAGCTCTCCATCTCCAGAAAGGGAGCAAATGCACACCTAGAGGAGGCTGGGACATCTCAGAGCTCAAATGCCAGCAGCAAAAGGCTGGGGGAAGGAACAGGTGCCAGCTGTGAAAAGTGGGTTCACCCCTAGTGCTTGGCAGGCAATGGGTGGCATTCCCTCCTTAACTCACCTCCTCAAGAGTTGTGCCTGAAGGTAGAGCAATATGCCCTGCAATTAAGGGAATTCACTAATTGGAGCAGCATCCGGCTGCCCATCACACCTGAAAACACCGCACCAGCACGCGCAGCCCATCTTCCTGCCCGCTCTGAGCTGCCAAGTCTGAGCAGCCACCCGAGCACTGGAATTTCTAACAGAAATTAGAGAAAGTTGGCAAGAGCCCAAGAAAAATGAAGGCTCCAAGTCACATAATTACTAGTGGAATGAAATTCCGTTACCACTCATAATCGGTCTGGAAAGTTAATTAAAATGTTCACATATATTTGTAATTATTAGAGAAAAAAATGGCCAAATAAAAGACAGCTTTAAAGACACAGCACACATTCTGCTTCCCAAAAGAGAGCTTCTGACCAGACATCTCAGGTCTTCATCACTGTGATGCAGTCCAGAAGGCAGCCAACAAACTGGGCTCCCGCTACCATGACACTGGCGCTCCCAGGCAGGGCAAGGACAGATCACACCAGAGAGGCCCCACGGCGCAGCTCAGAAATACCAGAAACGTGTTAAATACAGAAAGTACAAAGGCATATGTTGTACCACACCTTCCCAAAGCTTCCTTTTCCCAGCACCATCAGGAAATTGAAATCTGAAAGTTTCATCCGATCTCTGCTCCCGTTGTTGTCGAATTTAGAAATGGCATTTGTTGTCTTCTCATCCGCAGCCTTGGACCCTGTTCCAATCTTGGCTCTCTGCAAAGACGGGGATGGGACAGGGAGAAAAGAGGGAAAATTACTGAAAACAGTGTGGAAAAACATCATTAAAAAAACAGTGAGTGCTCCTGAAATCCCACATTAATCAGCTCTTTTCAGGTCAAACACCACCCTGAGCTACAGGAACCGTTTCTGTAAGCACAACAGGGACAGCATCACGAAGGGCGCTGGAGACATTATCAGGCCCAACACACTGCACCATCCAGCTGGTTCCCACTTAATCTCTGCAGGAGCAACTGAGAACCACTTCTGCCTGTGTTCCCTCTCTCCCCCTGCAGCCAGTGGGACACAGTGGGCAGCGTGACCGGGGCGCTACCCTGTAATATGCTCTAGGTCATCCAAAGTATAGAGCAGAGGCTTAAATAAGCTTGAATCTTCCTCAAAGCTGGCTTCTGTCTGTCACCTCACCAGAAAAGGACAGGTGAATATAAATATATTAGGGTAAAACACAGCACTTTTTATCCAGCTCCACCTCCGTTACTATCTGATATTGAAGAGAACTGCACTCCCGTGCCAGCTCAGGCTGAACGTAGGAAGCTACAAATCCATTTTGAACAAACCAGAATAGAAAGCACTCCTCCTGCATCCCCAAGCAATTGCATGAGCTGCTGAAACCACAATTGCTTATTAAGGAGCCTTACTAACCCCCCCATCTTTAAACACAAAATCTCATCGGTTGCTCAGCATCTTCTCATTGGTCCAGGGGCTATCTAATCTGCTGAACCACGGTTTGTAAGAGCTATCTCACTATTTATTCCGTTTTAATTTTTAGAAATATGCAACAGTGGAAGGCTTGCACTGAGCTCAGTCTAGCATGAAATTCCATTAACTCGATTCCAGCAGTTCAATTTGGCTGCTGCTCACAGCTCCTCCAGATAGGAGCCTCACAAGTAATCTCCAAGCCTTTGCTGCTGCTAATTGGTTCTTGCAAGGTTCCCCGTGCTGTAAAACAAGTCTCCATTCAAGGTCACCTGCAGCACCTACAAACATCTGAATAACTCCTGCACTGAAAACTAAAGGAATGGTCTCTGGGATTTGCAAACATCATAATTGTTAATGCAGCTCTGCCCTGGGGAGGAGGCTGAGATCACCCAACAGCCACCGGTACCTGCTACTGCCGCGAGCAGAGCCGCACGCACGGCACGCTTCATTCCAGTGGGAAAAGGGGCATACACGGCAAAGGAAAGGCACCTCTCCCAAAGTACAAGGGGTTTCCTCATTGTAATCATTAGGTTTTTGCAGCATCCCCCAAAGAGGGAGACACCCAGGCAGAGCACTGGATCAGCTCAAACGGCAAACAGCAGCCTTTGCTGGTTTGATGCTTGCCCCACAGGACATGTCAGGGTGCACTGAGGGTGAAACGATGACTGCACAGTGAGGTACAGTGGGGCAACCTTCAAACACCTTACCCAAGTGAAAAATAACAGTGACTCTGGCCAGAAGAGCACACAGCCTTGGACATTCAACATTTCACCCTTCGCCATTCATGAAGCCAAAATCTTTTAAGTTCTGACACGAACTGAAAGCTGCTCATTGATCTTGGACAAAGAGGGATCCAAACATGGGAAACTGAACAAGAGCAGCCTCTGTGACTCCATGAAGCCAACCCTGTGCTGTGTAACTCTGCCTTCAGCAGTTGTATTTCAAAGCTACCTCCAAAGGAAACAGGTACTTATCAGCTTATAGTCATATTCTGTGAAAGCTTCATAAATACTCTATCACAGCTGAGAAGCATTTGTGTCAGATCAGATTTGAGACCAAATTAAACTCTGTGAAAACAAGCTGCACTAAAATCCAAGGATACCATTGCATTTCCATCCAATGACACACAAAAGCACACCTCTATTTCAGATGAGCCCATAATCTCCCACAACTCTGCAGCCCAGAAGCACCAGGGATGGCCACAGGGCTCCCTGAACCACCGACCAAAGCGGCTGAAGGCTTTCAGCCCTGGGCAGAGTGGAAATGAGCAATATGAAGAGCGAGGAAGAGGATTTTCCTTTGCTTCATCACAGCAAACTGTCTGTCTTAAAGCACAGCATTACCAGCAGCACTGGCAGATGCCCAGATGAGCACCCAGCACCCAGGGGTGAGAGTGATTCTGGGTCCCTCCTGTTGCCTACAGCTGCTCCCGAGGCTGTGTTTAAAGAGGGGCTGCTTCAATCACAGTCAGTCTCACACTTGACCTGAATTGCAGCATCACAGTTATGTTCACAGGAGACGAGATGAGGATATAAACACAACGTGACTTCCCTGATAAAACAAGCTCAGTGTGTAGCTCGTCCAGGAGGAGGAAAGGTCTTTCCTGAAAAGAGCCTGAAATTAAAGTCAGGGAGATGTAAAGATTGTCATCCCCGAGTGAAGTGTCTTACCTTTGCTATCAAGTGCCTGTAATGTCTGTCCCAGAGTACAAAAGCCCTTTAACCTGTTTTAATACACTCCTGATGCTCACACAACCTTGAGACCTGTTAAAGGCTTACAACTGAAATGAGCCAAATATTCCTCACTATTTAAAAAAAAACAACACACTTGACCTTCATTATCCAACTCCATTTGTCATAGTTAATTTACTACATCTGAATTTATGCAATAGCAGCTGACATTCGCACCTATCAAGCTGTCCCAGCAAGCAGATGATAAATTCCAAGCAGAATTAGCAGGGGATGTAGTGCCAGGCTTCACGCTGGTGTCTCAGGATGTTTCCCTGTCAAGCCCAGGAGGTGCCCACTGCAGAGAGAAGCACAGCAGCAGGACCTCAGCCAGGAACAGCACCACGGGTTGCCAAGGTAGGGGCATTGCTCCAATGTCTGCACACCCAGGCTGACACCTTGGTCCTCTCAGCTGAGTGCTTGTACTATGTTAAGTCCACTCAAAATACAGACCTGTCATACGCATCTCAGCTTTGTCCTATCGATTTGCACTGCCCAGGAACAGGAGGGATCAAGCAGCACTAATGCAGATCGATTGGAGGATTCTTTTTAGTCCTTATCATCTGAAATGCCGTGACAGCACTCTGGCTGCTGCACACCAGGCTCCGGTGCCCTCCTTGCCTCCTGGGATGCCAGCACCAGCCATCGCTCGGCTGGCCAAGGATTTCTTTCATTCTTCGACTGACTCCCTCACAAAGGAGGATGGACTAGATGTGTTCTGGCAGAGTGAAATGACACCTCTGGACAATCTATTTTCTGACCTGTAGACAACTCATCACCTGACTTCACATGTAAGTAACAATTAACACCACTGGAACATCATGAAATGCAACAAAAGCAGGTAGTTAGCTCTTTATCAAGCTGACAGCCATTGGTTGTATGCCAACTGTTGTATTAGAACTACCTTATTTTCTTGGATATTTAGGCAAGTTATATATAAATGCGATAAACATGAGATTAAAAAAAAGAAAGGAGAAGGAGGAAGTAACTCTTCAGTCCTGTGCTACAATTAAGGAGTTCACGCTGACAGCCATAAGGACAACTGTTTTATTTTATGTATGGTTCATTTCATGGAAGTCTCCAGATGTCCCACATTCGTTCTTAGGGTTCTGGGAAGACTTTAGCTCTGCTGCAAAGACCTAATAATTCAGTAATGTCTGGATCAACCATTCATCAAGATCTTCCATGGCCTATTGAGTCGTAAATAGACATTTCTCCTTAAAGCCTCTTTGGGGAGCTGGACCCAAGCATCACTGAAATCCATCAGAGGCTGGCATAGAGATCTCAGCAGCTTTGGTTCCCCACCATGCAGAACCCTGGTGCTGTCACTGCCAAGCCCTGACACTCTGCTACTGACAGCAGCTTAGCTGGGGCAGCTCTCAGGGCAGCCCGGGCATGGTAAGGCTCTGCAGAGCCCTTCTGGCTCCCTGAAGTCCCAGATACACACCCATTCACAAAACCCCACCACTTTTATGCCCTTTGCTTTTCACAGGCACTGCCAGAGTCTTCCCCAAGGGAATATTCTCCATGTCCACCTGGAGGGGCCAGAGCTGGCAGCAACACTGAGCCCCCACACCACACCGCTCCCTCTGAGCGCTCAGGCTGGTGCTGCTGGCTTTCCCCTCGGTTACAGGCTCCCTTCAGCCAGGCACCCTCACTAATTTCACCTTTGCTGCCACCTGGCCACGTCAATGAGCCCAAGGTTCAGTTAGCACAGACTCCACTCTTGGTTCATCGGGTTCCCCTCCACCTGGGCTGAGCGTGCCATGCTACATGCGGTGGGAAGGACGGATTACATCCCCTGTGGAAAACTACCCATAGTTATTGCCCTGGTGTCCAGGGTTACATCTCCAGCAGCCCTTCTGTAACTCCTTGGTGCAAAGTACCATCGGGGATCAGTGACACCCTGTGCCAACTCACCCTATTAAAAACCCAGCCCGGCCTCAGCGCACACGGCAGGGTAAAGAGGCTGCCACGACATTTAACAGCTAACAAAGGGTTTCTTTCTGAGATTAGCTCCAAAATCCAATTATATTAATATCTTATCTTAGCTAATTATATTAATTCCTAATCAGCAGCATGACACAGAAAACAGACAAACAAATCCAAATCCTATTACAGCACCTCAGTGAGGGTAGAAGTGCTGTACCAACACGTGCTGACTTCAGGGGCATGGTTACATCAGGTCATCCTGGGACATCCAGGATCTTCATCCCTCTTGAACTGGAATACAGCATTGGAAACACATTACCTAAAATACCTCCTCTCCCAGCCACATCACACTCGCTTTGGCAAACACAGATTGTGAATTGTGTAATTCTAGCAATAGGCAGACCTGGTCTGCAGCAAGGCAAGTGGAAGAGGGATGTTTGCTGCGCTGCTTTCTTTGCAGTAAAAAGAAATGACTTCTTAGAAACGATGGGATTTGGGACTCCTTCATGCCCACGGGTAGCAGAGACACAGGATCAAGCACGCTCTTAGCAGAGCACAAGGCACCAAGCAAACATTACACAAAACTCTGCGTTGTGCAATACTCTCTGCTGTATTTTCAACCTGAGTGCCAAGGAATAATTTTCCTATCTCTCTTCTCCTCATCCACCAGAAGTGACCGTTCCCTTCCCCAGCTGTTCCGCTGCCTGCTCCTGCCGCACACAAAGCTGGACACCCACGTGTGCAGGGAGGCCACTGTGCTTTGAAATTAGAAGAAACTAATCCAAAAGGCAGAGATGGATGGCTCATTATTTGTGCTACAATTAAAATCCATCCTGGCAATACCATCAGAAAACTGCATGTGAATGAGCCCTGCGCTTCCAGCTCCTGGTGTATCCAAATCCTTTAGCCTTAACTTGCCCTTCTGGAAACCTCTACCAAATGACTTTGGCTCATCTGTCCCAGTGCCCTATCATTCCTTGGACCACTGTGCAGCTGCTCCTGGCCTCCCCATGTGCCTCACCCTGGAGAAGCCATGCAGCTGCAAGGAGCATGGGTCCAAGGAGCGACCGGATCCCTGCTCAAGGCACCGGCGGTCCCTCCAGTCTGCCCTGAAGCACCATCCTGGCTCGGTGACAAGACCCAGTGCTGTTCCAGCGAGGCAGGAACCACTCATAGATGCATCACAAATTTCCCATTCCTCAACTGAGTCAGCAATATCCTTGGATATTATTTAACACAGCCAAATCATTTCTGGAAAGCTTTGAATCTTCGGAGTGACCTTTTTTTTTATTAAATGTGACTCAACAACTTACCTTCTGGGAGCACTAGCTTGAAGCTTGTGCCCTGGAGAGCCTCAGGAAGGACCGGCCAAGGGCACAGGTCCACCAAGAGCAGGTGCAAAGCAGGGAGAGGGAGCAGTGATGGTCCGTACCCTGCTCCACATTCCCCATGCTGCCAGGGAAAGAAGTGGCTGGGAAAGCCCCTGGCCAAGAGCATAGCAGGCAGCGAAGAAAACCCCTGAGTTCCCAGGAAAAAACAATTCACCTCAAATTTCTGCCTCAGTTCTTCATTTCCTTCTTCTCCCTCAGGAGGCACTGGGACATTGAAATACTCCCCCTCCTCCTGGCTCAGCAGCTTAAACCTGGAGAGACACAGAGAGAGAGTCAGGTCGGCAAGCAGGACCATGGGCAAGCAGGACCATGGGCAAGCAGGACCACCACTCCAAGTACAGGATTGTACCTGCCTCCAGGTGACCCTTCCCCAAGGTGAGAAGACCCCCCCAAATCTGTCCCACTTGGCAAGCTCCCAGGTGCATATCTAAGTGGATGGTTGTCTCTGGGGTCCTTGCTGTCCTGAGGACCCCACCACAACCCAGAAAGCACACCCACTACCCACTGTGGTGGATGCCACAAAGCATCCGTGGACAAAGTACATCGTCCTCATGACCACCACAGGCACACACGTGAGCGAGGTCCTGCCCCAGGTGCCAAGGCAGGCTGGGTCCCTTGAGGAGAGCACACAGAGCCCAGAGCCCAACAGTGCCAGGCTTGCACCAACAACCTCAAGCACAAAGCCAAATGTTCACCAAAAGAGGCATAAAGTTTAAGCAGTGATTATCAGAAATCATGGAAACGTCATTCAGATCCGAGCTGTTTCACAGCGCCGCAGGCTCCATCACAGAGCCCTCCCAGCAGCTGGAGGACAGTTATCAGCTGGGTGTTATCTACAGAGGCTGCACTAAGTGAACAAAGTGCTATTTGCATAATATGAGGACAGACTCTTCCTTTGAGCTTGTCTTCTCCATTAAGTGCAGTTGTTTAGATATGAAATATACATCAGAGCTCCTTCTAGAGTTTATTCTAGCCAAATGCTGTGACAAGGAAAATTACTTAGATCTCCACTTACATGATTTTTAAAAGGCTGGGAAAACGATCAGACTTTGGGCCACGCACCAACCCCAGCTGACACACACACACATCCTTGCGGGTGACTAAAAATTTGGGGGAAAATGACAATTTTTCTTCCTTTTTCCAGAAGAGAAGCTGTGCCTCAGGGTCTGCAAGCGAGGCAGGCAGGCTGAGCCCTGCCTCTGCACCATAACACAGCCAGACTCCCCCTGCTGCCCCACGACGGGTGGGTTTCACTGGGCGGGGGGACACACACACCACACACTGCCTGCCTGACCACTGCCCCCAGCTCGGAAGCACCCCCAGCTCTGCCCCATAAGCCCCATCTGTGCCAGGGAGGCAGTGGGTGCTCCATGAGGTGTGTCTCCAACCGATGAGGGAGATCCACAACCTCTGCATTCCTGCAGTTCCACCTCCTCCTCCAAGTTTCCCCGCTCTCCGTGAGACATGGACAGCTCCCGCAGTGGAAACACCAGGGTGTTTGCTCAACGTGTGGAATGCAAATTAATAGGACGTGGGGTTTGGTTTCCAAAAGACAGATCCTGTCTGTTTTCAATTATCACACGTCAGTGGAAAGGTAACACAGCTCTCAGACATCGGTGCCGGGGAACAGGAAAGAAAAGGGCAATAAGGCGGCATGTGTGCTGCTGGGGGAGATAAAATGGAAATGAAGAGAGCTGTCCAGCGCGGGTGTTACAGACCCACTGCGTTCGTCTTTCCTAACGAGTGGCAGTGATTACACACTTTGTCACATCCCTCCTGTAACCCTACAGCGCTGCTCAGCACCTCTTCTGATCGGCTTCGTGCCAGGAGCAGCATACCCTGACACAAATTGTGATCCAAACTGTGTCCCCATCCACTCCTTCACCCGCTCTGCCTTGCTCTCCTTCATGCTTGGCAAAGCCATGTCGCCTCCCCGCTACGGAAACTAAGGGAATCCAACCAGAAAATGCTGGGAGATGCTCTCCTGGCAGGTGATGTACTCCCGTCCTGCAGACTGCACAGCAAGAGAGTGGGGAGCACCATGAGTGCCACACACTCCCTCTGCATATCTGTGGGAGGGAACAGCCCGCCGAGCGACCCTGTGAGGGGCAAGAGGATGCAGGAGGTGAGGTGCAGGAACCCACACGGGGCCTTCAGACACTGCCCTGGGACCCCCCACAGCTCCAGTGATGCAGATCTCTCTGCGAGGTGGAGCAGCACCTTACACAGGAGCCACAAGGGCTGGTGGTCCTCAAACAGAAAGATGCTGTCAAAGTACCATGGGCTGTCACATCTTCCATCGCACACAACAGGATCAGGACCGCTTTTTGCCAAGAGTATTTTTTAAATAACTGAGCTCTTACCATCCATCGACTCCCGACTTCTGCAGCTCAGAAATCCCAAAGGACAAGGAGCCCATGAAATCATTTCTGCTAGTCAGATCCCAGTCCCAAATCTCCACGGACAACCGCCTGTCTTTGTCTGCCTCTTTCAGTTGGCTGGAAGAGAGAGAAGAAAAAGGGATGGGTTTACTCTGGAATCCATTGGTTCACCACTGTGCTCCATAAGAAGTCGGATGCAAAATGAAGGGCTGGTCTGCAACGACCATTCAGCTCTCTAATACGTAATTTCACAACCACATCCACTTCAAATGGAGAACACACAATTCCTGCCACAAAAGGCTCAGCTTTGATCAGGGGTCAGGGCAGAGGTTGGAGCATTTCTGAGTCACACAGAACCAAAAAGAATTATTTCTCAGTGGAATCAGCTTAATGTCTCTGAATAATTAAATCAGAGCAAATACAATCATATTAATTCTGAGGGGTGAGAAAAATTAGTTTACAAGTTTAAACGCTTTTCTTGTACTTACAATTTAAATGTTTCGTTCCACTCAGGATTCAGGGAGCACTTGATAGTTTTGGTCTTCTGTTTGCTTTCATTTTTGGGGTCAGGGATTAGCTTAAGCTTCACGTAAGGATCTGACAGGCCATTAGGATCCATAGGAACTAGGTTTTTAGCATCTCTTACTGGGGAAAAGGAAAGGATTCAATTCAGTATTCAAACCATAAAAATACCCATCAACTGACAACATCACTGCGTGCCAAGAGTAAGTGTGAAAATAGTGATTAAAACCAGAATTAAAACTGAATACACGCAGACACAGACAGTACATGAGAAACAACATACAGCCATCACTGCGAAGCAAATACAGATCTAACGGACACTGAAGGCTGAAGGATCAACTCCAGGCATTATTTTCGCTTTCTGATAAGGTGATTTGCTGTTTGGTCTCAGTTTTGAGCAGTTTGAAGCTGCTTTTTTTTCCCTTCTTGCACCTTGCTAAGCAGAACTGCACTGGTTTGCATCTTTATTTTAGGAGAGGTGCGAGCATGGCAACAGCGACTTCTATGGAAGATGGAAATACCAACAAAACAGCTGTGAACTGGGGAGAGCAGACACCAGAAAGCACCAGCACAGCACCTGGATTCAGCACTATGCTCTCCTTTAGCCCCTTGGGCTCAGCTGCTGCACCCTGAGGACCAGAGGATGCCTGCAGGGAGCAGTGTAGATATTAGGCTGGGCAGCATCACCTTGGCTCTGGAAGCCAGAGCATAAGGAGAAGAGGGGAGAGCAAACCTGTGGGCAGCCTCGATCACTTGTAATTGGATTGCAGCTTTGACAAATTAAATAGAATCAGGCTGTTCTCTTTCCCCAGATTAAGTCAAAAAGGGTCTGCCTTCTGGGAGAAGGGTCTTATCTTCCCTTCAGCTTGAGCAAAGATATCAGAGATGGAAAGTCTGATGGGACATGATGGCGCACAGCTATAACCAGAGGAAAAGCTGCTTGCAAGAAAAGCCAGAGAAAAACTTCCCTTCCCATTACTGCTGCCAGCAGACACAGCTCCCATCTTTGTTTTCACAGGCTCTCAACCAATCCACCCCATCCTGAGCGGGCAGCTCTGCCTGAGCAGCGGTGGAGACATCCCCCCTGCCAAAGCACTGTGGTTATGGAGCCCCCAGCACTGCCTCAGCACCCGGCACAATGCCCACCAGCAGCCCCTCGGCACAGCACACTGACACCTCTCCAGGTCCATTGCACCCCTAGGATCAGGCATGGAGGGTTGGGCCGTGGCAGGAATTGGGAACTTGGTACTGCCTGCCATGCTATCAGATTGTGCTGGCAACTCTGCTGTGGGGGTCACTGGGGCACAGCTTCACCCCACACACCCTAATCCCAAGGAGAGAACCCCAGCTGCACATGTGGTGCTGTGGGATGTTGGGAGGTATGTTCAGAGTCAGCAGGAGTAAAACCAATTGCTCGGTTCCCAAGTCACCAGTAAGGCGTTTCTGACGTAGGGCTGGGAGCCAGACAGTTTTGAAAAGCTCACTGACGATCCAAAATCTGCAATCAACTGCTGTCCTCCTGAAGCTTCGCCCAATTTCTGGCTCCACAGAATAAAACATGTAGCCAAAATTCAAATCTGCATTTATAAACCAGCTCATTTATCAAACGTGACACCCCTGACAGCAGCTCGCGAGACAGAGGCAGGCAAATCTGCCGGGAATCGCCTGCTGCCCGCTTACCGGTGCCCAGGCTGCCCTATCGATTCAGCAGCACTAGATATTCCTCAGGCTCCCAAGACGAGGCAGCCACGGGAGCCAGAGTTGCCTCCCGCCCCTCTGGCAGGAGAGGAAGGAATGACTTCATTACTGACAGCCCCAGAAGCGGCGATACGCAGTGACCTGGCCATGGATGTCATCATGCTCAGGATGGGTCAGATCTCTTTGCTGGGGTGTCAAGACCCACGGATGCTCAGCACCCGTGTTTACAAACAGCTTTCTCTGCTTGTGACAAAGAAGGGCTTTGCTCTCTAGAAGGTGGGTGGGGGAACACACATGGTGAGGCTCTGCCCCCCCGGGGCAGCCCTGTCCCATTTTCCCAGCAGGAATGAATCTCGTGCAGGACCTGGGCACCCTGCACTGCTCCAAAATCTGCCATTGTCCCCAGGCAGGGCACTGAGGGGGGTTGGAACCCCAAAGCATCCTAAAAGCACTTGTGAGAAGATGCCCAAGGAGCAGCATTCACCCTTTCTGTACCAGAGAGGACCGAGATTTCTTCAGACAGCAGGTATCTCCAGAGGACAGCACAGGATCTGACCCAAGTGGCTTTCAAGCTTCTCTGGTTACTGCCAGCTCATAATATATTGCATGGGCTGCCCTCCATGCATGTCCAGCCTTGCACAGGACCAACCCCGACAGGCCCTACGCAGGTATAAACCCACAGCAGTGCCAGTGGTGGTGAGGCAACTCCACCCGATGTCCACGACCTGCTCTGCAACCGCCTCATCCGTGTTAATGCTTTGAGAGCAGCGCGACAGTCGCGTCCCCTTCCGCCTGTAACTGCCTGCTGTGACACAGGCAGCATGACTTCATTTCTATAACATCCTGACAATTAGCATCACATGCCATTTAATATGTTTTGTTAAGTCTGTACATAAATACCAGCTCTGCACTTCAGAGGGTGCACAGTAGTTATTCTGTGGCTTAATCTGGACTCTCAGTCAAAGTCTTCCGAGGAAAGCTTTGTACCATCCAAGGAAAAACACTTGCAATCTGCTGGGTAAAATCTTCAAGTAATGAGTCTAATTTCCAAGGGCTCTGCCAAAGCTCTGCACTGATACAGCCAGAATGCCTTCCTCTCCCTCACCCCTTATCAGAGGAGAAGAATACATATTTTCTCATCACCCTTATAAGCTTTTATCTGTGCCTTCTTGATAGGAAAAAAAAAGGCAATCTTTATAACCCTGGTCCTGAATTATAAAACACTAAAGTATATTAAAGTCCCATGACAGCTCCTGCCAAGGAACAACTACCTGCCAGGCAATGAGCCCGTGGGGGAAAAAGTCTGTGTGGGGTTTGTAAATAAACACCAGGAATTGCTTTTGCTGCTCGCAGATGTGGGAAGGAAGTGCCTTGTATGGGGAGCCCCATGCCCCCCAGCCAGACATCCCCTGTCCCAAACCCTTTGCACCTCTCCATCCTTACTACTCAGTCGGTCTGACCGCAGGTCCAGTGACAGCCATCACAGCTGCAGGCAACCATCTGCTCTACTGCAGCCTCCTGCCTTCTCCAGAGCACAAGGGACCAGGGGTCCCTGCCTGCACCCCCTCTGTGCTGCCACAGCACAGTGAATGATGCTCCCAAGCACCCTGCTGAACCATGGCCTCTTAATACCCTCCTCTTGCAACTCTGCCTGTAGAATTATGACAAGACCATGTTTTTGATGACCTCCACCATCTGCAGCACAGGGAGACGTCAGAGCCTTGAGGGAAGATCTCACCTCCACATCAAAAGCCAACAGCCCACTGCCACTCACTGTTGAGAAGGGCCACTTAACCCTGGGGAGTTGCGGCACTGGGCACTGAACAGTGCCTGCCCCAGCCCCAGTGCAGGTCCCACAAGCATCTGGGGCAGGAGAGAGGTGACCCTGGTGACCGTCACTCCTCATCTGTCCTGGGGGTCAGCAGAAATCCTTGGGGACTCCTCACCCACTCCGAGACAGATGGTAACAGCCCCTGTGTGAGCAGCAGAACTAACCCAGGAGCTGGAAGGAGCCGCTCGCTCTCAGGACTCAAACCAGATGATGTCCCCTTACAGAGAGAGGATGCAAAATTATGTCACAGTGA
>VXBZ01003951.1:540078-553452 GCA_013399135.1 Heliornis fulica
GGAATGACTTCATTACTGACAGCCCCAGAAGCGGCGATACGCAGTGACCTGGCCATGGATGTCATCATGCTCAGGATGGGTCAGATCTCTTTGCTGGGGTGTCAAGACCCACGGATGCTCAGCACCCGTGTTTACAAACAGCTTTCTCTGCTTGTGACAAAGAAGGGCTTTGCTCTCTAGAAGGTGGGTGGGGGAACACACATGGTGAGGCTCTGCCCCCCCGGGGCAGCCCTGTCCCATTTTCCCAGCAGGAATGAATCTCGTGCAGGACCTGGGCACCCTGCACTGCTCCAAAATCTGCCATTGTCCCCAGGCAGGGCACTGAGGGGGGTTGGAACCCCAAAGCATCCTAAAAGCACTTGTGAGAAGATGCCCAAGGAGCAGCATTCACCCTTTCTGTACCAGAGAGGACCGAGATTTCTTCAGACAGCAGGTATCTCCAGAGGACAGCACAGGATCTGACCCAAGTGGCTTTCAAGCTTCTCTGGTTACTGCCAGCTCATAATATATTGCATGGGCTGCCCTCCATGCATGTCCAGCCTTGCACAGGACCAACCCCGACAGGCCCTACGCAGGTATAAACCCACAGCAGTGCCAGTGGTGGTGAGGCAACTCCACCCGATGTCCACGACCTGCTCTGCAACCGCCTCATCCGTGTTAATGCTTTGAGAGCAGCGCGACAGTCGCGTCCCCTTCCGCCTGTAACTGCCTGCTGTGACACAGGCAGCATGACTTCATTTCTATAACATCCTGACAATTAGCATCACATGCCATTTAATATGTTTTGTTAAGTCTGTACATAAATACCAGCTCTGCACTTCAGAGGGTGCACAGTAGTTATTCTGTGGCTTAATCTGGACTCTCAGTCAAAGTCTTCTGAGGAAAGCTTTGTACCATCCAAGGAAAAACACTTGCAATCTGCTGGGTAAAATCTTCAAGTAATGAGTCTAATTTCCAAGGGCTCTGCCAAAGCTCTGCACTGATACAGCCAGAATGCCTTCCTCTCCCTCACCCCTTATCAGAGGAGAAGAATACATATTTTCTCATCACCCTTATAAGCTTTTATCTGTGCCTTCTTGATAGGAAAAAAAAGGCAATCTTTATAACCCTGGTCCTGAATTATAAAACACTAAAGTATATTAAAGTCCCATGACAGCTCCTGCCAAGGAACAACTACCTGCCAGGCAATGAGCCCGTGGGGGAAACAGTCTGTGTGGGGTTTGTAAATAAACACCAGGAATTGCTTTTGCTGCTCGCAGATGTGGGAAGGAAGTGCCTTGTATGGGGAGTCCCATGCCCCCCAGCCAGACATCCCCTGTCCCAAACCCTTTGCACCTCTCCATCCTTACTACTCAGTCGGTCTGACCGCAGGTCCAGTGACAGCCATCACAGCTGCAGGCAACCATCTGCTCTACTGCAGCCTCCTGCCTTCTCCAGAGCACAAGGGACCAGGGGTCCCTGCCTGCACCCCCTCTGTGCTGCCACAGCACAGTGAATGATGCTCCCAAACACCCTGCTGAACCATGGCCTCTTAATACCCTCCTCTTGCAACTCTGCCTGTAGAATTATGACAAGACCATGTTTTCAATGACCTCAACCATCTGCAGCACAGGGAGACGTCAGTGCCTTGAGGGAAGATCTCATCTCCACATCAAAAGCCGACAGCCCACTGCCACCCACTGTTGTGAAGGGCTACTTAACCCGGGGGAGTTGCGGCACTGGGCACTGAACAGTGCCTGCCCCAGCCCCAGTGCAGGTCCCACAAGCATCTGGGGCAGGAGAGAGGTGACCCTGGTGACCGTCACTCCTCATCTGTCCTGGGGGTCAGCAGAAATCCTTGGGGACTCCTCACCCACTCCGAGACAGATGGTAACAGCCCCTGTGTGAGCAGCAGAACTAACCCAGGAGCTGGAAGGAGCCGCTCGCTCTCAGGACTCAAACCAGATGATGTCCCCTTACAGAGAGAGGATGCAAAATTATGTCACAGTGAATCAATGCTCTGACTTTGCTTCATGTTTCATGGTCCAAACGGCCAGCATAACGTTCTCCGGAGACAAATGAATAAGCCTTCATTATTTATCAGGCCATTGTTCACTTCTTTAAGGAACAGGAAAAATAATTCCTGACCCTCATAGTCAATCAGCTGATGCCCTGAAGCATGAGATTTGATTACCTCATGTTATTATCTCAGCACACAGACCTAAAAAATTCATTAATGGGAATAATTTTATCTATTCATTTAAAAAACCTAAAATGCTTCTGCTTGACCTTAAGTAACTTACTGACTTTTCAAGCAGAAATTAACAATTAAGCGAGAGAAAAATAAAAGCCTTGGGAAGTGTAGTAATGATACCTTGGGTCAGGAGAAACATGCTAGGCTCCACTGTTTATGGCTTTTCTTTGACAGTTAAATTTGATGTAAAAGAGTTTTGTATCTGTCATATTCTGACAGTTTTGTGCATCATTAAGAAGTAGTAACATCATTATTAATAGTGATGAGTAAGAATATTATGATCCCATTTAAAGCAAAATCACTTAAATCACTTTGGGTACCAAGCCCAGCTACGTCTGAGAGGAAGCCATCCTACCTAGTTCAGGCTATGAGCAGGAAGAAGCATCGGTAAGGCTTGGACTTTAGGGGATTTGGGGGAGATTTGTGGTGGGGGTAGTGCTGGCAGTGCCCACACCCTCCTCTGCCTGCTCACACTCAAGAGGGGACACGTGGGTGCACATGTGCTTGTTGGAGGCTGTGGCTTTGCTGGTGGCTTGGCAGTGCCCAGCAGGTCCTTTCCCAGGCACCCATGGCACTGGGGCAGGAGGAGCAACACTGCACTGCCAACATCTGGGATGCCCTTACTGTGCACCAGGGCTGACCCAAGCACCCCAGAGAAATAACCCTAATCTTACACCAGATCCTTCCCTTTCTGCCCTGTGGGTGCATCTGCAGAACATCCCATCCCATCCCATCCCATACCCAGTGTGGGCTGTTCAACCAAGGGCAGCGATGATGCTGAGGAGGATTTCTGTGAGAAGAGACTCTGGCCTGGGGACACCGGTCCATCACCATGGGAACGAGATGTCACCCATTTCTCCTTGTAAGGCCAGGGCAGGTAAAGCTGGTTGAATGATATTTGAATAATTTATTCTGCAAAATTTGCAATAGTTTCCAGATAAATTATTCAGACATCTTTTAATTACTCAGCCAGCTGTAACTGCAGGAACAGTCTGGGGAAGAGACACTTATTTCAGACTCCCACATCTCCAACAGAAAACATGGGGAGAAGTATCACTGTAACAAATGCCCCAAGCAGGAGGGAACACAGCCTTTTCAGGCAGCTTGTTCTGGTTGAGGAGGTCATGGCCAGAAGTTCACAGGGGCTGTGGGAGCAGGACAAGGCCCTTCCCCCAGCTCCAGCAAGAGCTGCTTCCCCACAGCCCAGCCCACCCTGCCCCACACCTGGAGATGCTGCACAGCCCGACACGAAGGGCTGCAGACAGCCCCGTCACGCGCCTGGGGTGGTGTGTTCACAGCCAGGACCCAGGTTTCCATGGGAAGGCAAGATTAATATGCTGGATAAATAAAGACCACAAAGTTCTTTGCTAAATATTCAGTGCCATATGGGGGTTCGCTTTTATGTTAAAAGAAAAAAAATATCCTACAACAAAACCCACTCCTACCCCGCTCTTCAAGACAGCTCACACTGGCTGCCAAATCCTTCACCTCCATCTCTGAGGAAGCAGAGCCATTACCACACATTTGGCACAGACAATTCTGCTCCCAAACGGAGAAACCCCTCTGAAAGCCCTGCTCACTGCAAGGGCAGGTCAGAGCTCGACCCCCTCAATCCAGCCATCATCTCACCACAGCCTTGGCCAGCAGAATGCCTCTCTGGTGGAACCCATTATTTCACACCTCTTGGACAGGATTCTGGAGAGGGGAAGGCTCTGGAGCTTACCTGTGACACTCATCTTCCTCCAGCAC
This sequence comes from Heliornis fulica, assembly GCA_013399135.1. Lineage (NCBI taxonomy): Eukaryota > Metazoa > Chordata > Aves > Gruiformes > Heliornithidae > Heliornis > Heliornis fulica. The sequence continues at coordinate 544,061 of VXBZ01003951.1, forward strand.
TCATCTTCCTCCCTCCAGCACCATGCACCATCCCCATCTGGAAGCAGTGGCATTCCAGCAAGCACCCAGCACTCCATTAACACCCTCGTGCATTAAAACATTTAATTAATGCTCCACACAAGAATAAATTTGCACATACTTATACAATAGAAAAGACACAGGACTCATTATGGCTGCATCTTCCTGGGCCGGTGATTATTAATTAACACACTTCGAGCTCGTTTATCTAATCAGCATAATTGGTTTCAGTTTTGGTCAATGTTTTACTTCATCAGCTCAGTAAATAGCAAGGCTCTGGTCCCAGCAGCCTCTGCCAACGCTGCTGGCATAACAGGGGTATCGGCTGTGAGCCGGAGCTGGCGCCGTGCTCCCACAGATCCCTTGGGAGGGGTCTCAGCTTCACAGAAGCCTCCTGAGATGTCGGACAGGGCACACTCAGCTTTCACACACACACAAGTCCAGGCCACCTAAGTGTGCTGATCAGTTGCCAGCCATCGCAAATATCATGGAATGTGTAGCATAACCCTGTTGTGTCTCTTCAGCACTTCAGTCCCTGTAGACCACAGTATCCCTGAGATACGTGATGAACTGCCTGACCCCCAGCTTGGGGCAGGGAGCTCCCTGCTGGGACACACCAGCACATGACACACTGCAACTGCTGCCTGAACAGAGCGGCAGGAAGAGCCAGCTCTCACCAGCAGGACAGGAGCAATGCAGAGTCCTCCACCAACTTACCTCTGAGTCTAACCATCTCAGAAAAGCAATAGATTTACTGGACTGCAAGCCCAGCCTTCAAATTCTCTCACTACTCTGTTTCCCAAACTCAAACATTCACATCTCTTAATATGACAGGATCAGAATAATCTGCATTGAGAGGATTTTCTATTATGGGAGCAAAAATGTGCAACGCCTTGATGACATTTTAATTTGCTACAATTTCCTACTTTATTCAGCAGTCTTTTCTCGCTAATAAGATACTTGATCAAAGCCCAGACCAGAACACTGACTGTGAATACATGTTTGCTCCTGTCCAACACCAGCCAAAGGATGCCCTGCCACACTCCATCCCATCTACCTCCCACACGAGGCGGTTCAGAGACGCATCCCCCACATCGGTCCCACTCTGCAGCATCCGCCTGCTGCATCCCAGCCGGATCTGACACACTGGTGGGTGCGGATGTGCCAGCCCACGTGCTGGCATCACTGTGATATTCAAAAGTCTCTTTTTTCTTGTTTCTGTCACAAGAAAACGTGTGTTACAGCTGGCTCCTGGGTCAGGGGAGAGCGGCACCATCCTCACCCCCCCTGCTGCCCTTGGAGCTGACAGGATCCAACTTGTGGACAACAAACCAACACCTACCAGCTCTGGGGAATTCTTTCTTTGTATAAGAGATCTCCCTTAATTCTCTCTTGGAAAAGCTGAGTTGAAACAGTGATGGAGCAGGGAATAATAGCAACAAGTATCTGCAGATTTCTGGGTGTGAAGGACCAGATTCCCTGAGTGACTGGGGTATAAACTCTCCAAGTCATGAAGCATATTTAAGTAGTATGGAATGGAACTAACTCACATTGGCACTGGTAGGTACCCAAGTTTTGTTTACCAGCCAAAAGATGACTTTCTTTTGCCAAGCAGCTCAAGCTATGTAACCCAGCCCATGCTGCCTACTTCGTGTAACAAAGCCACAAGCAGGAGTTTGCTGTGCTCCATGTGCTGGGCAAGAGAAGCAGAGATCTCACTTGACCATTTGAGAAGAAGCAACAGAGCCATCCCCAAGTGGGCTGCCCTTGCTCCCCAGCCAGCACAGTCTGACCCTCCAGCAGCTCTGCAGTGCCATCAGCTTGGACAGCCTCCAAAGCTCCCGCTGGAAAACACCACACAACCTGTACCCACCTTTACACAAGTGAGAGACTCCAAATATTGTGCTACCAAGATCACAGCATTGATGTAAGGACACCAAAGAGCAGGAGGGATTTCTCCCCAAACAGAGAGAGAGGCCTCCTCTCTTGCCAGGAGGCTGAGCCCTCGGCACCTCAGGTCACTCACTGCCACAACAGTCAGGACCTGCTCCCGGCAGTGTCAGATCACTAAGGTGCTTTCTCATGATTTAAACCAGCACATTTGGTGAGCTGAGCTGGTAACACCATCAGCCACTTTGAGCCAGTGACTTGAGGTTTTCCAGCCTCATGCGCTCACTCCCTGGGTCGCGTGTGTTCAGCGCTGACGGTACCTGCTTGTAACTCCAGCCATCCAAAACATACGGGAATGCTGGACACCAAAGACGTTTTTCCTGCTGTTCAAATTCATTCTTGCTAATTAGGCTCTGAGCCAAAGCCAAAGCCTGAGTCCTACCAGGGTGCTATGCAGGACACCCAGCAGCTGAACCAGTCTCACAGAAGGAGCATGCCCAAGCCAGGGATGTCACCTGCTGCCCCCTGGGACAAAGCAAAACACCAAGTGTCCCAGAAGGGAGGCAGTGAAGGCGTTAGGGGCATCCCAGCCTGCTCCATCTCTGTGACCTCACTCACACCCCCAGGTTTTCGATTCAAGCCTAGGGATGCTGATCACACAGTCCCCACACAGCTCGTGTTGATGCTTCAAAAGAAAAGCACTTGCCAAGAGCACATGTCTAAGTGCTGTGCTGGATGCGATGCAGATTTGTTTTGCGCCCTAATTAACAAGGCCCTCATAAACGTCCTGTGCTTTAGAAACCATCTTTGGCCAGTGGAGCTGCAGGTCCTGTCCCCAGCACGGAGCTGGGGGGACACACTCCACAGCCTCACCGTGCTGAGCCAAGGGTACAAAGCCACAGGCATTAGGAAGGTGTCATTTATTTGTCTAGGTGCCCTATTATTAGACAAAGTCAGGCTTTTTTTATCACTGGGGACACCAATAAACCCCAGTACTCCAGCAACCTCAGGGCAGCAGCAGACAATAGCAATGCAGGGCTCTGATTGCAGCATTCGAGGCTGCACTCCTGGGTGCGTCCATTATACAATTACATCCAAAGCATGGTTTGAAAGGACCTGTAAGAGACACTCTCTGAACATAAAGGAGTGATTAACACCACAGAACCAAGAGCTGGAAAGCTAGTTAGGAGTGGCAGCTCCACAGGTTCCCATTGCTGCTGCTGTACTGGGCACAGCCCTGCAGACTGGCAAGCTGTAGCTGTGCTGGATCTCAGACCTGGTTTCCCCTGGTCCAGCGCCCCTGGCCCTGGGCAGCATCAGGGTGGCTGTGCTTGGTCTCACAGAGGTGCACTGGGGCTGGTCCCTGTCCTCACAGCTAGCATCAGCCAGGGAGATGGCTGCTGGCAGTTGATGGAAGTCAACCTCATCAAGAGCCAGCCAGGGATGTTCTGTGTGAATTTTGGAGATTTTGAGAAATCCAGGGGTTGGGCTATTACATTTCAATCCCTTGCCTCTACAGATGCCACTGCCCAAAGCCTCGCTGACTCCCCAGGAACTGATACAGATGCTCTCACCAGTCTCCTTCCCTACAGCTCTGAGTTTCATCCTGGCACTTCAGATCTAAGAATGGGTTAAGACTACTGAAACATGGATATTTCTTGTGTTATTATTATATTTTTACAATCTTAGTATCTGGCAGACAGTGCTGTAGGCAGGCCTGTGCTGTGCCAAGTGCTGGAAAAAAAGCAAAGCCCAAGCACAGCCCCAGCTGAAGGAAAGCACAGCCTATGGCCAGCTCCTGCCCTACACCACTGCAAGTTTTTGGGTCAAAACAGCACCTTGTGGCAGTGATGCTCACAGGGTGAGTTTGTGTTGTGTTTAAACACTGCTTGAGGTGCTTCTGCTCAGGCAAGGGGTTGGACTAGATGATTTTTCAAGGTCCCTTCCAACCCCCATCATTCTGTGATTCTGTGATCCAATATCCCACCCGTGTGCTGCCTTGGGTTGTCACCCTGACAAAATAACACGTCCCCTTTGCTGATTTTCATTTTGTGAGCTGAAGACCAGTCACAGCGGTGTCTCCTACCTGGTCCCCTACGCAGGGGAGGTCTCAGATAACATGTCACAATGGGGGAGAAACTCCACTGGGGCAAAACACAGTTGTCTTCAAAGACGGGGATGCAAATAGCTGTAACTTCCCAGGTTGCTGGAGCGCCTTGTTTGGGTAGGTACGTCAAACAGAGCACTCTGCTTTACTACCGAGCTGGGTTTTCTCATCCTTCTTTACAAAAAGGAGGAAATGCAGGAAAAAGGAAATAAAACCCAGAGGAAGAGGGTAGAGACGCGATACTGGGCGGGCGGCGCCGGAGCGCCCGTCACCGCGGTGGCCGTGCCCGTGCTGCCCCCTGCAGGCAGCGCGCCCGCCGCTCCGGCCCCACACCACACCCTGCGCTCCGCCTCCCGGCCGGGAGCACAGGTACCCGGGCACCGCGGGAAAGCCCTCGGCGGAGATCCCTGCCCTGGGTCCAGTTCTGTTCAACATCTTCATCAACGGCCTAGGTGAAGGGATCAGACGTTCCCTCAGTAAGTTCACGGGTCGCAGAATGACCAGGTTGGAAAAGACCTTTGAGATCATCGAGTCCAACCGTCCCTGTCCTCTCCTAAACCATGTCCTTGAGCACCTCATCTCCCCGTCTGTTAAATACACCCAGGGGTGGGGACTCCACCACCTCTCTGGGCAGCCTGTTCCACACCCCAACAGCTCTTTGGGGGAAGAATTTTTTCTGACATCTCATCAGAACCTGCCCTAGTGCAGCTAGGGATATGGCTTAGGAGAGGACAGGGACGGTCAGACTCGATGATCGTAAAGGTCTTTTCCAACCTGGTCTTTCTGTGATTCTCCTACCTGCTACAGCATCCTGCACGGTCAGCACCAACCACTGTGTGTCCATCCCTCAGTGCAGCTGGACACTGAGTCATGAAACCTCTGTCCACAAGCTGGACAAAGTCCATCTTCAAGTTGGTTTCCACCCCTGTTGCTCAGACCTTATCTCCTCCACCTTTCCTACAAACATCTGCACTCATTTGTATTTTGACAATCAGTTGCCGTATTTCTTCTCCATCCCAAATGGCTTCCAGCCTCACAGCACCCGTTGGGTGGGTGGGTAGGTGAGCAATTGAGCTCCTACCTGTAACCCTGAGCCCTTAAGCCCAATCACAGAATCAAAGAATGTCAGGAGTTGGAAGAGACCTTGAAAGATCATCTAATCCACCACCCCTGCCTGAGCAGGATCACCTAGATTAGATCACACAGGAACGTGTCCAGATTGGTCTTGAATGTCTCCAGAGAAGGAGACTCCACAACCTCTCTGGGCAGCCTGTTCCAGTGATCTGTCACCCTCACAGGGAAAATGTCTTTCCTTAGCCCAAACACCACAGAGGAGGGGCTCAGTGCCCCCAGCAAGCACTGCCTCCCCCACCCCTGCCAGGCTCGGGTCATTCACCACCCACCCATCCGCTGCTGCACTGTCGCTCCAGTCTTTGACGGAAATCCACACCCAGGTCACCCCAAACTGAAATTTCTGCAGAAAACACGGGCAAAAAGGGGCAAAAAGGGGCAAAAAGGGGCAAAAAGGGGCAAAAAGGGGCAAAAAGGGGCAAAAAGAAAAAAGAGGCATTTTCCACCAGAAACCTGTTCCAGCAGAGGCCTGCCCACACCAGCACAGCCCACTCCCTGTGTGGCCTGGGCCCCTGAGGGACCCACAGCTGATGGTTTTCAAACACCTGGCCTCACCCTGCCAAAAACCTGGTGACATTTGAGTCATTATTTGAGGGCTTTACATTTTTAAAACAAACAGTTGCTGGGGGAATGGAGGTGTCTGTTGACCCACCATTGAGAAACCAAAGCTAGGAGAAACCACAGCACCCAGCCTGCAGTGTGCATGGGACATGACTCCATTATCTCTCAAGGTCTGGGTGTCTTCATCTGCTTTGGATCCCAGCAGACCTTTCCATCTCCTCTCCAAGTTCTGGAGCCAAATCTGAGCCCCTCACCTGCCCAGAGGGGCAGGAGGGAAGGCAGGGCTCCCCATCTCGGCAGCCAGTGCAGTCTCTCCTCTCTCAAAGTGCTCCCACTCCTTCATTAGCGATGCAGCAGAGCTGGAGAGCACAGTACGTTTCCCTGCCTTTCTGGAAAAGCCAACAGATGACATGTTTTCACCAACACCTCCATAAAGGGCCAGAAATAAAACAGTCTTTCAAACCCAGCTGAAGAAAAGAAAATCCAGCTGCACAGAAAGGGGCCGGGGGAGTTTCTCCCCTGCCATGGGAACAAGGTTCTGGTGCCAGCGGGAGGGTGAGCTCTGCGCCCTGTCGCCTTCTCATGGGAGACTGGGTACTGGCCATGGAGGGAAGGTGCCTGGGAAGCAGAACATCAGCCAAAGAAAGTTCTGTGTGGTTCACTGAGGCTCTCCTTTGCGGACAAACACAGCCATACATAAATAAATAACCCCCATAACTTTTTTCAAATTTTCACTGATATTTTCAGTAACTCGGTATTTTTCCTGAAAACATACCTGATGGCTCTCTCAGCCATCAGGATCCTGGCTCTCCTCTGCACTCCTGGGTGACACCCGGGCATTTCCTTTCATGTGTGTGGGGTCACCTGTGCCACCACCTGTCCACCCTCAGGCACCTCCATGGTGCCAGAGCTGCTGTGCCTATCATGACCCAACGCTCCCTTTGGTGTCCCACCAAGGAGTCTGGCTCGGGTCACCGCTCACTGAAGCAGGGAAGGAGCAGGTAAAGTTGGCTGGGGAGGGCTAGACCCTCCCCCCGTCGGGTTCACACAGGGTGCAGCTGTCTCTCTTCGGATCTGCTCTGCCGAGCCTGCCCTCCCAAGCAAGGAGGTGTCAGTCCAGAGCAGCGAGACCTCGACAGCCCCACTCTCCCTGGGGGATAAAGCACCTGTAAGAACTCGATGAGCACAGGGAGATGCTCAGGCTCATCCCATCGCACTCAAGTGAACCTGGTAGATGAGGGGCATTGCCTGCTGCCAGCCCAGCCACCCCGCAGGATCTGGAATCCAGACTTCTCCGGGAGGAGCCAGCCTGAGCTGGTGGGATGATGGAGAAGGATCCGGTCCTCGTTATCAGTGTCATCAGCCTGGTGTGTCGCCCCCCCACCCCGGGCCCACTCAGAGGGGTGGCTGACCTTTGCAGCGTGGGCAGGTAGGTGGCATTTTACACCCCACGGTCTTATCTCATCCTGTGAATAACCGTGAACAGCTCGGCAGCCCCCTGCAGAGACCGTAACCGCCTGGAGCTGCCTGGTAACCCAGCGTGGGCAGAAACCTTCTTCCCCGGCTCAGCACTGGGCTCAGCCTTCATGAAACAAAGCCCAGCTCTTCCACAAGCTGCCTGCCTCGCCTGCCAGAGAGCTCTCCTTGCCTCCTACTCCCTGCCGGCACCCACACCATGAGACGCCGGTCACCGGCACCTGATGGAGAGAGTCACATCTTCAGTCTGATCTCCCCACGCAGGGGACGAGAGACTTGCAAGAATACAGCTTGTGTTCCGTGACATGCTCACAGGTCACGGGGGAAGCAGCATTTTCTAGGAAGACAAAATCTGGTGGCAAAAGCCTTCAGAGATGGGATAATCCTGATTCCTGCCACAAAGTGAGAACAGAGGAGTGTCAGGAGGCAGCAAACCGGGATGGGGGCTTTCCCCGGGGGTGGCTGTCAGGTCCCTGGGATGCTGAGGGCAGGGGTCTCTGCTGAGCCCAGCACTGCCGGGCTGCCTACAGTCTCTGCCTGGCACATTCCCGGAGGCGGACACCACGAGATGGCACTGCCATTCTGCACCTCCCTTGCGGACACACCCCTGTGAGATGGCTCCTGCCCACCGCCACAGAGCTGGGATGGTGGGATTCACGCAGCCCATGGATCCATGCCAGCCCCCCTCCCCAATCCACACGAGCCCTGCTCCAGGTGCCCTGCAGAGCTGCAGCAGCCTGCCCTGCAGCGCTATGCCATGCTCCAAGCTCTCCATCAGGGCCAGGAACAGCAAGGAAATGTGAAAAAAGAATGGTTACCTTCACCAGGGCAGTGTGGGGGGGCTGACACCCCTCTGTGCCCCCCCAGAGTACAGCCACACCACAGGAGTAGCCTGCCCCAGCAGCCTCTGAGATGCCCACCAAGACCTGTACAGGCTCAGGTACCGTTACAGCCACAGGAAGAACAGCAGGAAAAATGGATGTTCACGACACAATGCAAACAGCACAGATAAATGGAGGAGCTTTCTGCCACCCCTTCCCAGGATGCTGTGGATGCTGCAACTTGAAGTGATTCAAAAAGCAGCATGTAAAGTCTGTAACTGGAAACACTAATCAGTACAGATAGGCCTGGAGCCTCAGCCAGTGCTTGCCAGAGGAATGGGCTCAAAGCCTCACCTTACCTTGCCAGGTGCCTGCCCCGACCACTCAGATGCTGGGCACTGCACTGCCCAGACCCACCATGGCCATCACTGCCATGCCAGCACCGAGGGGGACGTGTGAGGTTGGTACCTGGGTTGCACACCTACCTACGACAGTGAGCACATCCTTCTCGATGTCAGCCCTGATGTATATCCGACCGCGACGCTCAGTGTGGTCCGTCCCACACAGACTGGGGACGTTCATCACGCAGCGCTTGTGCACATTCATCATACAGGCTGCAGGACAGAGAGAAAGAAAGGGATGCTCAGCACTCTCGTCGCTTGTCCTTCTAAGTAGGGATGTTTGTGAGGGATTCTGGGATAAACATGTAGCAAATGGATCTTCAAACACAGCCGGAGACTCTGGTGGAACCCTGCCTGGACACAGGGACCTGCCACTGCCACCAGTTCTGGGTCTTGCCTACAGACATTACGGGGCTTTCAGCCCTTCCTTACTCGAATTACTGGAGCTTTGCTGACATACCAAACTTCTCTTGCTGTACACCTTGTGTACACCTGCACACACATCCGTGTAAACTTTTATATGCATATATTAAATATAAAAAAATATATAAAACTTCATAACGTGATTCATTTCCAGTGGGTAACATTCTAAAGGTGATAATGAGCCCGCTGTTCCCACAGCAGTCAGCAAGGCTCCACACTTATGAGAAGGGCAGCAGAGCACGCTGCTCCCTGTTAGCAGATGCTGTATGTTCAGTGTCCTCCCAGACAGGGCCGTGCGAGATGAACTCGGGGAACAACTGGACTCTTCTCCGCGCTCTCCCTGTTCTTTCAGCCCCCGTCCCCTCCCCGGTACCCGTGAGACCGGGGCCGTGTGCCCGCAGCCGGCACCGCGCGGCCACACGGTGTCAGTCGGGGCCAGCGCTGCGGAACCCAGCACGGAGATGCTGCTGCGAAGGGGGGTGGGAGGGATGCTGTGAGGGGGGCGGGAGGATGCGAGGGGGAGCAGGGGGGAGATGATGCAAGGGGAGACAGGGGGAGATGGGG
>VXBZ01003951.1:553528-582951 GCA_013399135.1 Heliornis fulica
GATACTGCAGGGGTGATGCCTGGGATGCTGCTGCAGGGGAGACACAGATAGGATCCCCCAGCCGGCTGCCTTTCCCTCCCCTCACCCTGCAGGACTCACAGGTGGTTCCCATGGGAATTGAGGTGCCCACTCATGCCCAGCCCCTCAAGCACCAGCAGCATGCTCCACACAGGTGACAGAGGGGACTGGCTTTCGGCCGCAGCTCAGGCAGGCTGGGGGAGCCCCTGCCAAGGACCCCGGGGTGCCAGAGTCCACCCTGCCACTGCAACCGCAGCCATCAGTTACATCACTTACTGTCACATTTCATCCCCTGGTGAATGAGCCCGTACAGCAACGACCCACAGTGGTCACAGAAGGTGGGGCTGGAGTACGTGTGGATTTTAAATTTGTGTTTGCTCCGGGGATCCTAGGAGGAAAATAAAGGATAAAGATTATAAACTTGCATCAAATATTGGCAAGGCACCGCCGTGCTCTGCATTTCACACGCCAGCTGGCTTCAGAGGTGTCAGTAATGGACTTCAGTCAACTGCTACCGACCGATGTGGACCTTTTCCAACAGTCACCAAGATCCAGCTTTATTACTCTTTCTATGTGTTGCCATAACAATGAAAAAGCAATGCACTGGCTTGTCTGGGGATTTATTGTTTTTAAATAGCTCAGTCTTAGCATAGAAAACACCAGGTGAAATTGGTACATAAAAACCAACATAAGGGCTGGACACCACTCAACTTCCACGTCAACCCAGTGGGGTAAAGCAGAAGAAACCACCCATGATTTCCATCTATATTAAGACTACCCAGCAGACATCTTTGTGCTCTGGTGCCAACCCCTCCCCAGCACGCTCCTGGGGAATCAAGCTGCTTAGGGTATACTTCAGTATTGTGAGCTTTCTTAAAACCAACTGCAGACCTCTCTGCAACAGCAGAGCATGCAAAGCCAGGAGAGCCTGCTTTATCCCATACACTGCTCGCAGTCTTGCACAGGGCTCCTGGAACCCAGCAAGAGTCTGCAGAAGTTAAAGCCAAACAAATGCCAATGAGAAACAGCTTCTTAGCAGGGAGATTGGATCAATCACTTTGACACACAGCCCAAGGATTTAGTATTTCTTGGTATCTTCAATACAAGACAATTCTGGAAGCCCTGATCAAACTGCAGTTATTGAGCCCAATGCAAAGCAACTTGAAGACAATGTAAAAGTTACACAGGAGACAGGCCTAAGTGAGGGAATGTGCCCAGCTTCCCTCAAAGTAGCATGGACAGCACTGGTTTCAGTTGCTGTGGTTACTGGAGAAGCTGGGGCAGCAAACGCAGAGCCCAAGCAGCTGCCTGACGCTCACTGCCCTGTCCCAGGAGCTGGAGAAACCTCAGTGTCACCGATGGGACCGTGCGGGGCACCGCCAAGGCTGATCCCACAAGGAGCACCCAGAGCAGCACAGCTTTGCAGAGGGTGCTGCAACAGCCTGCCCGGGCATGCAGCAACATGCAAGGGGGAAGACTATGGCAAGTAGCAGCTGGTTTCATTTCATCTCAGGTTAATTGTTTAGGGGTTAGAGATGAGGCATAGCTCCTGGCTTGGTCATTTGAGCTGACTGGCTTTATAATGGCCTGGAAAGGTGCCCAGACATTAGGACAGACACCTTTTCAGGGCACTGTAAGCTGATAAAGAGCAGAGTCAGAACCAAGCTAAAACATAGTTGCCAATATATTACCCTCACCTGAAATTAATTTCTCTATTGCTATTACACTGAAGCTTTCAGTTGCATTAATCACTAATATTGTGCATTCTTTCACAGCATTGCTGATAACCTGAGTGACACCAGAAAGGTGGACAAGTAACAGAGCTCCATTTAATTCAATCTGTTAAGAGTGACCTGGGGGATTAGGTACACGCTGCAGCACATTTACTGTACTGGAAACTGAAAATCTCTTATATTAAACCCTAAGCAAACTACTTCCAGGTATAGAGTGCAGTGTGTCTCTGGTAGCTCGTGTGTCAGCTGTGTCAGGAAGCCTGAGACGATGAGGGGCCACAGTTGACCTGTCTTCTGCTACCAAAAAGATGTGTTTTTGAAGTGATACAGTGCATTTGAAAGGCTGTTGTATTCCCCTGAGATGTAAGAGAGCACAGACAATTCAAACCTGGATTTCAGGCTGGGGGGGAGGAGTGGGTGGGGGGATGGATGAGTGGTATTCCTCCCCCACCCCCCTCTCCCATGAAAGCTTGGGGTAGGCAGACCACAGATTAGTGGGGCTTGAGCCAGGCAGCTGATGGTGAGAGTGGTGCTGCAGGCAGGAGACCACCAAGCGCTGCTGCCCAAAGTGCGAACAGACACCATGATAAACTCATACACCTTCTAAAGAGGCTTAGAGGTTTAGTCAGATCCTTCCAATGGACATGTTGTAAACCCTTAAACACTTGCCCTGCTTGATTTTATAACCTGAACCCTGTTTGTACAGCGGCTCAGGACCATCTCTGTAAGCAGCTTTGTCTGTACAACAAGCAGCTCTTCAATCGGCGTGAACCAATTCCCTGGCCCTCCCAGGACCAGCCCTGGCAGCATAACACCTGTGAGCATGGGGGCAGTGCCCACAAGCCCACCAGTACACATGCAGGAACAACCTGGCTCCCTGGAGATGAGGCACTTGTGTAAATAAAAAGCTTTCTTTTGCCACCATCCCAGAAGAAAGGAGGTCTCTGGCTAGCCAGTCAGACACTGTCCTGCAGAGCCCCTCCACTGCAGCACAGCACCCGTGGCCCCCACCCCCCCACTGTACCTCACTGCAGAAGAGGGCAACCTCAGGGATGCTTGGGCACCAGCCCAGCACCACTGACCCTCTGTCAGCAGCGGGATGAGGGTGGTGGCAGAGCACAGGGTCAGCTCCCGCAGAAGGCACGTGCCAGTCAAACTCCAGCATGTGAACACGGGGAGGAATCGCCCCCGAGTGCTCCAGTTTCTGTGTTCCCTTCCAGAAACAGATATTCCCATTTAGGCAAATGAAAGCTTTAGTCATTCATAAAAAAACACCAGCTTAATGCAAAACGAGACCATTTCCACTTCGTGCGAAGGATTTTTAATTCCCACTGGGAGTTCAGAAAAAAGCCAGAGCTAGAAAAGCAAAGAACACACCGAGCAGCGCTTGGAGCACACTGGCACAGGAACAGCTGCAGGTTTCCAAACACCTCCCTTGGTATCCCAGCCCCACAAGTGTGGGCCCTGCACTCATGGGGAGACAGATCCCCAACAGGGGCAATTTGAGGCTTCACCTTCTGCTCCCACCCCAGAGGGGCTACTGTGGGGAAACCCGGCACCTGGAGGGGTAGAGCTCAGTGGGCGTGAGGGCAACAGAGGCACCTGGGTGTGGGAAGGGAAAGCTGCACAGAGCCCATTTCACCCTGACCGCTGCTTTAGAAGGTGCCAGAAACTGGAAATTCTGGGTATCGTTTTCGAACAAGGCTGAAGTTGTTTTACAAAGAGACTATTTTTGTACCATGGAGACAGGGATGACGAGATCGCTGCATATGCAGATGCTGAGAGACTTAAAACAAGAATGGTTAAAAAGAAGTTTGCCAAGAAAAGAAAAGATGCTTCTCCTCCTCCACCCAACAGCAGAGCCCTGAAGAACAGGGCAGAAAAAGCCATCTTTGGAGCGGAACTGAAAAATGCCATTAGGGGTGATGAAGAGAGGGTCTGACCTTTCTAATCAGCCCTGCCACAGATTCACCATCCTCTGAGGGGAGGGGTGCATGTGTGCTCTGGGGGGGTCCAGGGGGGGAGAGGAGCAGCTCTTGGCTTTGACCTGGTACCCTGCAAGCACCGTCCCATGAGAGGCAGTTGGCTTCTGCTTCGTGACATGACAGCAGGTTTCTGGTCTGAAATGAGCCAGTCAGTCAATACTGCACCCCAGACTTTCTGCACCCCAACTCACAGAGCAAAGCTCCCAGACCCTGGTTTCCCCCAGAGCCACGTACCCCTCCAGCTGCTCCTACCCCTGCTATCCCACAGACAGCACAGGCACCATCTTTGGGCCGGGGTGGGGCAGGTCTGACGGCAGCACGAGCTCTCCTGCTCTCCCAAGAACACCCGACATTTGATTCATAAGTGAGTAATCAACTCACTTGATGAGTTGGCCTTCAGGGTGCTCACAGCACAGCCTGGCCGGACTCTTCCTCAGGCTCAGCAATCGTCTGTGCCTCCCTTCAGGGCCATGCCCACGCCGAGCTGGCTGAATGACCGCATCAACGTAACGTGTGCTTTCCCGACGGACCCTGATGGCGCTGCTGGTGCAGGCACCGCCGCGTACCAATTACACACAGGCAGGGAGCTGGTGGCATTGATCGGATCGACAATTTCTGAGCCACTCGCGGTATCCAGGAGCCCGTTTGCTCTCTTACAGCAGTCTGGCAGGATGGCACCGGGCAGAGGCTCAGCAGGCAGCAGCATCCCACGGCATGAGGGCAGCGCAGCACCGACTGGCCAGCAAGGGCGTTTTGCTTCAGCTATTTCTCACGCAAAACCCGTGTCCTGGCAAGGGCAGCAGCAGCTCTGTCGCGCCCAGACTTGCAAGTGCTGTGCTGGATGCTGTCTTTTATTTACTTCTGCGCTAAATTCAGCTTTGCCTAGCTCAGAGAGAGCAGACATCACCTCTCCTGGGCCATGGAGGAGGCGGGAGGCAGAGGAAGGACCAGACCTTTCCTCCAGCCCAGAGGTCTGAGCCATAAAACATTTTTAAAGCATGTCCAGCTCTCTTGGGTTCATCTCTAAAGTAAGTTATATATGAAAGGTACTTTGGTTTCTTCTGCAGAATCCAGCTTCCATCAGCCCCTTGCAGAGCACTGTACTGCTTGTCCTTCAGCAGAGCCTGTCTGCTCTCCCCAGGGCAGCGGGCAGCCCAGACCGACACCAATGGCTGATGCTATTTTAATCCTTTGTACTTGTCAAAATTTCCTGGACTCTACAGAACAGCCACAGAGGTTTTAAGTCAAGATTACTCAGTCCTGCTTTCCCCACCTCACTGCAGAGAAAGCTTTAAATTATATCGTCTGAAGAATTAACAAAGTTCATGAGGAGAGACTCTTTTAAAGTGAATTTCACAGCAATTTAAGCAGCGTATAGCAGAGCAAATACAACACAGTGAGAGTTTACTGTCTGCACAAATGGAAAACAAGGCAGTGGAAGTAAAACCAAGAGCCTCACACTTTGTTCTCCCATTTTCCCTGGGGAAAACCCCTCCTGGTACAAGGGGAACAACTTGCAGAAGAGGCAGAAGTGACCTAACAGTGACTCTAAGGGTGATGCCAGAGAGAAAAGCCTGTTGTTCCCTCCAGGGAATCATTGACTGGTTTGGGTTGGAATGGACCTTCAAGATCACCTGGTTCCAACCCCCTGGCACAGGCAGGGACACCCTCCAAACTAATGCTGTGTAAGAAGCTGGGTCAGGCATGTGAAGAAGACAGCTCCAGGCAGCATCCTCTTACTGCTCAAGGTCTTTTTACTCAAGCCAGGAGGTGGTGGGGGCTGATCTTGATGGCCACCAGAGACAGGGACCCCCTGCTTTCGTCAAGAACAGGCTTTCAGCAACACTCACCTGTCCTGGACCTGTTTGGGACCTGCAGCTGGGAACTGCTTCCCTGGGAACACACCCCGAGCATCCTCCCACCCGCTTGCACAGGGCTGGAAAAACAATTTTGGCGTGAAACAGCTCCAAGTCCCAGCAAAACCCAAGCAAGAAGGTTAAGTGAAAAAGCTCTTTGTTTCAAAGAAAAGAACAATGATAAACCACATGGAAATAAGGTTACATGTAGAAGGAAAACAGGTCCAGTTCAAGGCAAGATGGCAAAGTTTTGGGGCACCTTTTCTATCAACACCGTGACTCCTCGGAAGCCTACTTCAGGATGCCACACTGCAAAGACAATTTGACACTGCTGCACAGGCAAGTGATACCAAAACTATTTTTCTATCAGTTACAGCATTATAGCAACAGAAAACCTCACACAGAGCAGAGCCTGAGGGCACAGCAGTGCAGGCAGCCAGGTGCAGGCAGGTCCTCTGCCTGTGCCTCAGCGGTGGCAGCGTAGCAGCCTCCGAGCATGGCCAGCAACACACCAGCAGCTGACATGTCTACAGGCACGAGCATCGCGGCTTGGGCTGCTTCCATGTCAAACACACAGCCACAGATAAAACCTGCCCTTGACAGTTTTCCTTGACAGCTTCCAGCAAGTTAATACATTTTTATCGACAGAAGATCTCATCTGCTAGTCAGACAACTGCAGAGGGATATGGATGACAGTTATTCTTCTCTTGCTGCTGCCAACACCAAATAAAATGCACTCTCTTATTGAACAGCCAAATAATAATAATAAAAAAGCCAAACTCAGCTTTTTTCCCAAGCAGTGTTAGTATCTCAACATCATTTAGAAACATTTGTTATCTTCCACATGCCTTCAGAGCCCTTTCACTATAGCATAGACTCTCCAGAACAGGGCACCCACAGCATTTTCCCTATACTCTGCAGCCTCTGGGTTGCCCAAAGCAGCACTGAGACCCTGAAACCCCTCCTGTCTGCAAGATGCTCCACTTCTAGACACACCCCACACCCCCCCCAGTGCTAGCCAGGTAGGCACAGGGTGCACCACCCACCCCCATGGCCCTTCTAAGAGCCACAACCTGCACAAACCCGTCTCAGACCCAGCCACCGCATCTACAGAGCTGTGGGCAGGGTATGGACCCAACTGCCCTCTCCCACCCCCTCCATCAACCAGGGAGGCTGTGACCTTAACAGGTATAACTAGACACACATATGCCAAGAAAATGAGAGAAGAGCTTTTCAATTACAGGGCTGAAGACATGTGCAGGCTGGCAGGAGAAAGAGTTGAGCTCCGGCAGAGCCAGGGAAGCACCAGAAGGTGCTGGGAGGGAGCGAGGCAGATACATCTTCATCCCACGGGAACTGTCACCGGCTGCCCGCGCTGGCAGGAGCAGGGAGCATGTGCCCTCATGCAAGGGGCAGATGGCACACCAGGAGAGATGGAGAAGTTAATTAGCAAGACAAAAGCAAGCAGCAAGTTGAAGCAAGGCTGTGAAGATCTGCTGAGGCACCAGACCCGAGGCATCCCAGAGGTGTGTGAGACACGAGGAGGGATCAGGGTCCTGCTCTCTAAGGCAGAACGTGGCCAAGAGGGTGCTTGGTACCTTCAGGGAGGTCCTGGTTCAACAGGCACGTCTGGCTGCACATCCCACCTCCACCCTCTGACAGGCAGGGTGATGCTATTCCTCTGCAGAGGGACCCACAATGGAGAAACCTGATGGAGCTGCTAACCATCACGTAGTACAGATGACATCGTTCTTCGTTCTGCTGCCCAAATGTCACCACTAGCCATTGCCAGCCCACACGTGCTGCACATGCCAGACACTCCAGGGAATAAACCCAACTTACGTGAGCAGAGTGACCCTCTTCACACCCTGCTTGGGATCTGGTGATGCTGCAAGCAAAGGGCTATGACCACACGAGGACAGCTTCTGACAGTACCAGCACCAGTACGACCCACGCCCCATGAAGTTCCTCTCTTGACCCAGAAGAGAGTGGCTGCAGTGCTTCTGTCAGTACAAACACAACTCAGGAGCTTTTTGAGAAAGGAGGAGCCCAAGACAAAGATGAAATGATTCTGCCTCCAGCAAACAAAGTGTGGAAAGACCAAAGGCGCCATGGTGGCAGCGTTACAGAAATCCTCTCCTAAAGCTGCAAACGGCGGAAAAATTAAACACAGAATGAAAATGAAGCCACATTGGCCTGTTACCTTCCTAGAGCAACTCTGATAGTTATTAATGCATCCTGATTAGATGACCTTTAACAGGATAATGCAAAGAAGGTCATTTTAATGATTATTTTGTCTACAATTTAAATAATTATGCATTCCGCTAATAGCTCTGACTATAATTAGGTTTGCCAACTGCATTACATTACACATGCCTGACTTCAGCTCCTCAAGACCTTGCCATATTTCACAAAACTTCAGCTTGGCCGGCCCTGCCAGCTCTGGCTCCTGGCAGTGGGAGAGCACAGGAGTGTCCAAGGGGTAAGGAAAAGCAGCAGAGCTCACTGCTGGCACTGGGAGTTTGGGCTGGGATGTTCTCTGCAAGAGCTCATCAGTTTTGACTTTGGGGATACAGGGGAGAGACCAGAGCCTGTCAACACATCCACTTGAGAGCTATGGTGCAGCTCAGAGCTTTTGGAGGATGCACACCCTCACAGCGATGGGAGCCCAGCCAGGCCGTGCAGCGCAGGTAGAGCACATAGCCCACACCACCAGCACTGCTAAGGTCAGTGGAGCACACGTTTGGACCAAGCTAGAGAAGTAAATGGTAAAACTTTAGTCCTCCCTCTTAGCTCCCTCTTAGTGCTTTAGTGCTCCCTCATAGCTTGGAGAAGAGACTGAGGGGTGACCTCATTAATGTCTATAAATGTTAAGGGTGAGTGTCAGGAGGATGAATCCAGGCTCTTCTTGATGTTGGCCAGTGATAGAACAAGGGGAAATGGTTCCAAGCTAGAACATAGAAAGTTCCATCTTAATATAAGGAGGAACTTTTTCACTGTGAGGGTGACAGATCACTGGAACAGGCTGCTCAGAGAGGTTGTGGAGTCTCCTTCTCTGGAGACATTCAAGACCAATCTGGACACATTCCTGTGTGATCTTATCTAGATGATCCTGCAGGGGGATTGGACTGGATGATCTTTCAAGGTCCCTTCTAACTCCTGACATTCTGTGATTCTGTGAAATGCCAAAGCCATGCACTGTGTAACAGGCACCCCATCCTCAGCAGTGCCGCTGCCCGAAACAGAGGCCTGCCATCACATCTTCAGCCATCAAAAGAAATCATCCTGCTGTGACTTAAGAGCAATCTAGCATGAAAGCAGCCCCAGCGTCCTCCATACCGGTATATAGCTACAGCTTCATTCTCTACTTCAAGAAGCAATTAATTTTTTGTTTTAACTTAGAGGCCCTATCATCTCTGTATAATTAGTCCTCCTCTCCTAGATGGAAGATTGATATTCGTAAGCTCTGCAAGGTTAAACACACACACACACACACACACACACACACACACACACACTCTCTCCTCAAGGAGGTTCACACACAATCAGATCAAACAGAAAACTGCTCCAAAGTAGAACCAGTGAACAGTAACAGAGAGAGACTTTGACATTTCGCTGCTCTCTGGTTATTTGGTCATGCTCCAAGAAGTGCACTATGCCAGCCTCCTCCAGGGTGATCTGCTCGGTACACACATGAGCCACCGTCCCAGAAAACACTTAAGCACATACTTACATTTATACAGAAGAGTTTTTATCTAAGCAACTAGTATTACTCAGGTGCTGAAAATTAAGCATCCATATATACCACCAGCAACTTATAGGATGCAAAATGTTTTTCTCCTTGATTCTCAAGTGACTATAAAGCATTAAAAGATACAGAGATCAAGGAGCAAAGTGAGGATTATTATTTTTTTTTTAATATTTTTTCCCCTGGGCTCCTTGACGTGCTAAAATAGAGCAGCACCAGGGATTAGATACAGAAGCCAGCTGGCATTAAAAACTCTAGCCTGGGCTGGGATCTGGCTGGAAGTGCAGCATCCCTCGCTTGCAGCCCCAGCCAGAGCAGCCTCTTCCAGCCACCGTTCCGCACTGCCCCTGCAGACGCCGAGCGCGGGGATGCCATCTCACTGAACGCCTCTCTTCCCTCCCCAGCTCACGTGGCCCGCTAACGATGAGCACTCTGCAAGTTTAAACAAATGCAGTAAATTAAACTCATTCTTTCTGCGAGATTTCATTGGATATTAATATTTGTGGAAGGAAAGACAGTTCCCAGATTGCGGCACCGACTGAAAACCACACAGCTATAATGGGTACAGCCTAGATGCTTCCCGTGTTTGACATAATTACAGGTCGCTCTGGATTCACCCCGTGGTTATTAGCAACAACACAGAGGAGGAAAACTCAGAGCTTTGCATCACTTCAAAATGAAGCCCCATCCTTGGCTCGTTCCCAAAGCAGACAGGGTAGTACTGTTGGGTGAAAGAGTTTTCCATCTCCTGATTCAAAGCTCGTTAAGGTTTACATTGCCCTAAGAAGCCTGATTGCCAGTGCAGAAGGAACAAGTTTGCCCTGCATGCAGCCCCCAGTTACACCCCAGCTGTCTAGGGGTAAGAACAAGAGGGTCTCGTAGCAGGCTTCACTCAATTCCAAAACCTTCAGCTACAACGGGGCTTTTTTGCTCCCTGCTTTCAGTCACAGGCATCTGAATTCCTCTCTTCATTTTCAGAAATAATATATTAAAGATTAACACCAACTGGGCAGCTTTTACCTGTCTGCCTGACAAGGCACAGTGGCAATTCTCCCCCAACAATAACAGCAAGCAATGGAGAATCTGATCGGGGCTGGTTTGCGTGCCCAGGTACCAAGTGGAACCTCTTAAACTGCAACAAATTAGATTTAATTTAGACCACCTCCTTCCTGTGCAGAGGCTGCCCACAGTAACCTGCAGCCACAGGGTGGGAGACACATGTGGGAGAGACCTGCTGGTCCAGGGCCAAGGGTCCTGGAGCAAGACCAGGTGCCAGAGGACTCCTTGCTCACCCTCAGACAGACTGGCAGGGAGAAAAAGAAGAAGTCCACCTTCATCCAAAACTACACAGAAACAGGCAAAGCACCTCCCCAGTACCTGCTGCCTTTCCTGCCCGATGATATCCAGATGATAAGCAAGGATGAGAAAGCAGTGCCTGGGCGGGCAGGCTGCCCGATGCCTGAGCAAAGCTCCAGAGGTGGCATCTGGATCACTGCCCTCCCTGCTCTCCCACTGCCAAACCTCATTTTCCTTCAGCAAGGTTAAGTGGTTTCAGCATTTCCATCTCCCTCTGTCCCACTGGCACCTTCCCTGCTGGTTCTGCATCCGCCTGGGAGAGTTTCCAACTCTGCCACCCGAGAGGTGCCCGCAGCACCCACACAGCCACCCCTGTGCCTGCCACGGCAGCAAGGGGCCATCACCTCCTCTGGGTATTTTTAGCTACATGGCACACACCTCTCAGTCTGGATTAGGTCTGCAGGGCACTGGGCTTGCAGGTGGCTTTGCTGCCATTTTCATTCCGTGTTTTAGATGACAGAGAAGGGAGGAGAGAAAGCATGTCAGAACTAAATCCAGGCCAGGAGGAATCATGGCCAGGAGGAATCTCACAGTGTGACATTACTTAGCAGCAAAGGTCATTGTCAAACCTCCAGCACCGCTGGCTACGTGACAGAGGCAGCCCAACACACGCCTGGCTGCAGGCAGCACCGTGCAGGCAGCGTCAGGGACTCTGCCATGCTACCCACACCCTGGGCATCGGTGCTGTGTGGAGGGATCTGGACACATCTGTGTGAGTTTCTCAGAGTGGAGTTCAGCCACCCAGGCAAGCTAAGGGAAGGGCACAGTGGGTCACCTTCTACCACCCTTACCTTTCTTCCCTGTGCCTTCTCCAGTTCTCCTCACCCTGTCACAGCAGGCACACACTGTGGACGAGCAGCAGCAGAGGCAGTGAGTGAAACTGCCCAGAAAACACAGAGGCATGAGGGTGAGCTGTGCAAAACCATCACCTCCCTCTCATGCAATCTACCCCGTGGAGCAACCCGCTCTGGACAAGCATACTGTGACCAGTACAGGCACACCACTTGTGAACACACACATCCACCGCTCCCCTGCATGGATCCTCACAGCTCCCCTTTGGCACTGGCTCAGAGTGCTCAGAGATGGAGAGCCGGGGGTGCTTTCATGCCCATCAAGCCTGGTCCCATGATGGAGCCCTGTCCTTGACTGCCTGTGCCTCACTCCCTGCGAGCAGCACACCAGCTGCACAACAGCTCCTGCCTGTGACTCCACTGGCAGACCCTGCTTGCTCCAGGCACAGCAAAGACTCCAGGGGCCTGGGTCCTGCAGCCCCACACCAGTGCCACCCTTGGTGTGCTGCACCAACAGAGACAGAGCCATCAGGGCCACAGCTGCTCCCATGATGGCTGTGCAGGATGGAGCTGCAAACACCCGCTGTCACGGTTCAGGCAGAGGGTATGGCTGTCACTTGGTCTGGGAACAAACCCCACCGACTGCTTTGGGGACAGGGTCAGATGGGGTCACAGCAGCCTCTCCTGTTCTTCTGACTAATAGTCTGCTAGAACAGAGTATTTAGGATGCGTGTCATGGTTTCAGCTGGGATAGAGTTAATTTTCTACCTAGCAGCTGGTGCAGGGCTGTGTTTGGGTTTAGGATGAGAACAATGTTGATAACACACTGATGTTTTTAGTTGTTGCCCACAGTCAAGGACTTCCCAGCTTCTCATGCTGTCCTGCTAACGAGAAGTCAGGGGGCACCCAGAAAGATGGTAGGGGACACAGCCAGGACAGGTGTTCCCAACTGTCCAAAGGGATATTCCATACCATATGACATCATGGTCTGTACAGAACTGGAGGCTGGCTGGGAGGCAGTGCAGCTCAGGACAAAGCTGAGCATCGGTTCCTGGTGGCGAGCAGTTGAGCTGAGTGGCATTTGTTTCGTACATTCTTTTATCATTATGATTATTATTCTCTTCTTTTCTGTCCCATTAAACCATCTTTGTCTCAAGCCACAAGTTTTATCTCTTCCTTTTCAATTCTCTCCACCATCCTGCTGGGGTAGGGGGAGTGAGCAACGGCTCTGTGGTGGTTGTAGCTGCCTGCTGGGCTGAAGTACAGCAGTGCATCAGTCTCTCTTAGGTTGGAAGCTCTTCTGCATTTCCTTTTCCCCTCCACTAACTAATTTTTAAGGTTCAGTAATTACCAATACACTGCAATTAGCAGTAGCCTCTATTAAGAGGAAAACTGTCAGTGAGGAAAGTGATAGTCACACAAAGTGCCCAGGGAGGGGGGATTTAAAGAACCACATGTAATACCTTGACTAATTGTCTGTTGGGAAGTGGAAATAAAGCCAGGCTTACTGAACTGTGCACAAGCCCAAGTCTGAAAGCAGCTGCTCGCAGGGCAGCATCCCTGCAGCCACACCAGCAGCACACCGGAGTGGGGCCCTGGCTGCTGCGGCACCAACCTGGGCAAGCCAGAAGACACCTGCCAGGGCACCTCAGCCTTTGGGAAACAGGAAAAGGTTCTCCATCAGCTTATTACAATTAGCACTCTGCCAGGCACGTGCTCCAGAGGTGGAGGAGCGCTGTCAGGTAGGCTTCAGCACGCTGGAGGCACTGCGCAGTGCGGACGGGGAGCTGCAAGTATACATGCCACGAGAAATCCAACATCAGGATCAAAACTGGATTTTGCACCAGCAGATCACTCCATCAGCCACAGAACAAGCTGGGCACACGCATAAAGCCAATGCTTTGCTAGAGCCAGAGCAGTGATCAGGTTGAAGGGCAGCTCTGGGGTGTCAGTACCATCCCACGCTGTCCCCCTGCCCGGGGTCCCAGGCAGCAGGAGCTGCCCAGGGATTCCATGGAGCCAAAGCCCAGACAGGTCTCAGATCCAAACCTGAGCTGCCTGACCCCAGCACACTCATGCAGGAGGAGAAACCAGGCAGTCAGGAAAGGCAACATGCCTTCCCTCTGCTTTGGCTGGAGCACAAACACAGTTTTGGGGAAGGACTCAGGACCACTGTGACCAAGCCATTCCCCACCACATCCCCTCGCAGCCTCTCCTTGGAGCACCTGCCCGAGGAGCACAGGCAGCCCCTGCCCACAACTCCCTGCCCAAGGCAACACCCAAAGAGGCTGGCCCCCAGCTCTGTCCCGTTCAGAGCCATCATGGCCCTTCCCTGCAAGCCTCACCCCCGTCCCTGAAATCTCCCATTTATCACCAGCATGGCACACAGCCCCGTTTCAGGCAGGGCGACTGACAACACATGTTTAGCCTCCACCTTCCGCTGCCTGTTACACCGCCTGCTCCCACTGGTTCTATTTTTAAGGGTGAGAGTTGTGGTGCACTGTCGTTTCCCCAATTCGATCTCTTTTCTCCTAGCAGTTCCCCAAATTAGCCAGTTTCCACGGTAAAACACAAGAACTGCCAGACAGACCTGAAAGGCGCTGGCAGAGCTGCACGGAGCAGCCAAAGCCAGCTCTGCTCCGGCTCTCCCACTCGCCCCCGAAAGCCCAGGGATTTACCAGGAAATTAAGTCCTTGTGAAAATAAGGATGGTGATTTAGTCAGTGGGCATTTGTGGAGCTGGGGGCAGGGGGGGTGAGGGTGGGAAAGCAGGTCTGGCTTTTAAAGAACAGTGATATTGTTTTCCAAAAGTCACACAGAAGTTGGTATTTGCCAGTAATTTTGTTGGTGATGCTGCCCAGTCAGTTCTGTGTTTTCTGAGGGGATCGGAGCAAAGGCAGCAACACTGACCGTGCAAAGCACAAGCCAGCAAGCATGGATGTGCCTGCAGGGTCTTTTTTACTTGAGAAAACCAAACACATACCTCGATTTAATTAAATCTGCAAGATGATACAAAACAAGACTTGAAAAAACCTTATAACAAGAAGCCCTCCACGATGAGGAACAGGAATGCTGGAGGCTGAGAGCCCTTACACCAGGTAATGCTCAACAACCGAGGGGCAACACAGGACCAACGCTGACATAATGATGTGGGACAGAGATGGCTTTGGAAAAACTAATGAACTGAGGAGGAACAAGGACAGGAACGTTCCCCGAGGCTAACTATAGTCTAGAGACATGGTAGGCATCTGTTAAACAACAGCTGATTGTTTCGGGTATTTCACTTAGGACAAAAGGAATTGATCAAGACATTTAACCAGCCCAGAAGAGAGTATCTTCAGCTCAGGGCACACTGGCCAGTCTGTTGCTGGAAAACTAACACAGGTTTTTCAGCACTTGGTGCTTCATGCGTGTTAATGAACCCCAAACCTA
Source organism: Heliornis fulica (assembly GCA_013399135.1). Classification (NCBI taxonomy): domain Eukaryota; kingdom Metazoa; phylum Chordata; class Aves; order Gruiformes; family Heliornithidae; genus Heliornis; species Heliornis fulica. Next base: position 568,447 of record VXBZ01003951.1, read on the forward strand.
AAACTTCAGTTCGGGTGGCAGAGCCTGGAAATAGTATGTGGCTGATGGTGCAACTTAAGGGGTAACAGGGAGACTCAGCCCTAAATGGAAATGTCTCTGAAGTCTCATACTTCCTCCCCAGCCTGCTGAGGGCGTGTTATTGGATGATTTGCAAGTGTTTTTCACATCTCAAAAATATACAAGAGCCCACAGAACTACGAGTAACAATGCATTAGAGATGCCAGTGACAAAAGGGCACACAAGTGTCATCAGACACCAAGAAAGCTGGAAGAAACCACTGTGAAACGTGGTGATCCACTAAGCCTGTGCTGTGCCTTCACCGGGGCGCTGGAGCAGGTACTTACATCCGAGGCAGGGCCTTTGTCAGCGCCGGGGCAGGAGAAGGTAACGAACTCATGGCACCGCTTGTGCACGACGAAGCAGCAAACTGCAACGAGAAGAGAGTGACAGCGTCAGAGGCACGTTAAGGGACTGGCATCACACAAGCCCTGAGCTTATCAAATGAAAAGCTAATAATATCCAATCCCTGAGATGTTATTTTTAAGTAAACCTGTGGCAGAGTTTTCAACCTTATCAGATATCATCAACTGGACCAGGCTTTTACTTAAAACCGAGCAGAAGCAAAATGTTGAGCGAACGTCAGAGGAGGGCTGGGAACCCTTATGTTCACTTTGAGCTCAGTCACTCACTGCATATGCTCTGAGGTCACCACCATGTATAAAAAGAGGGAGAATTTGGCATTTGTGGGTATCTGAGCTGAAAAGTGCATGTGTCCAAAAATGGAAGATTGTACCGATGGGAACAGGTGGGCAATTTTCCTCCCACAGCTCTGCTTTTCTTCAGCAACTCCACAGCCTTCATTTGCCAGACCAGAAGACACGTACGTCTTCCTCTCCTCACGCACACATGCTGATGACAAAATCACCCTTCTGGGAACAGCACAGGAATATTAATCCCGACATGCCACTAACCAGACTTTTGAGCATAAGTATCCAGAGCTAAATCCACATCCCTAAAACCATCGAACCCTTACAACACATGCTAATCTGAGGCTGCCAGCAGGATTTCTGCAGTCTGTGCGATCAAAGTGCTGTATTCAAAGGCTAATTTTTGCCCTAAATGCCACATAAGCACCTTACTTTCAGGGATAGACCTAAAAAAGCCACTTGGCACTGCAGCTAGCTTCAACTGATGGCCCAGGTCCTTCTCCGAGGGTGTGAGCCCACCTCACCCAACAAGTTGGAGGTGGCAGGTTGCCTTTGGAACCACCTTGTACCCCACATCACCTCCTCCTGGATTCCAGCCCCAGCAGGTCCAACCCCTCTGTGCACAGCATCCACACCGTGTCCCATCACTGCATCTGTGCCGTAAACCATCCCAAGGGATGGGATCTCCAAGGCAACACCCCCCACGAAGGGAGCCCATGCAGGAACAGCACCAAGTGAACAAGTGCTGACCCTGAGAACAGAGCAAAGCTGCACAAAGGTTGCCTTTGGCTGGGGGAACCTAGCACCAAAAGCTCTGCCTCTGGGCTGTCTCATCCTTTTCCCAAGAGGCATAGCCACACTAAATGAAAGAGCAATGGGAAGATGAGACACAGTCTACCAGCGTTCAGAGAAACTGAGCACATAAAATAACTTGAGCAGTGCAAAGACAAAGCAGGTTTCAGTTGCACCTGTATCAGTCTTTTCCTAAGGAACAAGGAAAAAGCAAGTGAAATTGGACATTATACTCACAATCCCCTATTGTACCCTGCTACATCCAGCTTTAAATTCGTTTTCCTTTTTACATTTTTCATGGTAGGGGAAAAAAAATAAACCCAGAAGGTTTCAGAGGCACAACAGCTGCCAAGACCTCTTCTCCTCATAGGGCCTCTACAATTCTGTTAGCAAAGATTCGTCCTGAAGTGTGTGTATAAACTCAATAAGGCTCCGCGACACACTGGAGTGCAGGTGCTGTCGGGAGGTTGAATGCTGATGCCAACATCCAGGCTGCAGTGAGAGGTTCCCAGAGGAGCCAGAATAATTTCAGTTCAATGGAAGAAACAAGATTGCTACTAGGCTGAAGGTCCTAATGCCATTCCTTCACACCGTACATAAAAAAGCCGATGGATGCAAACCTGACCCTGAAGAGTTGGCACAAGAAAGAAAAGCTGGTCCTTTGGTGCTTCTCCAGCTCCTGAGAAGCTTTGGCACTTTCAGGATGATGCTGTTTGTGTCTGGTTGGGGAAAATAACCTTCCTGCCTATGGAGTGACAGAAACTGGAGAAGGTAAAAAGCAGTAGCTGTCTGTGCTGGACTTCCCACCAGTGACTCAGCCACAAGAAGAATCAGGCACAGGAAAGCATCTGGTTCTCTCTTGTATGACATGAACCAGGTACTTGCAGCAGCTTCTCTCCCATCCCTTGCCTGACACCAAGCATCCCACTGGCTCTGCCCATGCTGGAGCCTTCCTCCAGCTGGATGCGTCCAGGGACCCCACAGCACCTGGACCAGGCTCTGCTGCACCAGGCTTTGGAGAACAAAGTCATCACCAGCATCTTCCAAAAGGCACAAAAGCCAACCAACCTGCCTCTTCCAAAAGGCACAAAAGCCAACCAACCTGCCTCTTCCAGCACTGCAACCTGCCCTGCATTCCCACAGATTTCCTCACCACACTTCCAACACGGTGGGCTCTGTTTGCCAAGCTGACCCCTGCAGCAGCTGAACTCAGCCCTGCCAGCAGCACCCATCCGGCTGAGCCCACCCCACCTCAGCAGTGCTGGTCATGGTGACAGATTTCCTTCCATTCAGGAGCAGGCAGTGGAAAGCAGCCTGTCCAAATGTGGCTACCGACACACAGAGCACTCATGGTATGATGGGGATCAAAAAGAAAGCTTCATTTCTGTCCCTTGTCATAGGGGCTTCACCACCTCAGCTATTTCTGTGTGTGCTCACCGCTTCACTGTCCACAGGCACCCCTCTGCGCAGGGCAAGGCACGCTGTCGCTTTGGCTTGACTTGATGAGAAGTCAGAAATCCAACCTTTCTATTTTTGCTCTCAGAGAAAGCTGCTGTACTGTGCTCCTCGATCCTCTCCCATCAGGAGACCAGGAGACCAGGTCCCTGCTCTGCCCACGCATTAACACGGATGTATCGCTCCCCAGAGTCTGCGCCTCATAGCCAGGAGATGTAGCACATCAGCAGAGCTGTGGGTTTCAGACACATCTGATTTAAAAATATAAAGTTCTTAAAAAAAAAAATAATCAAAATCTTAAGTTCTGCTGTGCGCAAAGAATCTGCAGTGGCTCTCTACGCTCTGCTCATGATACATTTAATTTGACAGGCAGAACTTGGGTGAGAAGAAGAAACAAAGAGAATCTGAAGAAGCAAGGAAAAGGAGAACACTGAGCCAAATGATTGATCCTCACAGACGTGCGAGAGGACGAGTGGAGGAAGCAAAGCCCACGTGTGTATGCACAAACTCTGGGTGAGCCTCTCCAAAGGCACCACGGAAGCACATAGCATTCATTTTACATTTCCACATTCATTTTACATTTCCACTTGCACAAGCAGAAGATGCGAAATGCCCGTTTCTAGTGGCACGAGAGACTAGGAAGCCAATGTCTGAGAGTCAAAACCACCCCAGGTTTTTATTGTGGCCTCTCCCCCATATCCTTTTAAGGTTTCATTGAAGATTTTAATAATTAAAGACAATGTGAAATATCTACACACATGGAAACACCTCCTGCCCTTTGAGGGGAGATCTAAGGAACACATTGGACATGCAGTACTTTCTCTTCAAGTGGAAAAACAGCTGCCCTGCATCCCATACGTTCACATTACAGTTCAATTAAGCAGATGATGGCCACGCCACTGTAAGCCACCTCTGTGGTGTCTGAATATTAAGTAAGAATAGCACGTTCCCCAGCAATCAACGTTGACATTGATTGTCAGGATAACCCATTGGAAAATGGGGAAGCATTCAGACTTCCAGATGCATCCCAAGCAAACGAGAGGCTCTCTGCCAATTGCAGCGGTACAGGCTTTGCAGCCCACGCTTTGAAGGAAGCGCTGCAAGCCTTGGACAGATCCATTCAAACACCTCACGTGTGCCGAGGTGACCAGCCAACCCACGGCAAAGAAAACAGCCAGCAGAATTAATGGGGTACAGGAGCTCCCATTGCTAATCCTGCCATAACACCCAAACGTGCGTCCTGCCCAGCAGATGCAGGAAGATTTGATAGCTCTCTCCTCCCATGACTGATGCAGTGCATTATGTGGAGGGTGGGTGGTTTTCCACGCTGGAGAGCAGGAGCTGGGCTCTGGCTCTCCCAACCTCAGCACCACGAGGCAGCTGCGTCCCCAGGCACAGCCGGTCTGCTGGGGCATCGCTGCCGACACACTCCTGCTTCCATCACACCTCAGGGGTTTCAGCCTGTACCTTCCTCAGTCTAGAAACAGGTACAGGCAGCAGCTTTTGCAGGTTGCTAATCAGACAGGCAATTTGTAAGTCTTATTATATGGATAACAATGTTATCAAATCCCACTACTGAGATACAAACGTCCCAAGTCACTTATATACAACAATAATGAAACATTTACCTTTACAGTCTGTTATTGCATAACACAAAGATGCCAACCGGCCCTAAATTCTTCCTTAGAGCTCTCTGTTGTCTCTGGGGGGACATCTCTGTCTTGGGGTAATCAGAGGCTGCAAAGCTCAAGACAAGAGGCAGAGCCCTGGAACTCAGGGACCCCACAGGCTTACGAGACTTGCCAAAACGCACTTCTCCAACAGCAGCCCTTGCACTTTCTCACATCTGGGGAGACTTGTGCCGAAGCATCGCCCATCTCCATTCCTTGTGGTCCTGAATCAGTTTCAGGGAGAAAGGTCTGCTAGAAGGTTGGTTTTCAAAGCTAAGAAACCACAACAGCAACAAGGCACTGGGGTGTTTCAGACCCTGGAAACTAGGCTTATTTTGAAGGATGAAATGAGAGAAAAGTTTAATGGCAATGCTTAAATACATATATACACACACCTCCCTAAAGGCTTCTTGGCCTAATCCACTGCTCAAAAATCCTCAAGAAAAACCATAAAGCACTTTCCCAAATTGATCACAGAACCTGCCAGGGAGAAAAACCTCATCAAAATGCATTCCAAGAGCACAAACATTGCAGAGCACGTGTCCAGCTGCACCTCCAGCATGGGAAGGGACCTCCTGGGGCTGCGAGGGCTGCTAGCACAGCTCAGTAGTAGGAGGAACATCCATCAGCTCCAGGCTGCTGACAGCCAGCCAAACCGGGATGCTGAACGCAGGGAGACAGGCCAGCAAATTAAAGCTTTATCCAACAGCGTGCGGTTGGGAGCACTCGTATGTTTGCATGTTTTGGAAAAATGCTTCAAATTACTGCAGCAGACAAAGGATCCTGGTAAGTTCTCAGCAAGGGCAGCATGGACAAACCCAGCACTCAACCACACTGCATGGAAGCACTGCTGCAAGAAGCCAGGTACAAGTCCCCAGCTGCTGAGGACTTTGTCATCTCAGATCCATGGTGAGCTGCAAGCTGAGCACTTGTGTTGGAGATGACCCCTCACCCAACCCTTCCTGCCTCGCAGTCCCTGTGTCTGCCCTGATGTGGGGCAGGGTCTCTCCCCACGCCTGGTCTCCAGCAGGACAGAGTGACTAACAAAATCCTCAGTGAAAGCAAAGAGCAAGAGAGGTCAGACCTCAGCATCAGCCAAAGCGCAGCTGGAGACAAGCGGGTGCTTTCAGCATGATGAAGCTCTCTGGGGTCAGCCAGGTAAGTTTTAATGTACCTGCTCGACTCTGTGGAGAGCTGACAGGACCACCCAGCTCCCACCGCTCAGAAAGCTACCCAGGGCTCCAACACACCAAGTTACCAGCAAGGACTGCTCCACACGTCACGCTGACAGACACTGGGTTAGGAAGGCACCAGCCAGAGTCACTAAGAAGGGATTTCCTTGCAGCCACCGCAGCTTGTCACTGTGGTATAGCCAGTCCCGCAGGAACACAGAGTCCCCTCATCCCTCCACTCCTTTGTCAGAGGGGACAGGGAGACACGCTGCAGCGTGACAAGGCCAGCTTCCATGACACTGAAGGCTTGCCAGGACAGGCTGGGCAGCTGGCAGCCCTGGGCAGGGTGTGCACCCATCCAGCCCATGCTCTCGTGGGCTGCGAAACAGTGTGCTGGTGCTCCCTATTCCTGCCTACCCAGCACAGAGAGCAGCCCCAGCACACACAGCTGAAGCCCACCCAGGCAAGGGGGTTCCCATGGCCAGTAGCCTGGGGTTTGGCTCTTTGCCCACACAGCAGCACTGGCCATGCCCACCTCCCCTGCTGAGGAGTGATGCAGGTCTGGCCACCTGTCTCACCAGGTTTGTGCATCGCAAACCCAGAGCTTGTTTGCTTAACGACTCCTGCACACACCCCTTCCTTCTCCTTCAGAGTATTTTCTTTTCTTCTGTTTACAGAATGTAAACAAATGCAGAAGAGTTTCCCTGCCATATGCACCATAGCTCACCTCGCATGCTCCTTCTCCATTCAGATGCTTTCCCAGAAGCAGACAGTTGGGCAGTTTGCCCAAAGATACAACAATGCTGAATATTTGCTCTTAGAATACAAAACTCCTTCCCAGTCCAGTGGCTTCTGCCCAGGAAAAGCTCTTTACCAAAGGGTTAAATTCCTTATACCAGCTTTCAGGCTACCTGAGAGCCAGTCCAATGTGAGCACAGGTGCCCCCAGGAGTATGAAAGACCAGAAAGACTTGAGGTTAGTGAGGTTGGGTTTTTTTGCAAGCATCTCCAAATTCCTGAGACTGCTGAGTCTGTCCTGGACAGCAGCAGCAAACCCAGTCTCTGCCCATGTTGTTATGGCCAGCACACATTTGTCCAAGGCAGCAGCCAACCCTGCTCAGAGCTCAGGTCTTTTGGGGCTCCATTTCTCCCAAATACTTTGACCTTGCTCTGGATCATATTTTTGGGGTGCTAGAAGAATAGTCTAGAGGAAAAACAGCCTTGCCCTGGACCCTGGCCAGACTGCACAGATCCACTCTGCAAGGAGCCAGATGACCATGAAGGGTCACCAGTGCTGGAGGGCAAGCAGGCAGCATTGTGCCTCCCAAAGCACCACATCTCCACGTAGCCCAGCAAAGCCAGGAGAGCCCCAAAGCTGCAGGAACCCTGACACCAGCTCTCTTCCATGGGCACAGAGCCCTGGCACCAACCCAGCAAAGAGCACAAACCTGCAATGCACCTGGCAAGCAGAGCAAAGCTGGCTCAAGATAAATCATTTCCTGACCCCTGCATGCTATCGGCTTGGAGCCTGCCACATGAGATCTGATTAGCCTCATCTCCCATACGAAACGTCGTTAGCTGGCAGGAAGGTATCCAGCCCTCTTCAAAAACCCAGATGCTGTGACAAATGACTTCCTGCAGGAATGAACCCTGCCTAGCAACTATATGCTGCATAAAGCAGCATTGCCTTTTATTTGATCTCCATTTGTTGCTCTAATCTCATTGCATGAACTCCTTGTCCTGATGCTCTGAAGAAGGGGCCAATCAATTTTCCTCGAGTCCTTCATGAAATGAGTAATTCAGGGAAGTCACCTCCAATGACTAACCTGGAGTACATCCCTTCCCAGAACACACGTTCCCTCTGAAGGTAAAAACCTTTGTCCACCTCCACTGGGCAAGGGAGCGGTGTAGAGGCACCAAGACCAGTCTCAATCTCATGGTACGATAGGTAAGGCTGACAGATGCAGAGTTAACAGAGCCAGAAGAAGGATCAAGCAAGATTCGTCTACGAATCAAACTCAGGGAGGAGTTAAAACCTCCCCAGGGAGCTGACAGAGCTGTGATTTAGCAGATGGTTCTAATATCATGAAGCTCGAAGATTATTTCAAGCGTGTCTCAGTGCGTAGCTGCTCCCTTAAAAAGTGTGGAAATTCTCATTTGGATAACGTTTCCACTTCCTAAATAACAAGAGATTCAGGAAACAGCTTGGAATTCAGATTATCAAACTGAGGGGAAAAAAATTAAACAACAACCAAAAAAAAAAAAGATTTTGAAAGGAGCTTTGTGTTGATCCACCTACGCTGGGCAAACCCACGGGGTCAGATGCATTAGCCTGGCTTTGCCCCGATGATGTACTGAAACGCACCACAGCCGGCCGTTGCCCACAATTTTTCCATTCCCAAATTAAAAAAAAAATAAGACTTGCTGCATCAAACACAATCAATGAAGCGTGGTAATCATAAAATAAGGGGAAAGAAGGTTTCCAAGAGGGGAAGTCCTGAATTTCTGACAGCGCTTTACAGCTTTTAATCACTTACAGCATATAGCGAGAAGCTGAGCTAAAATTTGTGCTATTTGGATTTAATCCCCAGCTTTGGTTAAAAGCTTTCTGGAGTTCTTACAGCAAAACAAATATCTTCAGCTCCCCATCAGACTTCAGTGGTTTTCCCGTTGGCATCTCCAGAGAGATGCAGTAAAATCGACCGTGCTCTGGGATGTTCGAGCTGTGGTTCTCTTCTGCCGAAACCTAGCGGGAAACAGCCCTGGGATTGGGATGACAGGAGGTGACAGCAAGTCCAGGCTGATGCTCTGGGTCTGTGTGTGATACTTTGTTTGTTGGACCCAAGGATGAGATGCAAAATTACTTACTGGGTCCGTGCCTGCCTCCGCCTTGGCATGGCAACCCCAAGGAGAGAGGGGCAAATTTATCCCTTGAGGGATGTTGGGGTTGTGCCAATTCACACTGTCAGGCACCAGGTCACCCAGTGTCATCCCAGAGTCGGGATGAGCAGGAAAATTAACAGAGGGGACAGAGGTCCTTGGGGAATGGGGACAGAGGGAGAAGACACTGCTGATGTGGCAAAAAGATAAAGGGCGGTGAGGAGGTAAAAGGGAGGTGAAAAGGTATTTCAGTGTCACTTGGGTTTCTTACAGAACAGGAGAGCTGGTTTTAAGGAAACAAGGAAAAGGAAAAGGAGAGTGTGAGACCACAGGCTGCTCTCCTGCGAGGTCTCGCTGCTCCAGCAGACTGTGCTTGCCCCAACTGCTGCAGAGATTCTCAGTCCAAGAAAGCAATTCTTATTCAGACCGGTTAATTCTGCACTAATGGTACAAAGAAACCCTCATTACTGGTTTGAAGAGGCCCAGCCTTGCAAATTAGTGCTGAGAAAGCTGTCATTCAGTGCCAGGAAGATAAAACTCCATTTCCTGGTATTTCTGAAGAAAAAACAGTGAGATATATTCTGTTAAAGCTACACAACCCTCCAGCTGTTACAAAGAAACAATTGGCACTGCCCATCCTGCCCTCCAGCAGATCCCATCAGAAGGTCCCAAAGCAGGGACCACGCAAGACCCTACACCACTGGTAGGACTTTCACACATCACTGCTCATTCCAGGGTAGGATCTGGGAAGGGCTGGAGCACAGACATGCAGGACCAGGGCCTGCCATGGGCCTCACGAACCACCCACTCAAACAACACCCTTTCCCCTTTCTTCAGGGAATGGAGGGTGATCCTACTCCTCCCAGCCCCCCCAAGGCCCTTCCATAGTGCCATGGGGAAGGGCTGAGCCATCCATGTGAGGAGCTCAGGGATGAGGATTATGTCCCTGAAGAGAGTCCTCTGTGCAAATCCCTGTTTGGGAGAGGGCAGAGGGAGACATCCCCAATTATTTTGGCTTCTTGCCTGCCCATACACCCAGTTCCAGCTCTGGGATCTTTGCTCACATCTCCCATTTACTCCAGGGGTTGTTCCCAGCTCTCCAAGGACATCGACCCCTTGCTCTTCTCTTGCTTGCCCTTTGGGAGGGAAGAGGGGCAACGTTAGCTTTTGAACAAGGCTGTGTCTGGAGAGACCCAGGGTCCAGCAGGACAAGCCCTTCCCCAGTGACTGTCTCCCAAAGCCACGGTGCCAACTGGCCAGCGGCACCCACCACTCTGTGCACCCACCCCAACAACTGGCAGCTATTTCCAGAGGCACAAAAGCATTAATTTTACATTAGAGAGTCTTGTCCCAGCTCAGAGAAAAAAGGCTCAGAATTTAAATACTTCATCAGCATTTCTCCCATACCAAGCTGTAACAGAGATTCACTTTCAGACTGAATAATTTAACCCTGGGCACGCTCCTGGCCGGCACGATGCACAAAGCAGCGGCCACAGCTCGGTGGGCAGGAGGAGCCAGCAGTGCCTGCAGCAGCTCAGCAAGCCCACCAAGACCCCCCAGCCCTGCCTGCACAGCCAGAGCCAGGGGCAGCTCAGGGAAGAGGTGCTTCCCAGTAGGGCATTGGGCAGCAGATCCCAGCTTGCACCTGAGTCTGGCACAGGACTTGCTGCCACCTCCAAAGCTGGGCAGGAGTGTTGCCCCCCGCCTTCCCCCTCTCCAATTCCTCTATGAATTGTAACTCTCAGGACCTCCCAGGGACATTTTTGTTCCTGTGTTAGTGATGCCCCTGGATGGGGATAAAAATACTGAGGGGTTTCATGGGCAGGGTATGGGCTGCTCCTCATGCTGCCTCAGGCTGAGAATCTTGGAAGGCTCCTGTAGGTGCCATCATCTCCTCCTGCTCTTTCTCCTCCATCAGTCCATGGATGACTGAGCTTTCCAGCCTGTGCCATCTGCACGCTCTGGTGCCCACCTGTGTTTCACCAGCATCTCCCCCCCATGGAGTGCCCACTTAATTTCAAAGACCAGGTTTTGGGTGGATGCAGCCACCAAACCCTTACCCACCTCCAGCTGACAAGACTTTCTGCTGCCTGTGCCCCTCACCACAACAACACCCACACTGCCAAAACATGGGCAGGACGCCCCAGAAGCACATCCCGGCAGCGGCATGTAACTACCCCCATCCCTCCCACGCACCCCGCGCTCACTGCGCGGCTATCAGTTATCTGTGTCCTTTCCTTGTAAGCCAGTTATGACTTGTTTGCTCTCTGAGCTCCTCCACGTTCTCATGGTGTTTATCATGCTCAAGGGTGACAAATTCAGCATGTCCCAAGGTGAGTGTCGCCCTGACCCTCAGCGCTAGCACTCACCATCGGTCGGGAAGGGGCTGTGTGTGCACAGCAGGAGTTCAAAGCATGTTCTGCTGACCACAGCAACAGCACAAAGTCCCCCATCCCCCTGCAGCTCTGACCCCCAGCAAGGTCCAGGAATGGTGGCAGCAGCACCCAAGGCTCCCCCTGGGAATTCCCTGCACAGCCTGGAGCAGTCAGTTACCCCCAACATACACACACACCAGTGACGCCCCGGCAGGTGCCTGCAGCCCAGTTACCCCCAACACACACACATACCAGTGACACCACAGCAGGTGCCTGCAGCCCAGTTATCCTCAGCACACACACATACCAGTGATGCCCCAGCAGATGCCTGCAGCCCAGTTATCCCCAACGCACACATGTAACAAGCCGCCTGTCACGCTCAGCGTGATCCACACTTCTCAGGCCTCACTGCCCTGCACAGTGTAAGGACTTCAGAAAACACAAGGAATACAAAAATGAAAAGTCAGCACCTCACAGGACTGTAAAAGGAAGCCTTGCTGCTCCCTCTGCTCCTGGAGGGCAGGGACCCTAGAGGGGGTCATACACCACCATCCCTCACCATGGCAGCAGAGCTGCCCTCTCCTCCCGGCGCTGCCTGGGAGTGAAGGTGCATGACCCCAGGGAACATCACCCCCCCGACACCAAGGCGCCACAGCAGCACTGAGGTGCTTTGGCTGGGGGTGCAACAGGTGCTTGTGGCTACTTGGGCTCAGACCTTGTCAACAAAAATTGGACAAACCCAGTGCCAGCAATGTCAAACATGCAGAAGCAGCCCACAGTAGCTGTGATGAAGAGCAAGGTGAGGAAGGCTACTCTTCTGTTCACTTCTAAGAGACATCTTCAAAAAAACCCCAAAAGAATATTAAAGGGGTTAAATATTTTTATCCCAGCCATGCACTTTCAGAGCTATCATAGTACACATGAACAAAACACAAAAGTCCACAGCTTTTATATGAAATACCAGTAATGAATCGACAACACCCTCTGCATGACAATGAATGCATTGAAGCCAGGCAGGATGGGGAACATCAATCATCCATGGCAATACAATAGGTGTGGGCAGGGAAGGGGACGATGAAAGCACTGGAGCTCAGATTGGGGAAAGATCTTTGTTCTCCCACTGCATGTGCCAGAGAAACACCTAAAGCCACATGCAGGCTGCAAGGGATGGGGGCTGCCCATGCAGAGGGTGCAGCTCCGAGGTGCAGCACAGGTGATGCTGCTGGCCCGGTTTCTGCAGCACTCCTTGGCAGAGGGCTCACTGGACATGGCAGAGAGAGGTTCTCTCCACTCAGGACATGGCAGAAGTCTAGCTCCTGCTTCCTTTCTGAATTGCTCAGGCCAAAAAAGCTGCTCGAGTGCAGCCAGTAGAGCACCCCAGCAGCCTCATCCCCAGCATCCAGAGACACCCTGGGGGAACCCCCTCCTTTCTGCCCCTATCACGGGTCTGTTCCCCGATTGCGCAGGCAGGGGTGGTCGCACCAGTATGAGGCCAAGTCCCAACAAAAACCACACCATTAGCAGACCAACAAAAGCCCCCAGAGGAACAGTTTGCCTGCAGGAACCTTCACAGAGCGGCTGTTTGCAGCCAGCGGAGCCACGCGCCCCAGCGCTTGAATGGGGGCGGCCACGCGGACCACGCAGTGTGCTGACACCACGCCGCACCGCTCAGCGGCTCTCCAAACCCAGCTGCCTCTCAGGGAGCAGCCAGGGCCAGCAGAGAAGCTCAAAGCCACGAGAACGAAGCCACCAATGTGTTTCCCTGCACGAAGCGTGCGGGAACCGCAGACACCTTTCTTCTCCGCTCCTTTTCCCTGTGCCAGGTGCCGTTGCCCAGACCCACGCACAGAACCGGGGGGAACTGCACCAGCCGTGAAACTACCCACACACCCGTCCTGACAGAGGCCCTGAATGAACAGGGGGGAATGTACTATTCCCTAATCTTTAATTATAGACAGGTAACACGTCGCAGCAGCGCTAAGAGGTAATTTTTCAGGTTGGGTGTTTGTTTCTTTCCACGTTGACATCCCCCTCTAACCTGTTTCTTAAAAGCCCTCATGGCATACAGAGGAGTTTGGCACAGCCTCAGGTGATGAGAAGGATGGTGCTGGGAAGGAGCTGGACAGCCCCAGCTCCTGGACCGCAGAGCATCCCATGGCAGTCGAGGCAGGCGGTGATGCTGACCTCTCAGCAGCTCCCCCGGGCATCGCGGGCATCAGAGGGACAGTACCTGGGTGCCAGCCAAGGCAGGCAAGAGGCTTCTCAAGTTGATGGACAAACTCAGTTCCTAGCTTAGACAAACAGGGCAGGCAGCAGAGGGAACTGTTGCAGCCCCCTCTGAGCCTAGACCCCTTGCCAGGGGATGGTGGGACATCCCTGGGGACACCCTGGTGCCTGTGGCCAGTTCTGCTCACGCACACCCACACAACAGCTCCAGGACCCATCTCAGCCTCTCAACAACACCTTCAGCACCTCCACCAGCGAGAGATGAAAAATAAGTGTTCTGTGATTAATCGAGGGCCCGAGGGAGCAGATTAAACAGTCTTGGCAATTAGTTCTGGATTTCTTACGAAGGTGCTGGAAGACAGTGGAAAAGCTGCTGCAGTCCCTGGAGGATGAACACTGAGTCCTCTTAAAACCCAGCTTCGCCTGCACCAGTTACACAACTCACCGCTCGCCTGCTCGCTCCTCGGGCTCGCTGTTGTGATGTGTTAAATTACAGATGGTCTCAATTAGAAGTGCATAGATAGAAAGGAGGCTTGGAAAAAAAAACCCAAACCAAAAACCAAACCAAAACCCAAACCCGCACATGACAAGAAAGAGAAGATCATTAAAAACTTGGCAGCCTACTTTAACTCTGGTGACCTGGTAATTTAATATTGTAATTGAAACTCTGGGTCAGCCTCTTGAGAGGAGGTTGAAATATGGAAAGGTATCCCTGCAGGATCAGTCCTGCCCAGAGAACAAGTCAAACATTAAGAAGAGGTCAGTCCCAGGTGTAGATAACCTACTGACATCCCAATTATTATAGTTGCATCTTGGAGCCCTAGAAGATGGCTGCTGGCTTGCTTTAGAGACACATTTCTTGTTGTAACAGCATATTAATCCTATTTGAGTGAGATAAAAGCCCAGTCCCCAAAGTGCTAATAATATAACTCAGTTAAAGCTGAATTTTGCCACTCATCTCCAAGACAGAGAGAGGAACTTCACTCCTGATTTCTTCCTTGCATTCTCCTCCTTAAATGAGCAGTGTCTTATTTCAAAAAATCAAGTAATTATTCAGTAGCAATGCTCAGATACAGCTACCTTCACCTCCAAATAAGCCAGGAGGCTTCAGGAACACCAGGCTGGTGAAGGACCTTGCAGCATTTAAACCGTTCACAGCACACATATCACCCCGTGGCACACCACTGCCGCATGACCACATCCCACCACCACCCCCAGCCTGTCCCGTC
>VXBZ01003951.1:582968-608459 GCA_013399135.1 Heliornis fulica
TCCCATCCCATCCCATCCCATCCCATCCCATCCCATCCCATCCCATCCCATCCCATCCCGAGACCTGGTGTCTGCCTGGCTTTCCTGGTGCTGCTGGGCACAGTTGGCAGCCCATACTGCACATCTGGCTGCCCATCCCGCACATCTGGCTTCCCATCCCTCACGGCGCTCTCCACCTGCAGTAAGCACCATGCCAACCTCTGTGGCATGGAGTGAAAAGCCACTCAGAGCCCTGTGCCCACGAGCACCCGCCCTCTGTTCCCACCACTGGCCTCTCTGCCCCAGGACAAGCTCATCCTTATTTCACAGTCCCCACACTTGACCACAACATTGGTTTTTGTGTCTCTGCCCACCAGCACGGGAACATGCTCACCCCAGCAGAGGCTTTGGCAGGCCCTAACCTGCACAGCCTCCAGTGATGCTTCCACCAGTGGGATTTAAGATCAACAGCACTTTCTCCAAAAAGTGTCTTTCAAATGCTACAGACCCGGGAGCAGCCTCTTGGGAGTGCCAGGGAGTCAGACTGTGCAGAGAGCATCAGGAGACTCCCACAGCTGCTGGAGGGAGACGTGGTCCGGTTCCTGTATGCTTCTTTTTGTGAACCTCAGCAGGATCTCCAGGGGCAGCTGCTACTCAGAGTCCCACGAAGGCAAAGGGATCTGCATAGATCTGTTTTGGGATCATTATGGTTTCATTTGCATAAAAGAGCGGCTGCACCAGAAGCTGTACAGGGGGGTCCAGCTTGGGAGCAGGGACACCTTGCTCAGGCAAACAAATTAAGGATCCTCATGCACAAAGGGCAAGCATTAAATCATGGACCTCACACCCATTCAGAGCTCCTCAGGGACCAGGTCAGACCTGTGTCTGCGATGAGGTTTTAGCAGGTGACTGTAGCCATCCTCTCACTCGTGTCCCCACCACACCAAGTGTCCCAAGGTGCAACCATGTCTCAAGGTGTAAGCACGCTCTAGACTCCCTCCCTGAGCCCCACAGATGGAAGTCAAAGGACAGCAGAATTTCACTGTACTTCTGACCAAGAGGCTTCATAATTCTGATACCAAAATTAATTTCCCACGGCACTGGAGATCCAGAGAGACAGAGCTGCTTTTCGTTCCTGAAGACTACAGCAGGAGGAATTTATGCTGAGCACACGCTGCAAGATAACACACTCATTTCCTTTAGACGGTTTATTTAGGGTACAGAGCTGAGCCCATACACGGGTGAGAAATTTCTCAAGTACCCTTGGCCAGAAGCGTCACTGCTTCTTCACCAGTTACGTTACTCTCCAGAAACTTGTAACCAGGTGGGTGAAGGGCTGGAGTTCAAACCTAGCCCTACAAACACAAACAATTTAAGGTCTTCGACCAAGACAACATCCAGAGCAGACTAGGAGCACAGAGCCAAGTTTGGGAGGTATTTATACACCGCTAAAAACACAGCATCATCTGCAGTCTCATTCCCCTGTATCCCTGTGTATTTGTAAAGAACAGGCTCTAAATACACCAGTCCAATCCAAATTTGGAGAGATTGTTAAAATAAATGTATTTGAAACAATAGAAGGGTGCAGGTGTTTATTTCTCACCTCATTTAAGGAGCTAATTTTCTACATATTAATCACACCACCAAGCATCCAGACCTGACACTGTCACGGCTCGCAGCAGGGCTTGCTCTCCCAGAGCTACCCCCTGCTCAGCCACGTGCCTGTCACACCACCCCATCCGCAGGGGAGAGGCTTGGACAGGGTGGGATGTGCTTTACACCTGCACAGGGCTCAACACAGCGTGGGTAGGAGGTACCAGTACCACCACACAGGTGAGGTCCAGCCTAACCCTGCGACGAGGCAGCCCATGACCCCTGCGACTCACGCTGAAGCGCTGGCGGTGCCCCATGGTCCCTTTGCTTTTCAGGAAGTGCAGGGAAAAAGAAAATACAATCATGACTTCAACAGCAATGTTATTTTTTCCCCCTATCCAGAGGGTAATGACTTCCCCGCTGCTGCCTCTGGCTTATTTTGAGCACCCTGCACCTTGGGAGTTTTTGTTCTTGGCATACAAAGTGATGTTTGAAGGGTTTCTTGAACACCCAGGAACGGTAACGGATCGATTGAAGTACGATGGAAAGCAGCAGTTCTCCTGGGTCTGCATAAGGTGAAACTTCCCACATAGGATTTATTAAATGTTGTGTTATTTTGCTGTTTCCTCCAGCAAAATGCCGAGCACCTCCCTGCCGTGCTGCCCCACCACCAGCAAGTGCTCACCAACACCAGCCCATCGCAGGGGGCAGAACCCAAGGCACACATTCGCCCTAGCAGCACCATTACACAGTGGCACAAGCCACTCCTGATGTTAACATCCCTCCCACACATGCAACCTACCAAAACGCAAACCAGAGCGACCAGGACAATCTCCAGGTACATCCCAGTGCATCTCTGGCCCTTCTTCCCTGCAGAGTGTTGCATGCCACAGTCTGACCCCCCACTTCTACCTACAGAACAGGCAGGCCTGCCCACCAACCCATCTAGACCAGCATTTCCCAGCATGGTTTGGAGCTTGCAAGCCCAGAGACAGCCACAGGATCCACCGGATGGCACTGGATGAAGCTCCATCCCTGCTCCTGCATGGTGGGAAGCCAGAAACTGCTCCTGCAAGCCGTTTGCTCTGCCAGCGTGACTAGCCCTGGGCAGGCAGAGTCCCAGAGCCCCCCAGGGCATGTGGGATGGTGCTGTTCCCCCACCCTCCTGTACCCCAGCCAGAGGAGAGCAACCAACTGGACTTGATCTTGTTATTTCAGTCACTTCCTCGTGCACCACACCAGCAGAAAGCAGGTTCATCTTCAAGAGCCCTGAAACAGGATAGGGGTTTCCTTCAGGTTTTGATTTTCCCAGGCTCTCCTATAAGATGACTGAATGTCCCAAACCACTGCAGCTGACAGCAAAGAGGGGGTTCAGAGGGCGGGCCCCAGGGGGCTGAGGTCCGAGCATGGCAGCATGTTCTAGCCCCTCCGCCACCGGCAGCGTTTATCGCAGCAGCAGCAGCTCCATCTGCACGGGCAGCTGCTGACTCACATTTCCCCCACGCTACACCCCGTTCCCCCCACACTTTGCACCTTCCCACACCACCACCAAAGCACCAGCACCCAGCCAGTGAGGGGAGACTGAGAGGGGGCTCTGCAGCTGGCAGCCGTCCTCTGCAAGTGACAGGACTTATCAAGAAGAACTTTCATGTTAATTAACTGTTTGAATATTGGGAAAGCTCAAGCATTATTTGGTTCCCACTGTCTCTCAGTTCTTAAAAGCTCACTGCTACCATGGGCAGGAGCATCCAGTGCCCCCAGGAAGCCACAGGCAGAGCCAGGGCATCCTGTGTTGGCGGGGATGCTGCTCACCACCAGCAGCTCCTACTGAAGGACCCTCCCCAAAGTGCCAACAAGCAGCGATTCCCCCCCACTGCAGCATCCCCAAACGGGCAGATCATTGACCACCCTCAAGTATGGCAGCTCCAGGAGACGTTTGGTCCCCAGGAGGAAAGCAGCAGTCCAAGGCTTTGTACAGCAGCAGGAAGAGGAACACCAGGCAGCCCCCAGGCACTCGCAGGCAGCTGCCCCTCTCAGAAGACTGTTGATGCAACGCTTGCTGCGGTGAGGCGGGGGTGCCCCCACCGAGGTGTCTCTCTGCAGATGCACCAGACCGATGCAAGGTCGCAGACTGCCAGCCCAGCCCGGAGGACGCATGCTCCTGCCGTATGACAGCAGCCAGGTTCTCAGAGAGCACAGAACACCGTGCAGAAGCTGGCAGCTCCCATCACTGATCAATTAGTAACCACCTTATTAAGGCTAACAAGCAGGCTAGGCTGTAGCTACTCCACCTGCAGCAAGTGAAAGCCACACGGTGCACTGAGAGGACACAGCAAGGAAGAGGAAAGTAAAAGCTCTGCAGATTCATTTCACTTTTACTTGCCATGGTGCCTAACCTGCTCTCCCCAGGAGACACTAATTTGATGAGACTAATTCTGCAAGGCTGTTCCCAATGTCTCTCTTGTGCTCCAGTGAGGCAGGCAGAGAGAGAGCAAAGCTCCTTGCAACAAATGCTGGATAAGGCAGCGGGGCAGGGAGCCCTGCTTGGGCTCCTCTGTCACAGCCACATCCTGCTGGTCCACACAGCATACGGACAACAAGGTGCTTGAGACAGGACCCTATTTCCACTCCTCTAATGTTCTCCATGCACACCAGGGGTGTGTGTGTGTGACACTTGCACCCTCTCCCACCATTCACCATCCCTCAGGGCTGCTGCTGGCCCCCTCCATAGGGTATCTCCCCAGGGTGGGCAGGGGAACCCTGGAGCCAGTCTATGGGTCAGGTTATGATCAGCATACGCAGCAGCACAGCCAGGACCTCCAGCAGCTGCCGAGGCCCTGCTACACACACAGGAGGTTGCCTGTCTTGTCAGTCTGTGCTGTCCATGTCTGTCAGTCTGGAGACACTGTCTGTCTCAAGCCACACGTCACAGCTGTGGCCCAGGTACCAAACTGGGCTGTCCTGGAGCTGCAGCCCAGCTACAGACACAGTACAACCCTGCAGAGAGCAGGGGCACATGTGTTGTCCAGAACTGCTGTGCCATCACTTATGGAAGGCTTGTTAGCAACAAGTCTTTATTTCCTAAACCCTGTTCAAACCAACGGCTGCTGTCAAACCTGCCCATCAGGACCACTGCACCCTTCAACACGCGATGCACCGGAAGGGGCACAGCATCCTCCATCCATGCCCCCGGGGAGCCCTCTGCCAGCCTGAACTCAGCTCCCAGCCCTGTACCACAAACAGGAGCCGGGAGGGACAGCACGAAGGGACATGGCCACTGGCAGCACCTCAGCAGGCACAAAGGATGGGTGCTCAACTTCAGGCCTCTCCGAAGCAGCGAGCAACTCTGACCTCACGCCAGACACACAGGTTGGATGTTAACAAGAAGGGACAACCTGAGGGATGAGACACCATGGAGGTAGCTCCCATAAAATGGCTTTTCTGGGCCAAACCCACTGGAGTCACAGCCTGCCCTGGGACAGGACAGCATCCCCAGCACAGCGAGTCACGGTCAGACTGCTGTTTTGGGAACAGGAGAGGTACTCTGTTAACCCCACATGGCACAGGGCTGGTCCTTCAGTGCACACATCAGGCTGTCAGGGAAGAGGAGCAAGGGAAGGGACCTCAGCTATTACCATCCTCACGGACTTCCAGCCTCCAGCTGACTCACCATCCAGAAGATGAAAGCTCCTGCTGAAGCACCAGGATGGAAAATATACACTCACCAAAGCCACATCTGCCCATAAAAATGGGAAACAGACAGAGCTCAGTACAGAGCTGCAAAACCCCAATTTTTCTCCAACAACTACCTCACCCTTCCTGCTGTCAGAACACACCCCCTGATAAGGGACTGACACCCAGGGCTCCAGAGAGTGGAGACCCATGGATGCACCCCAGTGCCGACAGCTGGAGCATCTGCTCTCCACCTTACTTCAAGCCTGCTCAGCCCTCACCTCCACAGGGGAATTTTGGGAGGTCTCACAGGCTTCCTGCCCTGTGTGCTGCTGACTGAGACATGCTGATAAGAAATCCAGCCACTTCCTCTGCAGAAAAAATAAACAGCTTTAGTGAACGGAGAGCAAGAGCAGCGCTGGGGGGCAGAAAGTCTTTCACCGCTCAGCAGGATGCTCAGCCCTGACTCCTGCCAAGGCTGGGGCTCTCCTTGGTACCGCTCATGCTTGTCCTGCCAGCGAGGCAGATCCCAGCTGAGCTGGGAGAGCAGGGACTGGCACAGCAGGACAGGGTTAACACCAATTTGGGGTCCTACCAGGCCCTTTTCCCACCCCGGGGGGCTTTAGGAGGACCTGGCACCTTGCAACACAGAGAGTGAAGGCGACTCGCCCAAGGGAGGATGCTCGTCGCAGTGCTGAGTGCTGTGCTAGGCTTGTCTTGGCTGCAGCCAGGAGATGAATGTTCACTTCTTCAGAGAGGCTTGCCAGCAGCACTGCAAACAGCAAAACCCCTCAGTGCTGACCCTCGCAAGACAAGTGCTACCACACTCCAGCCCCCACATGCCACAGCTACACTGCTGCAGGAAAGGATGTAGATTACACTGTTTTTTTGTTGTTTTTCTTCCCTTGAAAACAGGCCATTATCTCATGACAGTTTGGAGCACTGTATGTTATTATACAGCAACATTACTGCCTTTAAGACATTCAAAGGGCTGCAGCTGGCAAGATCTCTCGTGTACTTGGCACTCCTTTTGATGCTACATGGATAAGATATTAAAATAACATTTCCAACATGTAGATTTACTGTGTCTGCTCACTCCTCTCTCTCCAGCCAAAGCCATTTAGAACAAGATTTTTATTGATGCTGCAAGACAGGTGGTGCACAGTGCAGCGCAGGCTGGAGGAGTCACCTTGGTATGGGGAGAGGGGAGTGGAGCAGCTCTGTCCTGGATGGATGTCTGATCCATCCATCCCTGCCCTGGGTTTTCCCAAGGGAAGGTCCAGGATTCAGCACCAGGTAGAATGCACGCAGAAACCTGGTTGACAGGATGGGTCTGGGGGGCGAGAGCAGAGGGGCACCAGCACCTGAGCAAAGCCAGCAAAGAAACTGGGCAGCAAACTCTACCTGCAGTATCCTATTAAGGGAAACAGTTTAAAACACATTGGAGGGGGAAAGCAATCAGACCTGCTTAGTGGTTTGGGGGTTCTGGGGTGTTTTCTTAAAGCAATTATTGCTTAGGTGAGTTTTACTTTAGCTCTATGTGGCCGGTACGTTTGGCTTCTGCTTCCCTAACAAAACTTCATCAAGCCATGAACTAAATTTGCTCTTCTTGGGCAACAGTCCTGTACAATTACATGCCACTGTGCTCAATTAAAACATTATCTAGGCTGCCAGCTTTCAGAGGAGAAGAACAGAGAAAGAGAAGAGTCATTTTATTTACATGGAGCTCTGCAAAGAGCTTTCTTGGCTCACTTTCCACATCCACGTCCCTCTTGGCCAATATGACTTTATTAATGTTTACGATATGGCCTACTTTTTAATGCGACTCTGTCCCAGTGAAAGAATCCATTTGCATTTTTAATGAAATTTGGATAAGCAATTTAGCCTGTCCCCCAGCTCGCTGGCCTCCAGAACCCTCACACAAGCCTACGCCTCTCCAAGCGGTCTGCCACAGCTTGTCTTGGGAAGTCCAGATGTTTTAGAGAGCGATCTCTTTGCTGAGGGGTGTCATTTTATACAGTCTGTGCCGCTGCAGCTGGCAGAGCATCCGCACCGTCCTCGGCACCACAAACACAGGCTATCGCCGGCCAGCCCAGAGGCAGCTTGACATTCCGCTTGTTTTAATGAAGCAACCACAGGAAAAAAAGCCATACATAAGATACTAAATGGAACAATAAATGTCTTTAAGCTCGCCTGAGCTGCTATGTAGTACTTCATGTACATGAAACAGGGAAAATTCTAGAAATGCTGGGCTGAGTTCTGCTTGGGTATTCCCAGCAAGTCCCTCCAGTTCCCACTGGCCTCTTCTCCTGCTTTCCTTTTGCTACGCAGGTCAAAAGGAGAGAAGATTCTCTGCTGAGCTGGAAGCTCTTGGGAGGATGAACAGAAGCTTCTAGTAGCTTCCTGAAAGTGGCAGCACCAGCTTGCACAGCAAGCAGCAGCCCCCAGCGTATGTGCCCACCTTCGCCAGCTTGACAGGCACACGCCAGCTCCAACACACTGGCTCCTCAGCCGGCATTCCCACGACTGCACACCAAGAGCTGCCCTGGAGTCCTCAGGGTTGGTGTCTGGAGTGAAGACCTGATCTTCAGAAGAAGAGACCTGTGGTATGCTCACACACCTCAGGGACAGGCAATCACACCAGGGCAGGAAAATGAGCTGCTGGATGAAAAATCCCACCCCCACCCTACATCAGGCAATCTCCCCTTGAGTCATCTGAAGTGCAGCATCACTGCAGCATCGCACACATCCCTCCAGCCACCTCAGACATCTTGCAACACCTCCCAGCACCTGCAGAGCCACAGACGTGTCCCCAAATTGCTTTGCACAGCAGCCTCTTGCAAACCCACAAAGTAAGAATAACGCTCCTGGGAGCTTAAAGGCTGTCCAGAATGGTCAATGCCAACGGAGGAGGCACACACTCAGAGCCGTGGAGCTGTGGACTGAGGTGTGGTGAAGCTGATGGAGCTGCTGCACGTGGCCTCACAGCCAAGGGATGTCACCCCACTGTGCTGCCTTCGAAGCTCCCTGTGAAGCCACTCAAATGCTACTCAAAGACAAACCTGTGCCCATTCAAAGAGTTTGGGGTGAGAGATACCCTCAAAGAGCTGTTTTTTCCATCCACTTTCATGAGTCCTTCCAGTCTTCCCCTTGCTCCATGCCTGACTGTTCCAAGGGTCCTACCGGCCCACCCTGTGCCTAAGCACCCTGTGAGGCCGGGTTCAGCACCAACAGCCCCAGCAGGGCTGGACTCAGCACCGGCTGCTCCCCAGGGCAGCCCTGCCATGTCAACCACATCTCAGATTCTGCCTCATTTGAGATTGGCAGCTGCTTGGGGGCGGCTTTCCATTTCTGAACGCACAGCACCCGCTCCTCAGCACATGATATAGTAATAAATATTTGGAAAGATTTGTTATTTTTATATAAACAGTAGCAACATATTGCAGAGGCTTGGTTAAAGAGCCTGCTCCTCGCTGAGAAGCTCTCTGGGCATCCACTGTGCTGTTCCAAGCCCTGCCAGCCCCGGGACTGACCGGCTGCCCCCGTCCCACTGCCCCAGGCCACCCTCACCAGGTGTCTCTGCAAGAGATGCTAAGCACAGGACTCGCTCATCCCAAGCTGCAGAAGGTTCTGGTTCTTCACTCTGGATCTCCAATCTGTGAAGAACTTCTCTGAAGCCTTCCCCAAGGTTCTGTGATAGTGTGGCGTGAGAGCACACCTGCCATCAGTACCTCTCCCAGCACTCCTTGTCACCGGAGCCCTGCAATGCAGGGGACCTCAGGCTCATCTCACCTTCCTCCTGCATCTCCTGACTGCTCCCGTCTCCAAACACAGGGCAGCACATCGAGTCTGTAAAAGACCCCAGAGACCCCCTGCACACAGCTCTCGGAGCTAAAATAAACAGTGCCCCTCCATAAAATGCTGCACACCAGGCAGGCTGTTTATCTTGGGATTTATGGAGATTGGAGCTACGGGAGAGGAAGCTGGTTCAGCCTAGGACAGCAAACTCATTTGCCAGCCGCCCCCAGGGAAGCACTTCTCTGCCCTTCAGACTCCGAGAACATCAAGCGCACACCCACAAAAAGGTGTTTCCCAAAAAAATTCATCTTTTTTACACCCTGACAGGATTCTAACTCACTGCAAATGCTGTTCTCATAACATATTTAGACAGTTGAATCCCATTCTTTATTGTATGTCTTCCTGCATTCATCCTTCCTCCTTTAACAGCTCCAGAACCTTCCTCCCTTCCATCATCACTGGGGCACTGCTGCTCGGCCGTGACCCAACACGGCACTTGCCTGCCTGCGTCAGCCCTATTCCAACTTTAGTGCCATTAATAATAATTACATTATAATTCTATTTCATTATAATATTATTTTGGATGGCGAAGGCTGAACCCAGCATATTCACATTGCTAATGGAATTATGTCTCCTCCTGCGGCCCTGAGCATCCCAGGAGTGGGCAGGCAGGCGAGCGGGAGCTGTGTGCTCCTCTTGTGCAAGAGGAGCTGGAACTGCTGCATCTCCACCGTGGTGAGGCATGGGGGACCTGGGACAGCTCTGCCTTTGCTGAGCAGTCGCTATTCCCACCCATATCGGCTTGCTCTGGGCTCCTGCCTTCAACGTGCAGACAGGCCCCTCATGCCACGCTTCTCAAGGCAGTGTGCCTGGAGCTGCCTACCACATATTTATCCAACCACCGATCCCCCCAGTAGACAGGCTACAGCTTCAGAGAGCTACAGGCTCACACAACCACCCAAAGTAAAACAGAGGTGACTAAAATGTGGCTTTGATGCTGCCTGGCCCTTCTCTCCTCCAAGGACAGTGCCCACAGACCTCCCAGCCCTACAGCCCCGCACGGCACTCACTGCTGTCCCAGCTCGCACCCCAGGGTGTGATGCAGGGATCAACACACAGCGACTTGCATTGCAGGGAAGCTCTTTGCTATAAAGTTATAACTGGTCAAAAATGCTTTTTGCTGCTGCTCTTCTCAGTGCTGTGAGTCCCCAAAGCAGTCAGGGCACGGGGCTAAGCCCCACCAAGAGCAGTAGGACTCAGGGCAGGGCTCTGGTACTGTGGTCACAGCACACACGTGGGATTTTCATCACCTCCGAAACGAGCCGCTACCTCTAGCAGGGGTTTAGAAAACAAGAGAGGGAAAGCAAGCTCCCAGGAGCAGAACAAAACGACTTCTCAGCACTGAAGGTTAATTCCCCTTTCAGTCTTATTCTTCTCAAGTGGCAGTGCTTGCTCACACCTACCAAGTTCAAGAAGAGGCCAGATTGTTTTCAGTGGGGCTGAGGTAGCTGAGGAACAATTCCTCTGAAGTCACTTGCTCCATTATAAGACCAGGATCTGGCCTACATAAAATCCCATCACACCTTGAGCAGGCTGAAGTCTCTCTAGTGAGAAAGGAACATTCTGGACAGTATTTGTTAAAAATCATCAAAGGTACAGGAATAGGCAGAGTTGTGATCATCGCCTCCATCCCACAAATTGCAGGGCTTGCTACAGCCCTCCCCTTCTGTACCTGCCACTGCTGCACCTTACAAAGACAGCACTCCCAGTGTTAAAGCAGTCTTAAAGAAAAATACCCCAAATATCAATTGATGCAATATTGGAAGCCAAACTGCTCTCTATGGCAACCTGGAAGGTCTTAATTATCCATGCAGGTGGCATAGCGAGCCCCAGGGCACACGGAGCTTGTAAACTTTGCTTTTGATAGTAGGTGTTGGGGGGGGAGGGGTGGAATCTCATTCAATCCCTTGAGAGTTCAGGCAGCTCTTTTATTAGCAAAAAGATATTCTTGAACTCCCTGCACAACCTGAAAAACTATTATATTTGCAACTTTAAAATCCATCTGAGTGTCTTAACTAGCAGGGAGCAGGGAGGAAAAGAAGGAATTAAATCAGGTTTCTAACCCAAGAATGCCCGTTCCCGTAGCAACGGCAGCGTTCGCGATGGCTCCGGTGGAGCACGGGCGGATGGGTATGCCGCATGCAGATTTTTGCTAATAACCCGTCACCCAGAGGGCCCAAGAAGCCACCCTGATGGGGATGCTGTGACTGACAGCAGTGGCATGCACCATGCACCCCGGCATGGCTGTGCCGGCACCCCGGGGCTTGGGGGGAGAGTGTTTGCTGGAGTCTCCAAGAAAAAGCACAGCCTGGATGTGAAGGAATTTCAGGCTACAAACAAGCTAGTTTTTAAAGGTGTGCTCTGATGGCTCAGAATTAACAGAGGGGCCAGTGGCATCTGCAGAGAGAAGAAAGTGTTTAACCACCAGTGAACTGGTAATTTTCTCTGAGGGAAAAGCATCCAGGTGGGCACACAAGAAGAGATAGTCACCAGCGTACGAGCATCTCCTTTGGGAAATCATGGACTCTCCAGCGAATTCCTGATCAGCCAGTAAGACCGTGCTTAAACATCAATATTTCTACTGATCCAAAGGCCAGAAAAATAAGAGCCTTCATCTTCAGCAGGATCAGCCCTAACACAGCTTTCAGGTCAAACATGCTAGGTGACTCCACAGCGGAAAAAGCTCCATTTTAATCCAAAAGTAATCATGATAATGAAACACAACTCTTCAGTCTCACCACTACTCTTAGCTTTAGCTATTACATTTTTTGACCAGCTCAATACTGAGTGACCCAACACCATGACACAACAACACTGAGAAAACCAACAAATACAGCCCCACCACCCTCACCCTTTGAAAACCCACCACACAAATAAGCAATTCATCTCTCAGGCGTACGGAACAGGTCTGGAAAAACCACCCAAAAGCTGCTAGCAGAGCTAAGAACGAGAAGCTGGGTTGTCCTCATACAATAAGGGCTGAATGCTATAAGGGTTTACAGCAGCATCCATATGGCACCGGGGAGTTATGTGCATCAGAAGACAGGCTGCTGTACACGCAACGAGGGCAAGAGCTTGCCGTAATTTTAGCACATGCTTCCCAAACGCGGCCATGAGAGTTTCACCTCCGCACAGCTACAGAGCAAGAACCACACGAGCAACACCAAAGCGGTGGTGGCACCAGCACCAAGCTGGACCCTTGCCACATCAATCTGAGTGATGTGCCGATGTCCCTGTGGAGTTGCCTGCATAGGAAGCACCGAGTGACACCAGCAATCTGATGTCTAAGGACTCAGTAGCTTTCCTTCCCACAGCATCCTGTTCCTTGGAAACACTCTCCACACAAGCATGCTCAAAGCCCCCGTGGAAAAGGTTCAGAGTTTGTGCTCTGAGTGTTTGAACTCAGCATGTCTGACTGAGAAGGGACAGGAGCACAGCTCTGCTGTGCTACCTGCAGCTCTGCGAGGACAAGACACCTTGGGAAGATGCCACTTCACCATCCACCTTCAGCTGCCAAAGAGGCCACTGGAACCTCGCCTCAGGGATCAGTGTTAGCAGATTTGGGACTCCAGGTTCATACTAAAGCAAGTGAGCTCCCACCAGCCTGGCATGCTTGACAGGAAAGATGTGGCAGATTTTAAAAGCTACCAGCAGGTTTGTCAGTGCTGATTTTGAAAGGACTGACGCAGGTCCTGTATGCAGGGGCATCACACCAATACCGGCACAACCTGCAGCTCCCTCGATAGAAGTGTTCCTTCTGCAGGAGAGCTTGTGCCCACCAAGATGTGTGCCTGTGGAAAGCCTTCGCTCCATCAGACCCACCTCTGGGATCTGACAAGCCTCAGCACGAGCAGAGCCGACACGGGTTTTGCACGATGCTACACAGACCTGAACCACAGACTCCCTGAAATCCAAGTTTCCACCTCAAAGCACAGCCCTGGGTCTGCAGCCCAAGATGCAGCCCCAGACTGCACAGAGCAGCTCATGCAGATGGAGGGAGCTCCTCCTGCACAGCCCCACACCTTTGACCATAAAAACCTTCTGTACATTTCATTACCAGTTTCTAGTAGCAAATGTAGAGCCAGGACTCCTTAAGGAAAAAAATAATTTTAAAAGTACTTGAAAGAGCAAGCAGTAGTGAAAGCTGCCTTCTTTCTGGGGGCTGCAGCAGACACTTCCCCTCAAAGCCAGCATTTTGACCTCCCTTGCCTAAAAAGGGCTCACCACAAACTAGTGCCGCCCCGCTGACACGCAGAACCTCTAGAAAACAAACTTCTATCGCTGAGCGTGTAAGATTATCTCACCCGTGGCACTTGAAACATCGGCTGCTACATCAGATTGATTTGAAAAGTGCAGTCTGGTGGGAGTGGAGGAACACAGGAGCCTCTGCTTCCACCCCAGCCCACGCACAGAACCCTGATGGGAGTGGAGAGACTGGAGGGGTGCAGCCCAATCTCCTGCATGGGCAGGCAGAGGGACCTGATGCTTGGGGACCGAGTCCTGCTCCTACGCCACTGCTCATCAGTGCCCATGGGAACAGCTCTGAGCGCCTCTCTCCCCCACTCAGGGGGTTTCACGGCAGCCCCTGCACCCTCCACCATATCAAAAGGCAGATGGATGGCTCTCACGTCAAAAGAAGGATGGATGGAGTCACAACAGAGAAAGAAACCTTTTAAATTGACCTATCATGGGGAGTGTCCTGGTGCAGCTGCTGGGGATGACAGAAACAGGCAGCGTCCCCAGGGACACAGCTCAAGACAGCTTTGTGCTCACTCGAGTACAGAAGTGGGAGAGCAATTAGGAGGAACAGCAACGAGCTTCTCCCCCTTCCAGCCTTCCCACTCGCGAACACCTTCCGTCATGTCGCAGTGCCAGAGAACGGCTCCTCGCTGCAGTGGGGACCCCTGCACACCCCAGCATTGCAACCCCAACCCATCACAGCAACCACAGCTTAGGGGGTTTTGCTCCATGGAGAATGACAAGAGAGATGATAGACAAAGACTTGATGAGGTTGCACTAGGGCTGGGGATGGAGCTGCTGCCTGGTCTCACCAGTAGCCAGACACCACAGAATCACAGAATGTCAGGAGCTGGAAGGGACCTGGAAAGTTCATCCAGTCCAACCCCCTGCCTGAGCAGGATCACCTAGATTAAACCACACAGGAATGTGTCCAGATTAGTCTTGAATGTCACCAGAGAAGGAGACTCCACAACCTCTCTGGGCAGCCTGTTCCAGGGCTCCATCACCCTCACAGGGAAAAACGTGATGAGCTACTCCAAGCTCTTGCTGCTAGCACAAAAGCTGCACAGCAACACAGGCAAAGCAGTTCTTCAGCCCTGGCTACAAGCTGGGGGTCAGTGTTGCAAACATCATCTTGTAGAGCAGCACAATGAGTTGGCAGAAGAGCATGGGTTGGGGAAGGTGTGGAGATCCTGCAGGCTGGGCCCTTACAGAGACATAAAGTCTTGGTTTATGAATCCTGAACTGCTCTCACAGGAAATTTTATCACAGCAGCCTTAAGTCTAATTTGGTCCCAGTGCCCCAGGTCAGAAAGTGAAGGAGCTAAACCCCATGGTATCGATGGGGAACATGCAAGAGAGCAGCGCTCTGGCACAGAAAGTTGAAGATAGGCAACACAGAGCCAAAACCACACATGGAAGCCAGGAAATGCTGAGCACAGCACTGAAGTCCTCTGCAAAGGGAAGGATCGTGACAGCTTGCCAGGGGAATACCTAAGGGAGTAACCTCAGACGGCCACTGAAGGGTGAGCACATGCCAGCCACTTCCCTCTTATTGCAGGACATTCAGGAGCAAGACTGGTGAGCAGCGTTGGACACCCTGCCAGCACAGCCACTACTCCTACCCCCAAAAGCTGCACCCTGGAGCAAGGATGAGCAGGACCCTGCAAAGGACACACTGTCACACCACAGCATTAGTGCTCGAACTGTGCCAGACGTGAAGCAAGGCTACAAAGTTCAAGCTGGTTAGTGAGAACCTCCAGGCTTCAGAAATAGCTTTGGGGAAGCGATACTACAGATTATGCTCCAGGGTGCATACGGGGACTTCTCGGGGTGCAGCGCCTGGCACTGCTGTGCTGCAGCAGCTTCCTGCTCTCCCACGGGCACGGGCAGGACCGGGGCCTGCAGTACCCACATGCCACAGGCAGCTCAGCTCCCAGGCACTTGCCACTTCACAGAGCTGTGTTTGGCCCCAGGGACCAAGGGGAACAAGGAGTGAGTAGAATGCTGCACTTCTGGACTAGATGGGGAGCAGAGGACTTTTCTCCATCGCTCTGCAAGTCTGGGGAGCAGACACCTGCTGTTGCTGGATCTCCTTCACCTCACCTGGTCCCTCTTCTACTCTGCCCCAAGTTCAGTCTGACCTCAGCTTCCCCAAAACCAAGCCCAGAGGACCAGCCTGCCCCAAACCTGTGCACTGCCATCTTCCCTTGCTTTAAGTCCTATTCTCCTGCCTTGATATGAAGTCATGTGTTGAAGTTATCAGAGAGCTGGAAGTGAGTCAGCACAGTAAACCACAGCCTAAGAATGTAACTAATTAAAACTATTCACTCAAACCAGCATGTTCCAACATACTCAAGACCCTAAACAAAGCCAATTGCATCAGTGGGACGCAGCATGCAACCCCAGTACTTTGGCTCCTGTCTTCTGCAGCAGATTGTACAAAGAATGAGTCGTATACCAACACAAACCAGTCAGAGCTTTGCTACCAGGCACTCCTCAAGAGAGATCAGGAGATGAGTTTTGAGAGCTTTACTTGAGCCTCAGATGTCATGCATGGGTTGAGGGAAGACCCCCGAAGCCGTTACCAACCCACTAAGGCATGGAGGGCAGCAAGCAGCATTTGTACAAGACCAAGCAAGTGTGACTTGGACACAGCAGGTCAACAATAGAAGTGTAACCCATCTCCAGTCCATGCAAGGAGGGCTAGGTCAGCCAATATCTCACTAGCTTTAACGCATTTATCCTCCTCTTCTCTTATGTAGAGGAGGAATGTAATTGCTCACTAAGACAGAGACCCCGAGGTCACAAAGGCATCATAGGGCACAGGGGAATCTGAGCCTGTGTGTTTCCCACATCCAAAAGCACCATCTTAACCAGGTCAGCTGCAACTCCCTGTGAACGGAGAGGACCTAAACGCTTCACTGTCTCTGAGGAGCGCTGCTGGTGTTATGGAAATACTATGCAAATATATGCTGGGACATCCATTTGCAGAGTGATACCCACAGGGACAGGTCTGAAAAGCTAGAAAGTGTGTGTTGCTGTAAGCGCTCACGGGCATCCCTTGTGCACAGCAGCTTCCCATGGTCAGATAAGCCAGGGAGACACCATCCCCGCTGAGAACATCACAGACCAAGTGGAGAAGGCACCTTCTCTACATCCACACAGGCTGCTGGGCAATTCTAGTTACTCCTTATACACCAAACCCACCTGTCACAGAGCACAGGAGCAAGGCAGAGCAAAAGCATTTTAATCACTAGTTTACAGGAATAAAAACCATCTAGTTAAAGACCTCTCTGCTGCAGAGAACATTTCCTTTACGCAATTGAGATAGAGGAGGAGAGCATGAAACCAAATCCAGTCAGTGCAATGGAGATGCAGTAGGCAAGGAGGGCAGCAGAGCCTGCCAGCAGGCATCAGCTGCAGCAGGTCCTCAGTGCAGCCTCTCCAGGACAGAGATGCTGTCGGAACCCACCGGCACACACACGATAACGGGGTGGGGGTAGCGCAGGAGACAGATTTGTGAGGAGGATTACGTCGCATCTCTGTATTTCAGCACCAGAGAAATGCAGAGTGCTCTGTGGCACCACTTGTCTCCCTCCCAGTCCAGATGAAAAATAAAGATCCAAGACCCTATAATGGATCCACTCTTTAGTAAATACAAGTATGCAATAAAACTCATCTGATGCTAACAAACTTTGATGGAAGATAACTAACCATCCAGCTATGAGCGCTGCAATAATATCAGACAATTAAATGGCACTTCTAAAAATAGACTACTTGACCTGCTACCACTTCTGACTATCAATCCAGCTTTCCCTGCAGAGAAGCTGCTAAAGTTGAGTCAAACCTCAAAACACTACCTCAAAATAGTTGTTCTTGCATCTGAAACGGTGCTGTGTCTGTAAGCGATCCACCCCTTCCTCAATTTAGATCGCTCAGAAACCTTCACAGAAAGAAAAAATCACTATGTGTCAAGGCAGAAGCAGAGAGAGACAGATATTGATTGCAGTAACAACAAAAGCTGTGGGAAAGGTTGAAAAAATGGGTCTGCAGCCAGCTGGGACTACACAGCGAGATGCACTTGCATCTCAAGTCGGTGATGGAGCAGGCAGCGCTCAGGTACACACACAGGGTTGTTGGTGAGCTTGAGCTGCCCCTCAGGTGGTTTGCTAAGAAACGAGGAGTTTAAATACTTGGAGTTTCATCTGTTGGTGCTTCCCATGACTTTCTGTCAGCCCACCAACACATGCAAACACCACACCACACCACACTGCTCCAGCCCTACAGAACGGGCTTGCTGCCTACGCAGGCAAGCGGCGCTTTGCCTGCACACACACACGGCTGCTGGTGCCCACCCAACAGCCGATGTCCAGCTCGTGGACAGCAGTGGCATGTTTCACATCGATGAGCTGCAGGGCTCTTGCTCTGCAGGGTGCTGAAGAGCGAGGTCGGCTCCGCGCCGCCACACAACTGCTCAGGTTTTGCAATTTCTGAGCCGTGTTGCTTCAGCCCAAAGACCACACACATCTCCTCTTGTCTGCTGGTTTCTATGGAAAGGGAGGTGAAGGCTGTGCCTGAAGTACTTGTGCTCCTGGTTTTGGAAGGACTGACGGCAGCACAGCCGCAGTGAGCAGGACTGCCTGCCATGAGCAACACTCCTGCAGGAAGGCAGGGCAGTCTGTGGAAGTGAACTGAGCTGTGCAGGAAAAGGTTTTATCTCGGTAAGATGACACCAGACAGACTGGATGTCACCACTCCCTGCCCTAACTGGCAACTCAACAGAGCAGACTGCTGAGTCAACAAATAAACTTAAAAAAAAAAACCAAACCCAAACTGTTTCACACACATAACATGAACACACATGTGGTTTGATTATTTAAATGTTTAAGCTGGGGTGTCCCTCCCCCCAAAGACTGCTCTAAAACCTAAAGAGTGAGGAACGGAAGGGAAAACTCCGATTCTTAATCTGACTGTGAGTGTAGCACTGCAGGGAGCGGGGGCTGCACGGCCAAGCCTCCAGCCACTGCAGTCCAGGGATGAGGTTCAAGAGCTGTGGGTCACCTGCTGCATCAGAGGATGCCCCAGAGCACCCAGACATGGTGCTGGTGCACTGCAACACAGGGCTCTGCTCAGCCTCCCAGAACACCATTACCACCAGTACAAGGGCACGGCCCCTGCTGCACCCAAATTCAGAGACAACTGGTGACAAGCAAATAGTCTGCTGGTGCATCCCACAGCCGAAGTGTTGGGCATCCTGGGAGCCACACATGGCAATGCTGCTTTTCCTGGTGTTGGTGGCTCTGGGGACCCATCCAAAACACACCAACACTGCTCATGGCAGAGCAGGGGTGACCCCTTGTCCAGACCAACCAGACTAGGAACACTCCTGCTCTGCAGAGACGTTTAGTCAGCTCCTCCAAGGCTACCCCTACACTCTCAAATCTGAAAGCTCTCCCAGATCCTGTTCTTTAACCTTTTTGCTTATAATTTTCATTCCCCTGCAGTGAAAGCCATTTACAGGAAGTTACTCTATGGTTTCCGCATTACTTCAGCACAGCCCTACTTACGACAGCTCTGCTTGGGCCAGGGAGGTCTAAGATGCACTCGTGAAGGGACCAACTCCAATAAAATAATCCTGCCATAATCTGCCATCTCCTGTCCAGTTCACCAGTGGCTGTGGGGTAGACACCAAGACTGGCAGCTTCAAAAGGACGAGCAGAATTACGGCAGCGGAGGAGCCAGAGGCTTTGGAGGAGAAGAGCAGCATCCTGAGCTGCTCCCAGTGCTCATCCACATGAAACAGGGTAATTATCACATCCTTCCTTCCCCCTCTGAGAACAGCTGTAAGCCAGCGGTGGGATGTTTGACAGCACAGCTGAGCGCTGCCCATCGGGGAGAGACATCATGGGAACAGCATCACAGCGCACAGCACCCAGTGTCAGCCCCAGGTCAGCCATGCAGAGACCAGAGGTTCCAGCCACACTTTGCTATCACTGAACACGAAGTGAGCATGTGAGTTATATATGTGTGAGTGGATTCCATCATCAGACCCAACTGTCCTTATAGAGCATCAGACCCACCACATGCTGCCGCTCCCACCCGGAGTTCATCCCCTCCAGCACCCACTTCCCTCTGCTGCCACAGAGAGAGGGCTGCTAGCCACACACGTGTGGCTCCCGCTCCCACCGAGGCGATCAGCAATGCTGAGCCACAAGCCTTTGCAATTAGGCTGCTCATTTCGGTGTAATGGCTTGGCAGGCAGGGCCTGGACAGCAAATAAAACCTCAACAGGACAAGACCTGAATGTGCAATAACTCCATCAAAGGGGAACAGCAGCCACCTCCAGAATGCCACTGCAGAGCAATTAGGAGTCCACTGGTCTCCACAGCGGTGGAGAGATATGAGTTCTTTATTAGACATTCTTCGTCCCTCACTTGTTAGAGGAAAAGCACATCAAAACAAATAGCCAATGAACATGAATTTAAATGCAAGCAGCAGGGATCCATTTACAGACACCTCCATTACTAAAAAAAACAGGCAATTATGCAGCAACTGCCCCGGCATTCCCAGCACACATTTGTGAGCACTTCCACGTTTCAGGGTCATGTATCTGCCCCAGAAATTTTATCAATAAAATTGCTGAAAGACACCATTTGATCCTAGCTCTCTTGAAAGTTCTGGGTTGACCTTGTAATAAATGGATAGGTAACAACAGCTCTTCAATAATCACTGGATTCTCTAAGAACCAGGAGATCATGGTCCTGCATGGCCAAGACTCAGACACCTTGGGTCTGGCTGGAGCCCACCAACATTTTCATTTGCTAACTGTCATTATAAAGCCAAAAGCTTTAGCACCCCATACAAGTCAGCAGTGAGCTGACAGCTATTATTTTAGGAGTCTCCATATGGACCCATTGCAGCATCTTGCAGCTCTAATTTAGGGCACAGACTGACTTGGAGTGGATGGCTGTTCCCACGCCCAGGTCCACCCAGCCGGCTCCACCAACATGGTGCTGTGATAGCTCCGGACCCTGCTTGCCCCATTTGTTAAACACAAGTGGCTACAGGAGGAAGAGATGAAAAGAAAAAACTCTGCCTGTGAGTGTACATCCTGAAAGATTACTCAAGGAGTTGGTTTCTTTAGAGAGTGGGAAAAAACCCTTCTCCCATGCTGTCAAGCAGGACTGAAGGGACTGTACCAGGGAGCCTCTGCCTCAGCACAGCAGAGGCAAGGGTGCCCTTCTGGAAAGAGATGGTGCTTCTTGTTCCTATGTGTAACACAGTTTAGTGTCACACATCTCAAACATGATAAGGGGAAGACAAAGGGCACTGCCATGGCACAAATGCTGGCTTTACAGTGGAAGCATCCCCCCACATCCCCCTTGTGCAGCCATCCCTGCACAGAGGGAGAAGAACCACGAGCAGAGTTCTGAGCCCATCGTGTCCCGCAGCAGGTCTGCCACCCATGCAGCACAGACACACAGCGTGGGTTCAGCCATGGCAGCAGAGTCCCCCACAGAGACCTGCACCTGCCATCCTGCACAGGGGACATTGACCTGTGGGGTACAAGCATCACTTGCCACTCAATGTTGAGAAGGGATCCTGCTCCAGAGAGCAACGGCCACCCAGGTAGCCAAACACTCCTGAGGAAGCTGAGAAGCTCCTGGCAGCAGCTGAAGCCAAGAGGCACCAGGCAGCACCTGCTGTGCCCTGCTGCAGCAGTGCTGAGCAGCAAGCGATGCAAACTGGTCCTACTGCTGTCGTGGGGAAGCCAGGTCCACTGTCACCCTAACCCATCAACATGTCAGTGGGTTCCTCAGGGGCAGCAGCCTCTGTGCCTCTGCCCCAGGATCCCTTTCCATGCTAACCAGCTGCAGTCAGCACCACCAGCCAACTGGGCCCACTGCATTTCCCAGAGCATCCCAGCATGGGGATGAGGCTGGTGGCACAGCCTGATGATGCTGGCCACCCCCGCTTCCCCCTTCTGAAGTGACCAGACCAGCCACGCTATTTCGAACTCCAAATGCTGACATGCCACTGCTTACTCACATGATTTTCCTCTTGCTTTTTAAAGAAGTGTACTTGTTTCGCTCTGACATGGAAGAAAAATTACAGCCCAGCAGGCAGTGATAAGGGAGGAACTTGCAGCAGAGCTGCAGAGTCTGAAGCCCCCAGACACCCGATCCAGCAATAAGATAAGTCGCTGTGCCCCACAGACCCGAAGGGGCCCCCGCTGCTGCCAGACAGCCCGGTCCTGGTGCTGTGCTGGGTGGACACATGGCAGCCTCTCCAGCCACAGCAGAAAGGGCTCACTGCCTTCACATCCCCACGGAGCAGGATGAGGCAAGAAGATCACAATTACAAAGTTGCTTGCATATGGGGAACGACAGAGTGGGCTGCTGCCCCACAACCCTGAGGTGGGACAGTTGATGCAGCACAACCCAAAGCCTACAAAATCCCAGCTGCCATCTCAGGGCTGAGGACCAGCTGTTCTGCCTCTTCCAGGGCTACAGGCTGTCAAACCAAGCCAGCCATAGCAAGGGCAAACAGAGGGTCGTTGTTCAGGCCATGGGACAGCAGAGAGCACCTCGCTCGTGCCGCTTACCCCTGCAGCCCCCAGGTGAGGTGGGCAGCAGTCACAGCACGAGCAGCATCAAGCCACCAAAGCACAAGCTGTACAGCGTAACATTCATTTCGGTGGCTCTGAAGTGGAACATCTGAAAGGCAGTTCACAGGTACCTGCTGGATTTGGTATTCCTTTACAAGAATCACAGCCTTATAATTTCTGCAATTAGAAAGGGAGTTCTTCTACCGTGATCTAAAATAGAAGATTTTGTCACAAATTACTAGCTTTCACTCCCCTCATACCTGAGCTTAAACCGAAACTTAAATGGAATTTTACAGGAGAATGAGAAAGTGAGTCAGTCTGCCCTTCCCAACAGTCATTTATTTTCATCCTCTTGGACTCAGTTAATAGTAACACCAGAGAAATTAAGTTTCTTCCAAATTTACAAAGCCCAGATTGAGGGAGGCGGTTTTGGAAGGGAACTCCGACACGCCACGGACCAGCACTGGGGTTTGCTGCTGGCCAGGGATGCTGTGCCTTGGTTTCTGTCCCATCCAAGGCAGACACTCAGGGAGGGAGGGAGGGCTTCTCGCTCCATCCCACCTCCCGACGGCAGCAGGTAGAGGCAGCACGTTATGTCACAGTGCTATTATCCCATTTTTCCTACCCACGCAAGCAAGGGACTCTCATAGCAGCTTGGGGAACAGCTACAACCCATCTAAAAGTTAAGCCTCTCACCTGGCAATTCACTGCCTGGCCGACACAGACAGGTGAAGGCAGAAGGAGCTTTGTCTTCTGACACACGGCGCGCTGAGGCCACAACAGCTGGAGATTGCTAACCTGCATTTGGGAAATGAACAGCAACCACGTGCAGCAAAGCCTTAAATCAAAGAAAAACAATCCTCCAGTGATGCAGACCAGAAAGGTCCATGCAGAAAGCCTCCCCAGCAAGCTGAGGAGCTGCTCATGAGGAACACCAGCCCCAGGTTCTTCCCAGTGCAGCTGAGGGTCCAGGGGACAGCCTGTGAGTCTCCTGCCCGTTCTTGAGAGCGAGCAGCACATTGCTGGAGAGACAGCTGCTTCTGGTGATGGAGCCACTGCCTTCAACCACCCAACCTGTGAAAGTCAGACGCTCTCCTCTGCTCTTGGGCAACACACACTGGAGCAACAGCCAGTCCAAGGTTACAGAGGTTTGTTCTCTTTTTGTACTGGCAATGCTCAGCATCATCTTGTGCAAGCAGATAATGCAGGCAGAAAGAAAAAGTGTCCAGAATGTATTTCAAAGCACCTTATTTTCAACTAGCAGCAGAGCTGAGATTCAGAAAACAAGCTGCAAAGCTTCCTACCCCGGCACGAGTCTCCTGAGTATTCAGGTCAACAGAGGGACTGCTGTTAGAGGGGGAAAAAAATCCTTTTAGGTATATAATAAGGGAGAATTTAATTCTGTTCCAAGGTTGAGAGAAGCAACCCATTTGTCATGCAGTATTTGATGACAGTACTTGTCCACAGCCCAGGCAAACATTCCCTTCCCTTACAGCAGGGCAGGAGCAGCAAACAAAGGAATTCAAACTCCAAACTGGCACCAAGACAGATACTGATACAGCTTCAGAGAAGGAAGAAATTTCAAGTGTATTTTGAAGTTATTTTAGAAAAATTCTCTATGAGAGTTTAGTACTCAACCAAAATGCAAATCACCATCATGGTTTCCTAAGCAAATGAGCTATTGTTACATTTTTTCCAGTCCAGCAGCATCTTGCTCTGAAGATCTAATAGCAGCCCTACTGAGCAGCAGCTAATTAAAGCCTTTCCTCCTGCCAAAACCCCAGATTCAGAGTCTCTAAATGACCCAGTAAGTGAGACTTTTTCCACCTCAGAAGCCCTAGGAGATTCTTGGTCAGAAGCTCTGCACTTACACTGCCACAACTGTGCATCTGCCATGTCCATGGTGACTAGGGCAGAAGCAGCGTGAACTGATGCCCAGCTCCCCTCCTGCTGCTCCTAGCCACGTGGCAGAGGAGCACAGGTTCAAAGACATCTCCCCAACCAGCATCCCACCTTCTGCAGTTTTTTCTACAAGCCTGGTAAAGGCTGTGGACAGAGGGGACACTGCTCCCCAGTGTGGACATCATCACTGGCACCGCTCACCCTGCTGCGTATGGACCACCCCACAGGTCCCCTGCTCTCCCACACTGCCCACAGGCTAATGTTGCCTGTACCACAGGGCCAGCTCTCCTTCCCCCTCCCCAGCCACAGCTCCCCAGACACACTCAGGCTGACTGGCAACCCTGGTGCCACCACCCACATGGCAGCACATAGCAGCTCCGGGCACCTGGAGAGACTTGGAGGACCACAAGACTTGATGGTGAAGCATGAACTTCACAGCTTCAGCACAAAGTTCAGCTTCCAGGAGGAAGCCACCATGGCACAGGCCCTCCCCACCCCCTTCTTTGACTGGGAGGAGATGGCATCTAGGAGGTGACACAACAATAGAAGGCTTCAGGGACCTGCCAGCCTCCAAAAAGGGCATCTCGCTGCCAGGCCACGAGCGTGTAGATACACATGTCCTAGGCAGGGAAAACCCCCAGAAGCAAACTCTGAAATCAGCTTCTCTGCTGCCACGAAGGTCATTTTGTTTTACCCAGGAGAATAACTCTCTGCTGTTACAGACCTACGAGCCTCATTTCCAGAAGACTTTGGCCCTGAGGCACCTCTCCATCAAAGACAAACGAATAAGACAAATTTGGAAGTTAATGGACTGAGCTATTGGAGACTGAGCATGATCACAGAAATGTGAATCAGTTCAGTTTT
The DNA here is from genome assembly GCA_013399135.1 of Heliornis fulica. Lineage (NCBI taxonomy): Eukaryota > Metazoa > Chordata > Aves > Gruiformes > Heliornithidae > Heliornis > Heliornis fulica. Next base: position 607,686 of record VXBZ01003951.1, read on the forward strand.
ACAGCTATTCCCGGGGCTGCAAGCTGAAAGCAGCCGACTCTCCCATGGCAGGCTGGGGGGAGGCAGGGAGTGGAGGACACAACGGACAGGCAGACAGCAAAGGTGTCCTGCTCAGCCCTTGTCTCCCCTCACACACAGAGATGACACCCCTCTCGCCCGCCTCGCCAGCAAAGAAAGTTTCTGATGATGGTAATCACAGCTATCGCATCAGAGGGCGCTTTGCTCTGATCAGCCCCCCATAAAAAGCGAGTTATTCCATCAGACTCTCCAGAAACCAAACAAACACAGAGAATTTTAGTCTCTCCCTTAAATGCTGTTTACCCAAAGCAGCCCGTAAGGCAACAAAAAGACGAAGCCTGTACCAAGGCTTAACTCCATCATGACGACACAGCAAAGGTTGCTCCAGAGCCAAGACTGTGTCAAGCTCCACAGAGTCTATAAATAACCATTTGGGGGATTATTTCAAGCTGTGTGTAAATCTTCCATCAGTATGGGGAAGGTGACAATGCATTGACTTATCCTGACCAATAGTGACTGCTGGGGACAGAGTGGCTCCAGCACCGTGACCCAGGCTGAGAGCAGCACGCACGGCCAGACCTTCGGCTGCTTCGTGGGGAAGGTGCATCCGTCTTGGAGACCAGGGACATAGAATCATAGAATGATTAGGGTTAGAAGCGACTCCCAGAGGTCATCTAGTCCAACCCCCCTGCAAGAAGAAGGGACACCCCCAACTAGATCAGGTTGCTCAGGGCCTCATCCAACCTGGCCTTGAAC